>JAPPVO010000007.1:102747936-103347936 GCA_030407325.1 Camellia japonica
CATTAGATTATAAGCGTATACAGTTGTCAGACCCCAACCCGCCCCTAGTAGGATGGTGCCGTGATGGCCAGTAATCCATAATTACCGAAAGCGCCAACTAACAAGAATCATACATAACAGAGTATTAAAATATGGGGCTCACAAATGCGGAAGCGATAAATCAAATACAAAGTGTCCAAGAGAGCAGTGCCGAGGTCAAATAAAATGACTTATAACTTTACATCTCGGCAATTAAAACAAACAAAGTACATTTACAATCTTGATCAAAAGGCTTCTAAGCCGACGTACACAAAACACACAAATTCAAGCCAAGAAGCATGATCTTCAAGATTGGCCGACGTAAAATAACATGCCGGCGTAACACAGTGTTGCCGAAGTAAATGCAAAACAAAGCCGACGTGGCCAGAACCCCAAAACAAGCTTTACAAAATAGATATCTAGGCGTCGCCGACGTCCTGTTCATCACCTACATATATATAGAGAGGGTGAGTACAATTACTCAGTGAATGTACTAGAAATAAAGGTTTTGCATGAACAATAGCCGAAGTCTGATCAAATCAAAGCATACTAAATCATACAAGTATAGCCGAGGTTCTCTCAAGGCAAGGCACATCAAGGCATAACGAATCGAGGGATGAACCGTATTCATCAACAAATCTTACAAGTTTCAAGATTGCTTGCTGACATCGGCAAAACGCATCAGCTTCCCAAATCGAATATATCCACGCGTAGACCGTCAGTGGCAAAACGAGGATTTCTCTATCCATAATTGGTGGGTCAAAGGTACTGCGAAGTTTATAGTCCTCCAGCACAAGGACTGGTGTTACTTAGGCCCGTAGCCCTTTTTAACACAGTGGCTTCAAGGAAGGACCGTATCCTTTTTAACATATAGGTACTGCGAAAGTTTATAGTCCTCCAGTACAAGGGACTTTTACACTTAGTGCTGCGAAAGTTTAGAGTCCTCCAGCCCGGGACTTTCTCAAAGATAACATCAACAAAACTTATACTTGGTGCATCGAGGTAAGGCTAATTATTCATGCTTAACAAGACTTCCATCAAAACAAACAAAGCAAGACTTTCAAAAGCTTTACAACATATCTTTATTAAAAGCACCACTCACCTCGGTCTTCAGGTGTAGGCTCAAAGCAAGATCAAAGTCCTGACAAATCACATGGCAAATCACATTCTCAAACAACTGCTTTACGCACACATAATGATCTCGGCATTCTCACCGAATCTAAATGAATCAACAAGCGAATCATGCTAAGAGTTCAAAACGTGGACCTGGGTACCCAACCGAGAAGAGCATGCAAGAACAAACACAATAGCATGGTTCTTGTTCTAAACTTTCGGATCAAAGCGAGGTTTTCATTCAAGAACATATGAACATCATTTTTTCTCTTTCAAAATCAAATTCCAAACCAATGCATGGCATGCAAAACAGATTTGATCAAGCAATGCAGCTAGAGGATTGATAAGAACAAAAATCAAAGTAGCAAGAATCTAACCTCAAAGCTCAAATCCAACGGTTCGTCTTCCACGATCAAGCTCGGAACTCACTCTCTCACTAAAACTCTTACTCCTTGTTCTAGAGCTTCTCTCTCTAAAGAAACAAGATTTGAGACCGAAAATGATATCAAAAAGATACAAAATGATGTGTTATAGGCCTGTCGGCTGACTCAACCTCTAGCTCGGGCACGTGGCATCACCGGGTTGGCTCAGTTCAAAAGGTGACTGCTAGATTAGACAAGTCACTGACAAAACGTACAAGACAAGCTTGGTGGCAAAACACGTCGGCAAGAAAAGACATCGGCTAAGGCCAGACTCTGGCAACAGTCAACAAAGACATCGGCTACGGAGGACGACACTTGACTAAGCTGTGCCACTCCTGTCCAAGGACAAAGATCACTCCGCACAAAACATCTCGGCAACACATGCCGGGGTGAAGGTGGAGGTCGGCTAAGGTTCCAAAACGGTTCTAAGTGCAAAGGTTCAAGGCGAACTATGCCGAGATGACCTCGGCTACACGCCGAGCAAGGGGCAAAATCACACAAGTAGCACTTAAGCGACAAGACAAGGCTTACAAAGCAAAACAAGACAAGGCTGGCAAATCAGCATATCAAAACAAATCAAGATTAACGACGCTTTCATCATAACAAGTCAAAATCACTTATGAATGCATGCAAGCATGACTAAGTCAAGATGGGGTTGTTACATCCTACCCCCCTTAAAGAAGTTTGGTCCCCAAACTTAGATTACCTTGCTCTAAGAATAACTCTGGATGTCGCATCCTCATTTCCTCTTCCATTTCCCAGGTGGCATCCTTTCCGTAATGCTCCTTCCATTCGATCTTTACCATTGGTATTGACTTGTTCCTCAACTGTCTAACTTGTCTGCCAACGATAGACATCGGCTTCTCTTCATAGCCCAAATTCTCGCTAACTTCGATCCCAGAGTGGTCAATCACATGCAATGGATCTCGGACATACTTCCTTAGCATCGAAGTATGAAACACACTATGGACTTGGCTTAATTCTGGTGGTAAGGCAAGTCGGTAGGCAACAGTGTTAACCTTATCAAGAATCTCAAATGGCCCGATATAGCGAGGTGCTAACTTACCCTTCTTCCCAAATCTGGAAACTCCCTTCATTGGTGAAACTTTCAGAATACATGATCTCCCACTTCGAATTCTAAGTTATTCCTTCTCTGGTCGGCATAGCTCTTTTGTCGGCTCTGGGCAGTTTTAATCCTCTGCTGGATAAGTTTAATCTTCTCTGTTGTTACTCGAATCAAATCGGGACCAAGTAGAGCTTTGTCCCCAACCTCGGTCCAACATATCGGCGACCTGCATTTTCTCCCATACAAAGCCTCATACGGTGCCATGCCAATGCTAGCCTGATAACTGTTGTTATAAGCAAATTCCACTAATGGCAAGTGCATTCCCCAACTTCCTTGGAAGTCCAAAACACATAGTCTAAGCATGTCTTCGAGTGTCTGAATTGTCCTCTCCATTTGTCCATCCGTCTGCGGATGAAAAGCTGTACTAAATCTCAGCTCGGCTCCAAAGGCTCTTTGTAGGCTCTGCCAAAATCTCGAAACGAACTTTGGATCTCTGTCTGACACAATAGACATCGGTGCCCCATGAAGCCTAACAATTTCATTCACATACAACAAGGCAAGTTGGTCGGCGTTGAAGGTGGTCTTGACAGGTAAGAAGTGCGCTGACTTAGTTAGCCTATCAACAACAACCCAAATCGAATCCATACCCTTCTGTGTCTTCGGCAATCCAATTACAAAATCCATGGAGATATGCTCCCATTTCCATTCAGGGATCGGCAAAGGTTGAAGAAGTCCAGCTGGTCTCTGATGTTCTGCTTTTACTTGTTGACAATGTAAACACTGGGACACGAATTCGGCTATCTCTCTCTTCATATTCGGCCACCAAAAGGTCTGTTTTACGTCTTGGTACATCTTGGTATTTCCTGGATGAACAGCAAACTTGGAAGCATGAGCTTCCTGCAAAATCTTCCTCCTCAGTTCTGGGATGTCGGCCACACATAATCTTCCCTCAAACTTGAGCACTTGGTTTTGAATTGCATACCCTGACCTCGGCCTTGTAACAATCTCATCGGCTACCCTCTTTAAGAATCCATCTTCCATTTGTCTTGTCTTTACCTCATCAATAATAGTCGGCTCCACTGTTACCATGGTCAAACATGCCAAATTCCCCACTATCCTTCTGCTCAAAGCGTCGGCTACGCTGTTAGCTTTACCTGGGTGGTATTGAATCTGCATATCGTAGTCTTTCAACAACTCCAGCCATCTTCTCTACCTCAAATTCAATTCTTTCTGAGTGAACAGGTACTTTAAACTCTTATGGTCCGTAAAAACTTGACAAGAAGCTCCATACAAATAGTGGCGCCAAATCTTCAAAGCAAATACCACGGCAGCTAATTCCAAGTCATGGGTAGGGTAATTCTTTTCATGTGGCTTCAACTGTCGAGACGCATAGGCTATGACTTTGCCCCCTTGCATCAGTACGCAGCCCAAACCCTTATGCGATGCATCACTGTAGACATGGAATTCTTCATTTCCCGATGGAAGTACAAGTACTGGTGCGGTAACTAACCTCGTCTTCAGTTCTTGGAAGGCTGACTCCCGATGTTCAGTCCACTCATACGATGTCCCCTTCCTAGTCAATTCCGTTAGCGGAATGGCAATCCTCGAGAAATCTTTCACAAATTTCCTATAATATCCTGCCAAACCCAGAAAACTTCGAACCTCGGTCACATTTGTCGGCGTCGGCCAATTCACTACGGCTTCAATCTTACTAGGATCAACCGAGATGCCCTCTTCATTAATCACATGACCCAGTAATGAGATAGTGGAAAGCCAAAACTCACACTTATTAGATTTGCATACAATTTCCGGTCTCTCAAAATCTGTAAGGCAAGTCTCAAGTGGTTCTCATGTTCGATTCTACTCTTAGAATAAATCAGTATATCATCGATGAAAACAACCACAAACTCATCTAAGTATGGCTTGAAGACTCTGTTCATTAAATCCATAAAGGCAGCAGGGGCATTGGTTACTCCAAAAGGCATCACTAAAAATTCATAGTGGCCATATCTTGTTCGAAAAGCAGTCTTCTCCACGTCTTCGGCTTTAACTTTAAGCTGATGGTAGCCCGACCTAAGGTCAATTTTACAAAAGACTCGTGCTCCTTGCAGTTGGTCAAGTAGGTCATCAATCCTAGGCAATGGGTACTTGTTTTTAATGGTGACCTTATTAAGTTCCCTGTAGTCTACACAAAGATGGAGTGTGCCATCCTTCTTCTTGACAAACAATACGGGTGCTCCCCATGGTGAAGTGCTTGGCCTAATAAATCCCTTGTCTAGCAGTTCCTGTAGCTGCAGTTTCAATTCTCTAAGTTCGGCTGGGGCCATTCTATAGGGTGTTTTGGAGATCGGCTGTGTCCCCGAAATAATTTCAACAGTAAACTCTATTTCCCTATCGATTAAGTGGCCAGGCAACTCGTTTGGAAATACATCGGCAAATTCGTTGACGACGGGGATGTCGGCTAAACTAACATTTCCACTCTGATCACCCAGTATACTACACAAGTAACCTCGGCACCCTTTCCGAATTAACTTATAGGCTCTAACAGATGAAATCAATAAGGTGGGGGCACTACCCCTTTACCCTGGAAAATAATCTCGGCTAAATGTGGGGGTTTCAGGGTAACTCTCTTCAAAGCACAATCGATAGATGCGTGATTTGCGACTAACCAATCCATTCCCAATATGACATCGAAATGAGTTATGTCCAGAGGCATTAAATCTACTAACAATTCAACGTTCTCAATTACGACTACACATGCCCTATAAATGGATGCAACAATCATGGATCTCCCAGATGGAGTAGACACAGATAAAACATAGTCGAGGGGTTCTAGTTCTCTGTTAATCTTCTCGGCAAACTCAGCAGATATAAATGAATGCGTGGAACCCGAATCAATTAACACATAAGCAGGTTGGAGGCAAATTAGAAGCATACCTGACACCACTGTCTCAGCATTTTGCGTATCCCCTGGTACTAGCGCAAACACTCTGCCCTGCCTCAGCTGTCCCTTCCCAGTATTATTCTTCTGGACGGAACCCGAGGTACCCTCACTCTTCTTGCTGTTATCGGTCTTCGTCTTAGGGCAGTCTTTCACATAATGTCCCATCTCACCGCATTCATAACAAGCTCCAGAAGTCCGGCGACAAATCCCGAAATGCTGCTTCCCACAATCCGAGCACGTCGGTTTAGCATTACCTTCCTGCTTTGGGTTACCAGTTCGGCCCTTGTTCATCTTTCTCTTGGTGTCTACCTGCGCTTGGCGGTTGTCATAGTTCTGCCTCTTCCGCTGGTTCTCTCCTGAGTCCTGGTATCTATTCAAGTTTGCCTCGGCCTGAATGGCCTTGTCCAACACTTCGGCATAGGTCGGCATATTGTGCAGGTTAACTCGGTCTTGAATCGGTCCGCGAAGCCCACTCTCAAATTTCCTGGCCTTCATGTACTCATCATTGGCCATATGGGGTGCGAACCTTGCCAACTCCGTAAAGGCGCGGTCATATTCCGCCACTGTTCGGTTGCCCTGCGTTAGAGTCTGAAATTCCGTAGCTTTGCGATTCCGAACGCTTAAGGGAAAGTGTTTGTTGTAGAATAATTCCAGAAATCTGGTCCAGGTTAAGTCTGGATTGCTTGCTCGAACCATCATCCACCATCTCCGAGCATCATCATCTAGCGTGAATGTTGCCAACGTTACTTTCTGAGTGTCAGTGCTGGGAAAGATCTCGAATAACTTCTCCATCTCCAAAACCCATGCTTCAGCCTTCATCGGCTCTATGCCCCCTGAAAACCTCGGTGGTTTCATCTTCTTGAACTCCCTGATCAAAGCTATGGTGCCATCTCCGTACAAAGCTGGCTGCGGAGGAGCTTGCGGCACTGGAGGGGGTGGAGGCGGTATCACATTTCGGCCGTTGGTCTGCTCGGCCGGAGTCGAAGTAGCACTGGCATATTGCTGTCTGGTCTGCCTCAATTCGCGGGCCAAACCTTCAACTAATCTTTCCAATCTGTCTATTCTGTCTTCAGGCCGATCTCGGCCGACTGGAGGTCTACCTCTCCTCATGATGCTAAGAGCATACAAAGCGTGATTCTTTAAGCAAAGTAAACAAATAATCACATAGACAAGCAACAAGCAAGCATATCAAGATAATGCACACCTTATTCAAATAACAAACACCATGATGCAATTTCTAACATCTTTCTAAGGAAACCCTACGCTCTTTAGGACTCAAAGTGTGTGAACAACGTATACAGAATGCTCTGATACCATTCTGTCACGACCCCAACCCGCCCCTAGTAGGATGGTGCCGTGATGGCCAGTAATCCATAATTACCGAAAGCCAACTAACAAGAATCATACATAACAGAGTATAAAATATGGGGCTCACAAATGCGGAAGCGATAAATCAAATACAAAGTGTCCAAGAGAGCAGTGCCGAGGTCAAATATAAATGACTTATAACTTTACATCTCGGCAATTAAAACAAAACAAAGTACATATTACAATCTTGATCAAAAGGCTTCTAAGCCGACGTACACAAAACACACAAATTCAAGCCAAGAAGCATGATCTTCAAGATTGGCCGACGTAAAATAACATTGCCGGCGTAACACAGTGTTGCCGAAGTAAATGCAAAACAAAGCCGACGTGGCCAGAACCCAAAACAAGCTTTACAAAATAGATATCTAGGCGTCGCCGACGTCCTGTTCATCACCTACATATATATAGAGAGGGTGAGTACAATTACTCAGTGAATGGTACTAGAAATAAAGGTTTTGCATGAACAATAGCCGAAGTCTGATCAAATCAAAGCATACTAAATCATACAAGTATAGCCGAGGTTCTCTCAAGGCAAGGCACATCAAGGCATAACGAATCGAGGGATGAACCGTATTCATCCAACAAATCTTACAAGTTTCAAGATTGCTTGCTGACATCGGCAAACACATCGAGCTTCCCAAATCGAATATATCCACGCGGTAGACCGTCAGTGGCAAAACGAGGATTTCTCTATCCATAATTGGTGGGTCAAAGGTACTGCGAAAGTTTATAGTCCTCCAGCACAAGGGACTGGTGTTACTTAGGCCCGTAGCCCTTTTTAACACAGTGGCTTTCAAGGAAGGACCGTATCCTTTTTAACATATAGGTACTGCGAAAGTTTATAGTCCTCCAGTACAAGGGACTTTTACACTTAGTGCTGCGAAAGTTTAGAGTCCTCCAGCCACGGGACTTTCTCAAAGATAACATCAAACAAAACTTATACTTGGTGCATCGAGGTAAGGCTAATTATTCATGCTTAACAAGACTTCCATCAAAACAAAACAAAGCAAGACTTTCAAAAGCTTTACAACATATCTTTATTAAAAGCACCACTCACCTCGGTCTTCAGGTGTAGGCTCAAAGCAAGATCAAAGTCCTGACAAATCACATGGCAAATCACATTCTCAAAACATGCTTTACGCACACATAATGATCTCGGCATTCTCACCGAATCTAAATGAATCAACAAGCGAATCATGCTAAGAGTTCAAAAACGTGGACCTGGGTACCCAACCGAGAAGAGCATGCAAGAACAAACACAATAGCATGGTTCTTGTTCTAAACTTTCGGATCAAAGCGAGGTTTTCATTCAAGAACATATGAACATCATTTTTCTCTTTCAAAAATCAAATTCCAAACCAATGCATGGCATGCAAAACAGATTTGATCAAGCAATGCAGCTAGAGGATTGATAAGAACAATCAAAGTAGAGCAAGAATCTAACCTCAAAGCTCAAATCCAACGGTTCGATCTTCCACGATCAAGCTCGGAACTCACTCTCTCACTAAAACTCTTACTCCTTGTTCTAGAGCTTCTCTCTCTAAAGAAACAAAGATTTGAGACCGAAAATGATATCAAAAAGATACAAAATGATGTGTTATAGGCCTGTCGGCTGACTCAACCTCTAGCTCGGGCACGTGGCATCACCGGGTTGGCTCAGTTCAAAAAGGTGACTGCTAGATTAGACAAGTCACTGACAAAACGTACAAGACAAGCTTGGTGGCAAAACACGTCGGCAAGAAAAGACATCGGCTAAGGGCCAGACTCTGGCAACAGGTCAACAAAGACATCGGCTACGGAGGACGACACTTGACTAAGCTGTGCCACTCCTGTCCAAGGACAAAGATCACTCCGCACAAAACATCTCGGCAAACATGCCGGGGTGAAGGTGGAGGTCGGCTAAGGTTCCAAAACGGTTCTAAGTGCAAAGGTTCAAAGGCGAACTATGCCGAGATGACCTCGGCTACACGCCGAGCAAGGGGCAAAATCACACAAGTAGCACTTAAGCGAAACAAGACAAGGCTTACAAAGCAAAACAAGACAAGGCTGGCAAATCAGCATATCAAAACAAATCAAGATTAACGACGCTTTCATCATAACAAGTCAAAATCACTTATGAATGCATGCAAGCATGACTAAGTCAAGATGGGGTTGTTACAACAGTTCTCCAGGCGCTGGCTGGAAGGTAACGGTACCTTTGATTATAAGCGCGGCATATAATGCCAACAACAAAGATGCAACAAGGCATAACCAACATGTATAATGCATATACATAACCAACAAGAATCTAATCAACGTGTTACAGTAGATGAACACATAAGTGTAATGCATACACAACAAATCAACACAACCATGTCATCCTCCACCGATGACCAAGGACAAAGCCTCTAGATGCATGTATATTGTACACCTAATAACATACTCAATTTTCATGAGATCACCAACTTATCACTAATACTAACATAGTAGTATAAGATACAACAACCCAACATTTATACGCATTTCAAGTACTTTTCCCATTCCACTAAACCAACTTCCTTTTGTTCTTCAAAACCAACTTCATCTCCTTTTGTTACCACAAAATCAATTCCAGGAACAATAAAGCCCAAAACTCATTTTAATCTACTACATTCCTTTCAAGCCATTCCAATTTAATTATACGAATTAAATCATAATCATTATACTAGGGTTTTACTCCCTCTTCTCAATATTGCTCAAAAGCTCAATTAAAACCCAAAATACCCAAGTATTTACCCAAAGATCAAACCCCTCTATTAGATTATTAATTCAATAAATTTTAGGGTTTCCTCTCCTCTCAACAACAGCATGCTAATTCACACTCAATTAGCCCCCAAAACACATCTAATGATAATAGGTCTAAAACCAACGCTAACCCGAAGTTCAACCTCATGAATTTATACAAAAATCCCACATGATATAGTTTTCATGCAATACAAAAATAACCACATGTCTATCTATAGACGGAGTATTGAAAAAGAGCAAGGAGAATCCCTACCTCAAAGGAGAACCCAAATGGAGAAGATTGACCCGAAATCCAAGTGCTCCAAATCCACTATTCTTCAGATTAAAATGTAGCCCTCACTCTCCTTTGCCTTTTTAACAAAGGACCTAGGATGGATTTATAGTAGAAAGAGATGAAATCTAGAGAGAGAGTATGTTTAGAGAGAGAGACTCTCGGCTGCTAGGGTTTCAAGAAAGAAAGAAGGAGAAAAATGTTATTTTTCCCCGCTGCTGAGTTTATAAACTGGACAGGCTCGCTCGAGCGAAGACCTGGTCGCTCGAGCGACCAGACACAAGAAACAAACCTCGCTCGAGCGAAGAGAATCTCGCTCGAGCCAACAAACACTGCTCTCAGGTCTAAGTACTAGACGCAACGCTCGCTCGAGCGAAGAAAGGCTGGCTCGAGCGACGGACCAAAAACAAAAGCCTCGCTCGAGCGAAGAGAAGCTCGCTCGAGCGACCAAGTCAAAAACTGGACAGGCAGACTTGGTTTCTAAACTCAACCAATCTGCAACCAACCTGCCCAAAACATTCTAAACCCAAATTTAAAGAATTGAAGGATAGAAACAGCTCAAAACAACAATCGAAAGCCTCGGAACTAAGTCCGGATACAAACACCCAAAGGAGGAAGAACCGGGATCGCTACACACATCATGCTCTCTTCACATACTTCCACACCCTCAGTTAGGCGGGATCACTACATCATTTCCTGCACAAAAATCCCATAGGGTGAGCATAAAGCCCAGTAGGAAAATCCTTCACAAAGTATATACATTTTATACAAGTCTCAAAAAGTGGATGCATATGCCATGCCATGCTCTTTTGAAAATAAGAACACATTTTCATTTATTCAAAAACCATCATGCTCAATGATGCCATGCAATTTCAACTGTTCCACATTTATCAATTTTTGTTCAAGGGGCGGTAAATACAACTCTGGTAATCCCTAGGTCAATGTCTGCAAGTAGACTATACAAGTACTACCAATTTGTCATTTTTACCAGTATCATCTGGAGGGCTCGACACCCATTCTTTGTCATTTTTACCAGTCACAAGCTGGAAGGCTCGACACCTATTCCGTCATTTTTACCAGTCACAAGCTGGAAGGCTCGACACCCATTCCGTCATTTTTACCAGTCACAAGCTGGAAGGCTCGACACCTATTCCGTCATTTTTACCAGTCACAAGCTGGAAGGCTCGACACCCATTCCGTCATTTTTACCAGTCACAAGCTGGAAGGCTTGACACCCATTCCACACTACCTGTCAAGACTTACCACCGTATTTACCCAAAAATCATTTCATGAAAACTCTTTTCTCAACATTCTTTCTCAATGCAAGTTTTCAAATCAACTTTCAAAGTTCAATGTAATCAAATGATTTGATATGACAATGCAACCATAACAATACAATGCAACAATTCTCCCATTTCCAATTCTTTCACACAATACTACCATTGTGATCAAAATTCTCATTTCTCCTTTCTATGCAATTTCACAAGATGAATAAATACATTTATTTTGATTCATCAAGGGATATCATAATTTCCACATTTCAAATAATCTTAACAATTTAGTCATCTCAAGACCATATTAATACGTTTAAACAACAATTCCCAAAACTTCAACAATTCCCATATTCCATGAAAGCATCATTTATATGTAAATAAATAAACAATTTTCAAACATCATTTATTTTGGCACACAAAATAATCATAACAACATATTCCAAAGATTTTCAATATCTTTCTTAAAATTTCCAATTTCTAGGTTTTCTTACCAAAACCCTTTATTTTCAAATATTTGAGAAGATCTTACCAAAACATCTTTCTTTCATCAACATAGTTCAAAAGCTCCCAAATTCTATCTCAAAGGATCAAATAGTAAACCCATTTTCGAAATCACTCTTTTTCTTGAATCACAATTTATTTTCAAAACTAATCAAAGGATAATTTCGAAAAAATCAACTAGATCTTGCAAAAATATATATATAACTCAAAGAAAATCCCTACCTCAAGTTTGACGAGGAAACACTCAAAAATCCATTTTTGATTATGCCGGATTTTGATCTCCACCGACCAAAATGTTGCTCTCACCAAATTGTTTATTATGGTCTCAAGAACATGGGTCCAAAACCTGAACAAGTGGAATTGCAGCCAAATATGCAGCAGTCATATAAATCCAGCTTCCCAATTACAATTCGCTAACTTTGAAAATTACAAAACCCACTCCACGCTATTTGAAAAATTCCAATAACCTCCAGATATGATCTAATATATCCTGAGTTTCAAACCCAATTGGTTTCACTTGATTTGCTTATCAAATTAATTATCTACAATTTATTTTATCTAACCAAGTTGTTTTCTGTCGCACTTTAAAGAAATTAACGGTTCTCTTAGTATACACGAGCAATCAACACAAGGTCAAAAATTCAAGAAACTAGACTCATAACCGGTTCTAATGACGCTAATTTGATAATTTTTGGATTTATACCCAAAGAGAACAACACTTCCAAAGTTACTGTTTCGGACTGGTTTCCTGGACAGATTTGAATGCCTCAATTTATATGGATTTTGACTCCCAAAAATTATGAAAAAATTCAGATATACAATTCAGTATGTAATTAATCTACGGTAAAAATTTCAGATTTAAAATTCCTCCATTTGATATGATTCCTCAAAATTTAAAGTTCATGCTTTTAGGATCAAGAATTTCCATCCACTTTTGCAACCCAAAACTTTCCAGCAACCCATTTACACAAAAAAAATCCATTATTAAATACTAATACCTCTCTCTTAAACTCCTTCACAGCATAACCAAACCACCAATTAAATATAAAGAAATAATAAAACACACACTTGCATACTTCACTTGACTTGTTAACTGGAAATTCATTTATCCCATCAAGTAGCTTCTTTGCTCTAGCAGCACTTTCGAAAGGTATAAATAAGTTCCATAAGCCTTCTCTATTTGCTAACTCCTTCAAGTTTTCCTCCTCTGGGTGAATTGTCCAACGCATGGTAGACTGTGCAAGTTTGTAGAACTCATTTTCCATAGGGTAAATGCGATCCTCCATAAACTTAATTAATCTCTTTCTCAATTCTTGAACTTCTTACTAGGAACAAATCTTCCTGTTTCCTTTAATTGTTCTTGATTTTCACTTTCATTTCCTAACTGTTCCAAATGATCTTTTTTTTTTTTTTTGAATTGCTATCCATAATTTGAGAATTTAGATCTACAAGCAGAATTAAAGAATCCTCTCATAATTGCTAACACCTTGCGTAATTCGAGATCAATTCATAGAGAATCAACCCCTTTTGCTGAGACTTTCAGACAAGCTCCTACATTCACACACACCCATACACACACTCTCTCTCTCTCTCTCTCTCTCTCTCTCTCTCTCTAGAAAATATTCCTTATCCTATTGACCCACCTCCTCTTTTCTTTTATCATTGCTGTCTCCCTCCCCTCCTATATTCTCTCTTGCACAATAATTCACCACCCATACGTATGGATCCTTTCCACCGAATTGAGCATTGAGATACAAAGATATATTGTATAATTTATTCCCACTTTGTTTTATCTTTCACCCAAAATATATATATATATATATATATATATATATATATATATATTCCATTGCCCCACACCTTGATCACATTCTATAATAATTATTATTATTTTTTTTTAAACTTAGGTCATCACAGATTGAATCGCGAAGCTTGGACTGATTGAGCCTGCTAGTGGTTCTGAGTCTGTTTCGACCTTGATGCGCCAGATGCGCCTCCCAACTGTGGGCCTTTTCATATGCCCCGGCTAACCACACTGATAACAATTAAACCCTTGACCTTTATTCTGAGACTGAGACTGAGACTGACTTTGACTTTGAGATCGGTTAGGTGGTGGTAACATTAACTGCCCTCTTCTCTTCTGTGGGCATGAGAATGATTTGTGACCCGGTTGGCCACACTTGAAACACGAGAAGCTACTCGATGCACTTTTTCCTGGACTCGCATTAGGCAAAGGAAAAGTGGATCTAGACTGCTGTGGTTGGGACTGGGATGGATAGGTGTTCTTGCTTTTCTTGTTCTGCCTATAGTCTCCTTGAGACTCTTGGCCTCTAGACCTCGAACTCCGAAGCCTCTCCTCCTCAGCTTGTATGGAAATTTCTACGTGTGTCGCCATGTCCATAAGACGGTCATATTCCCGAATCATATTTCTGACAAGCTTGAACATAATTTTTGTTTTCAATTTCTTTTCAAATTCAATGCAACAGCGCTCTTCCGTTGCCACCAACTCTAGTGCAAATCTAGACAATCTAGAGAAGACCGCCTCAAACTCGGCCACGGGCATGTCGAGTTGTTTGAGGTCTTTAAACTCTTGCCTCAATCTCTCCCTAGCAGTGGGAGGTATGTACTTATCTTGTAAAGCAACCGCACAGGCTTCCCATGTCGGCTCCACTCTACCCTCGGCATATTTCCACCATTGACCCGCGTCTCCCTTAAAGTAGTAACTCGCTAGAGTCACTCTTAGTTCACTATCTTCGATGTGAAACATCTCAAATGTCTTCCCAGTTTGTTCGAGCCATTCATCCGCTTTCTTGGGCTCTGGGCCACCATGGAACTCATCCGGTTTGGCCCGTAACAACTCTCTAGTAAGAAAACTCGCCCTTGACTCCGCGGTGTTCTCTCGGGCTTGATTCTCCACCCTCAACAACTTCATAGACTCTCTTAAAGCCCCTGCCATTTCTTGAGCTAGGGCCTCCATTGCGGTTTGATCCGCTTGTCCCATATGCTCGGCCACATTAGCTTGACCTGCTTGCTCGGCCATATCAGCTTGGCCGAACCCTTCTTTTTGCACCGGAACCCTATGGACCGGTACCTCATGCACACCTTGGCGAGCCCTACCACGCCTCTCGCCTCTACCACCACGGACTTGACCCCTTCCTGACATCCTAATAAAGGACACAACAGAAATAATTTAGCACATTAACTCATATGTGCTCGTAACTTGACTCACACGTTCAACTACAACAATTCCATATATTTATTTACCATATACACAATTCAATTTCACTCCACATAAGTACTTAGTCATGTAAACACATACGGACTATTCTTTTACGATGAAATCCGTCCCACGAAAAATCAAGAATTCTTAGTAGAATGATTATTGATCAAGTACCGTTTTAATAAGACCTCAAAGAATTTAACAGGCGCAAACAACATCCCAAAAGTCCAATCCCATACCCATTTAGTCACATAAACATGTTATCATATAGTCACAAAATGCAAAACACTTCCTAAGCATGCTAAATGAACCCATTGTGGTTCAACAACCACTTTCCACGAGCTCCAAGTATTCAAACCCGGTAGCTCTGATACCAAGTTGTAATGCCCCAAATTTCTAGCCCAAATTATAATATAACAATCATGGCTCTTTGTAGGAAAACCAAATATAAATCTCCAAACTTACATTACATAATACAATAGTTCTTCATGCAACAATACATTAATCCAACAACAAGTAAATAAATAAATAAATACCCCCAAGGGGTTTCCAAGGCTTGAGCTTCGTTACACAAAACGGTTATTCAAACCCACACACATACAGCCCTTGGCTTATACACAGAGTCATAGCAAAACAAGAGTCTCGTACTCTCAACACACATTTCCTCGCCTCTAGTTAAGCGGCATCACCACATTTTTCCCTACACAAAAATCCCGTAGGGTGAGCATAAAGCCCAGTAGGAAATCTTTAACAAAGCATATACATTTTATACAAGTCTCAAGAGATGAAATGCACATGCCATACTATGCCCTTTGAAAGAAAATCACATCTTCATCTTTGAAAACCATCATGCTCAATGATGTCATGCAATTTCAATTCTTCAAAACTTAACAATTCATTTCAAGAGCTGTAAATACGACTTTGGTAATCCCTAGGTTGATGTCTGCAAGTAGACTATACAAGTGCTACCTATTTGTCATTTTTACCAGCATTGACTGGAAGGCTCGACACCTATAATCTGTCATTTTTACCAGTATTAACTGGAAGGCTCGACACCTATTCAATTTCATCTATACCACCTGTCAAGACTTACCACCGTATTTACTTCAAAACCAATTCATGGAAACTTGTTTCTCAACATTCTTTTATCAATGCAAGTTTTCAAATCAACTTTCAAAGTTTATTGTAATCAAATGAATTGATATGCCAATAACGCAAGATGAATATAAATATTTTTATTCCAATTCATCATCCAAGGAATAACACAATTCCCTCTTCTTAAGTATCCTCAACAATTAGTCATTTCAAGACTATTTCAACGTTTTGAACAAAAATTTTCAAAATGAATAACAATTCTCATATTCCCTGAAATTCATCATTTATATAAATATAAATAAGAAATTTTCCAAACATCCATTTATTTTGACACACAAAATAAATACAACAATATCATTCATGGATTTTCAGTCTCTTTTAAAAAAATCCCCAAATTCTAGGTTTTCTCACCAAAACTATACAACTCAATCCTTTGAAAGAAAACTTTCCAAAACCATCTTTTCTTCAATCAACGAAGATCAAAACCCATAAGATCATTTTAAAAGAGCAACAGACAAACCCACTTTCAAAATCGCTCAACTTCTTGAATCAACAATCAATTTTTAAAGCTATCGAAAGATGATTTTGAAAATCATATAGATCTTGCAAATATATATATATATATATATAACTCTAAGAAAATTCCTACCTCAAGTTTTGAAGAAGAAATAAGATGAAACCCCCAAAATCAACGGTGTCGAAACTCAATCTTCACCGCACACAACGAAGCCCTCGAGATGATAACCAACTTTGGCGAAGAACTTAGGTCTAAATCCCAATGAATTTGGAGAAATCAAAGAGAGAAGATGACTTGTAGAGAGAGAAGCTTCCGATCTAGAATTCTGGAGAGTTTTAGAGAGAGAGAGAGGACTGAAAAAGTGATCTGAAATATCAGATTCACGAACTGATATAACATGGTCCGCTCGAGCATGGAATGCCCCGCTTGAGCGTCAAATACACTAACCCAGTACTTTTGCAGATAGGTCAAACTTCTGAAACCAAGCATTCTCCGCTCGAGCGCATAAACGGCCGCTCGAGCGGACAAGCAACTTCGAATGCATTTTGCATTTTTGCTTCGGGGGCACTGCCCCTCGACCCCTCCAGGGCACTGCCCTCGGACCCGCCAAGGGGCGCTGCCCCCTCGACCCCCCCGAGCTGACCGGGCAGCTCGATCCTCGACCGGCTCAGTCGAAGTGGAAAAACATGCAAGAAGGATCGAAATCGGGATCGCTACAGGGGGTGAGCAACCACTACCTCACCAAGCAATCTCATATTAAAACATTAGAGATATGAGGGTACCAAAATACTCACACATATATGTGAAATCATATCATGTCAAAACTATATGATTTTATTACATAATCTCTTAAATCCAATTTATTTAATTAACCACAACAAGTTAACTTAAATAAATAAACATGTTTCAATAGTAACAGAACATCCTTTTCAATTCATTCAATTATCTCATTATCAATTGAATCAAATAATTAAACAATTTATCAAATTCATTTTATACAGTCTTATGAAATGAATGCATATGTTATGTCATGCTCAAAATATTTTTCTCATCTTTTGAAAATCTTACGTACAATGTCATTTTGAAAACACATTAATCCAACAATTTCAATAAAATTCCAATATGGTAAATACGACTCAGGTAATCCCTAGGCTGGTGTCTGCAAGTAGAGTATACAAGTACTGCCAATTTGTCATTTTTACCAGTATTAACTGGAAGGTTCGACACCTGTAATCTGTCATTTTTACCAATATTAACTAGAAGGCTCGAAACCTATCTACGCTGTTTCTAGTCTTTCACCATGGACACTCAGGCCAACTTAACCAATATCAAACTACACCTCCTAGCCGAACTTACCAACGTATTGACCCAAAACAATTCAAAATGATCTTGTTTCACCAAAAACAATCCCTTTCTTAAAACAATAGTTTTCAATTTTAATTTGAAATCCATGATAACAATGAAATGGAATGGTAATGCAATATGTAACAATGCATTAGAATAGTTCCAATTTCAATTCCACCACACAATGCTCCATTGTGATCAAATTCTATATCTCTATCAATGTAATATCATAATACAATTCCAAGAGATAATCCAACAATATCCACATTCATATAGTCTCCACAAGTTAATCAACATTTCCAATTTAGTCGTTTCAAGACAATTCTATAACAAACTATATACCAAACTTCCCATTGTTTGGACTCACACAAAACCTTCAATCAATTTTTGTTTCACCTCAACCAAGATAACCAAAATGATTTTCATCAAATCTCATACTTATTGAATATTACCATTTCCATCCTATTATATTAAAAGTTATGGTATAATCTCAATAACACACTTTTAATCATAAAGGATACAAAATATTTACCAAGCTAATTTAATCCATCAAGTTAGTAAGTTCATTATATTCACAATTTTTCAAAATAAATTATATCAAACCTAACTTAACATGTCTCATCTTTTAAACATAATCATATTTCATGCCAAGCTACCCAAATAGTTCATTTTTCTCTCAAATCTCTACAAATAACAATTTTCACAACTTTTTTAAAATTAACTAATTAACATGATATTTACATCAAAAATTATGAAATATGCCCAAGAGTAACATTTTCAAGGTTATGAGTTCAAAAGTCCATATTTCACATTTTTCATTTTCACCGAAAAAAAAAAAGAACACAACTTAATCATCAACATATCATCTTCCATAAAGTTTCATGAATATAATACTTTTAAATTTTTTAATCCCAACACAACTTTATAATCCCAACTTAACAATCTACATAATATTCCTCGACATCAATTTATTTTTCTCAAAGATAAAAAAAAATATTTCAACTTTATATTTCTTAAAATAAATCATCTAGTCATAATATGATGTAAATACAATCATACAAATTTTAAATTTTATTTTTGGATTTGTTTTACAAAATTAACAACACAAAATGATTTTTCCAAAATTAATCTCAAAATGCCAACATTCTTAACATTTCATCAAAATTTTTCTTCCAAAAATTACCAAACAAAAATCTGAAAATTTTATATATATATGTGCAATACCTCTTAAAATGACATATTCTCTCAAAATAGCCATAACATAGCTTTAATGTAAAAATATGAAGAAAGTCCCTACCTCAAATAATGAAGAAGAGTAGATCTGGAAGACAAATCTTGCCCAATCATGAATCTGAGACTACTATTGCGAAGATCACGACGAGTTCTCCGACTTTCATTTACAACACTTTAACAAAATCTCACTCTAGGGACTATAGCGATCCCGGTTTTCCCTCCATTGGTTATTGTATTCTGGACTCGATTCCGTAGATGTCTGTTGTTGTATATGCTTCTTTTCCGTCCTTTAATTCCTTATATTTGAGTTTTAGGATGTGTTGGGCAGGTTTGTAACAGGTTGGTTGTGATTGGGAACAAATAGTTGCTGCCCAGATTTTTGTGTCTTCGCTCGAGCGAGACTTTTGTCGCTCGAGCGAGCTTTGTGTTTTAGTTCCTTTGCTCGAGCCAGGGTTCCTTCGCTCGAGCGAGAGTTGAGTGTTGTGTCTGGTGGCTCGAGCGAGAAGTCTTGCGCTCGAGCTTGCATCTGCGTCTGGTTCTGGACCTAAGGGTTGCATTTCTTGGCTCGAGCGAGCGAGCTGTATGTTTTGGACTTTTTCGCTCGAGCGAGCATTCTTGGCTCAAGCGAGTGAGCATTCTTGCGCTCGAGCGTGCTTCTGGGTTGCAGACCTGAAGCTTCGAATTGTTGGCTCAAGCGAGGCTTTCTACACTCGAGCGAGGTTTCTTTGTGTCTGGCCACTCGAGCAACCACTCCTTCGCTCGAGTGAGACTCAATTATATCAGTTGGCAGCAGCGGGTTACACTTCACTTTTTTATCCCCTTCTTTATACAAACCCTAGATCCAGCTGCTCCCTCTCTCTCTACATACTTTCTCTCTACAAATCCATCTAGCACTAGTGTGTTTCTACCCTAGCCTCTTTGTATAGAAGGTAGAGCTCGGTGTGGGCTTCGTTTTGATCCGAGAATCTTTGAGTTTGGAGCATCTTGAGCTTTGTCCTTCTTCTCCTTTGAGCTCCGAAATTTGAGGTAGGGATAACCTACTCCTCTCTATGAGTTTTCACATAAATGTTGGGCATTTTGATTAGATGGTGTTGTTGGGTAATTTTGGAAAAAGTTAGGGTTTTGATTTGAAGTTATAAAGAGAGGGTTTTAAATTGTTAAACTCTATGTGTATGTGAGACCTTGGAAAATGGGATCATTGTTGTTAAATTGATATAATTGAGCCTTAGGGATGATACTTAAAAAAGGGGGAAAATGCCCTAATTATTGTGATAAATTAATTTGTATAATTAATTTGGGGAAATGTGAAATTGAGTTGGAAATCGTGAAATTGGGAAATTATGAGATTGAATGGTGTAGTTGGATTAATTAATCACTTACCCATGAAAATGTTGAGATTTTATCTGTTTGATAAATTTATTATCTGTTTAGAGATAACTGCTTTGGACTAGTGGTGGAGGATAGTCTTGATTGTTGTAGACACTGTATGTTGATTAGGGAAAACTGAAACTAATCATCTGGAGTATGTCATTGAATATAACGGTTGGAATAATACATTGAATTTGTGTATTGATTGATCATTGTATATGATAAGTGTTTAAATACATTGTATATGTATATTGTTTGGGAGGAGATAGGAGATGTACTCCATGGTTTGAGAGGATGTAGCTCGGCTTTTCGCGCTCCCTTTCGGAAGAATGAAATAGCCCTTACAGTTCGGACTCCACTTGTGTGTTGGTTCTAATTCTGATTTCACAAGTGCAATGTGAAACAGTGGAAAACACAAAAAGAGTCCATATCCGGCAAATTGTTTTGGAAAATCGATGTTTGAATCAAATGCCAAAAATGGACTGCTTTGCCAGATTTCAGAGTCGCCACCTAAATATTTATTTTGGGAAATTTAGGAAACCCATGACTCGTGCCAAAGGCCATTAGTCCGTCGTTACCAAAGTGTCTTGGTTCGGGAACTTAGGTATGAGAGGGGAAGGTCAATAATTGAACACCCCACTCACCCGATCAAAGATCGGCCTCTACTAATCATGATGTGATTTTTATGTACAATATATGCTCTTGTTCTATATGTAACATACAAGTATAGACTAATTTCACAAAAAGTTGGAACATTTGATTCCATGTTTGTTTTAAAAAATGTTTTGAATATGTATCACTGAAAATGGTGATCTCATATATACATGAATCAAAGTATCCAAATTCAGGTGATTAGCCTTCATCCACAGGCATTCAAACAGGTATATCAAGTAAGCATTTAGCCTCATGGTAGTATGTTTGATATGACAGCAATCACACTTATGCAATATGCTAAAGCATAAAAACTTACCTTATGTCCGAAGCGAAGGCGAGTCAAAAGAAAGTAAACAATTAGAAAAAAAATGCATGATCCTATTTAATGCGATATGGCTAATGCAAAACATACAACGTGCAAGTAATAAGTTCGGCTACTAGCATGGCATGCGAGTCAATTCAAGGCATATGATAGAGCATGTATTCAAGTAAAGAGTTTGAATTTGACATTTGAATGATATGATGAGCCGAACTTTTATGCATGTAAACGAATGGATGCAAATCATGGAAAATGCTAATTTAAACATGATGTCCCTAATCTAACCATCATAAGCTGGTAAATAAAAGGGAGAAAGACGTGGGGTTGAAAGACATACACATTATTACAAATTTGTTCTCACGAAGGAGGGTCCGAATGTCCAAATGCGCCCTCACGCAGGAGGGTCCGAATGTCCAAGTGTCCGAATAAATAATTATTACAAAACCGAATGAATAATAATGAAAGGGGCTGTCTAATTTATTACAATAATTGATGTAAGGCAAGCCTTGACACAATAAATTCGGTATAAAGTCCGACCGAATTCAATTAATCATATTGGTTCTTTATGTCGGTTGTACTCCAATTTTAACCAATTTTATTAGCCTTTTTTATTACCTGTCCATTTCTTTATATTTTCTCCTGTTTGTGCAAAAATGATATTTACATCCACTAAGTCTGAAATGCAATAAAGGAAAATCAGTGTCTACTTAACCCGAATAAACCTTATTTTCTTCAGAGGAAATCACAAAGGAAGAGTCAAACTCATGTACAAGTTAGGGATTTCAAGTCAAACTCAAGATGTGCAACAAGGACTAGTCAAACTCAAAAGAGTAATAATGACTTAGAAAAACCCAAACTTGAGTGATAAGGACTTGAAATCCAAACTTGATAATGAGTGATAATGACACTTTCCTTGGCGATTTCCAATGGTCAATTAATCCCTTAACAGTAAATAAACAGGTGATAAATTCTTCGGGGGAAATTACAAAGGAAGAGTCAAACTTATGTACAAGTTAGGGATTTCAAGTCAAACTCAAGATGTGCAACAAGGACTAGTCAAACTCAAAAGAGTAATAATGACTTAGGAAAACCCAAACTTGAGTGATACTGACTTAAAATCCAAACTTGATAATAAGTGATAATGACACTTTCCTTGGTGATTTCCAAGGGTCAATTAGTCCCTTAAAAGTAAACACACTGATGAATAAAGAGAAATGAAAAATAAAAGATTATGCTTTAGTATAAGAACATGTATACATTTGGGGTAGTGAACCTCCAAAGAATTTAAACCGTTAAGTATAGAACGTTTTATGCTTTTGGTGGTAAATCCCCTAAGAGATTAAATCAGTAAGCATAGAACGTTGTATACTTTTGGTAATGAATCTCTTAAGTATAAAACGTTTTATGCCGTTGGTAATGAATCTCCAAAGAGATTAAACCATTAAGCATAGAGCGTTTTATACCTTTGGTAATGAACCTCCTAAGAGATTAAACCATTAAGCATGGAAGAGTTCCTTTCTTATACTTGAATCACAATCATAATTTTTCATAACTTTTTAATCGAAATAAGCAAAGAATGGAGGGAGGTTGCAGAGATGATTATGCGAAATTGATTAATTGGTTAGTACAAACAAACTTGATATTTAAAACATAAATCGTTGAAATAAATTAAACAGCCCCCTAAATAGCATATAATAAAGCGAGCAAAATTAAATAGCTGGGATTACTATTCACCACCGGAAGTACTATTCATCTCCGGGGTTACTATTCACCGCCGGAGGTACTATTCATTGTCGGGGTTACTATTCACCACCGGAGGTACTATTCACCGCTGGAGGTACTATTCACCGCCGGGATAGATTATTTAAAGTAATAAATACAACAATTTATATACAATATTTAAATTACAGCAGATATGTGGGTGGTGCAGCCATCCCATTAAAGCGATAAAAAAAAGTTATAAAACGAAATAAATAAAGTATTTAAACAAAGTATATCACATTTTTAAATTAAATGACAATTTACGAAAACTCACCTTTGGGGAAATGATGAATTTTCTGAGTCACAAACTTTCTTTTGACTACTCTCAAGTCTATGGAATGTGTTCTCAATTCTCAATCCAAATTTAGAATTAAAACTTTAGTGATTGTTTTTTGAATGGTGTATTGATGAAATAAAAATATCACTCTTCAGACTCTTTCTCTCCCTCAAAATTCCTCTCTCAGAATGCTTCTCAGAGAATGCTCTCTCAGAATTCCTCTCCCTTCAGAATTCTTCTTCCCAGAATTCCTCCTTCTTCTTGTTGAGCCTTTGATTGCCTTATATAGGCAAATTATAATAATAATAATAATAATAATAATAATAATAATAAGATATAATAATAATAATAATAATAATGTAATATATAATAATATAATAATATATAATATATATATATATAAATGCAAAGTTGCCTGAAAACGATTTATTTTTTATTATTTTATTTTATAATATATATAATATATATATATAATATCAAAAATATCTAAAATATATAATTTATACCAAAATACTAAACATATAATATACTAATATAATTTTATATAAAATACCAAACATATAATATAATAATTCTAAACACATAAGATAATTTGTTTTATTATTTTCTTATATATAAAATACACCAAAAATATGAACAAACACATAAAATTATGAAAAATTACAAAAATACTAAATTAATGAAATATTCAATATTTTAAAATAATTTGGCCATAATGGTGAAGGTTGGATTAAAGGTCAAATTCCATTTTCTTTTACTGAGAATTCTGCGATAAACACATTCTAATTGTCATCATCGGGTAATCAAAAGAAAGCGCCCAAGTCTTAGGGCCGGTCAAAATGGGGTGTCTACAGAGGAGATAGGGGATGGACTCTCAAACCTGTTTGGGAGGAGATAGGGGATGGACTCCATTGATAACTAAGTTAGCCGGAGTGTCCAGGGTGAAAGTCCTGAAATTCTAATTACGTTTGCGTAACGTAGATAATTGAAGTATTGGAAGTGTTTTAACATGAGTTGTAGTCTCATTGAATTGTGAATAATGGAAGTGTTTTAATATGAGATGTAGTCTCATTTAATTGTTTGACCAGGTTCTGAGCCATGTTTATGAATTGAATTGGTTAAGTAAAGGAAAGTGGAATGAAACATGTACATATTTGTCATGGAACTGAATTGTGTTGTAAGCTGATTTACAAGTGTTAGCCATTATCATATGCTAATGTTTAGTTATTGCTCATATCTGGTTTAGTATATCTCTACTGGGCTTTGGCTCACCCTATATGGGACATCATTTTCAGGTTCAGGTGATATGTCACCTCCAAGGACGTAGCTTGGGAGGCTTAGAGGCGGAAGAACTTTTGTTATTATCTTTTTGTGTATTACATGTAAATTCAAGCCAATGGCTTATTTTGTATAAAGAGTTAGAACTCTTCTTTTGTTGAACCCAAGTGTTGACTTGGAAAGTTGTAAGCCCGTAGGGCATTTACTTTTATGGTCAACATGTAATATTTTTGTACTTAATACTCTGATGAATGAAAGTATGCTTTATTCTCTTATGTCTATGCATGTCAAGAATGTGGGTTTATTTGTATTATTTTGAGGGTGTTACAAGGACTCCCATTTGAAGCTCAAAGATTAAGCAACAATGGAGAATAGAGAGAAGAGAGAGAGAGAGAGAGAGAGAGAGAGAGACTGTCAACAAAACCAAACAAAATGAAAAATGAATTAAAGGAAGAGGAAATGATGGTAAGAACAAAAGGGGGGCCACCCACATGAGTTTGTTCCCCAAATATATATATATATATATATATATTTTGTAATAATATCTCAAAATTTATAATATAAATTATAAAATAATTTAATTTTTCTCACTACAAAATATAATATTTTGCTCATCACGAAAGATATACACATTTTATTCACTACAAAAATATATATTTTTCACCATATGGTACATACCATAAAATCAACTAACAAATATTTATTATTATCCTATATAATAAATAATAACAACTCCCAATGTGGTTACTACCAATCACATAATCAAAAAGGACCAAACAGTTAAATATGAATAATTAAACAAACTCAAATTAAATTAAGAGTCATGACACACACACACGTGGCGGGTGGTGATTGGAGGAGCAGGAAAAAAAGAAAAAAGAAAAAGAAAATGTAACCAATGAGAGAGAGAGGGGGTCAAAGGGGGTGGGGGGAAAGGGGGGCATGAAACATTTTTGTTAAATTAAATCTAAATCATGTGTCTTGAATTAAATTCCCACCCATAAGCCAAACATCACCCAATTACATATCAAAGTAGACCCAACAAATCTATCCAAATCATGATCTAAACATTAAAAATTAAATAACAAAATTTTGCTATAAATTAAACTGAATACCAATCAGCCCGTGAATTTTCATAAAATAATTACTCATCATTTAGTTCTTAAATTTTTATCCAACGTGCTAGACTCATATGGGAACAACATATAAAAATTTCATAATTTTCTGAGATCAAGAACTATTTTTAAAAAATACAAAACCAAACTGTTTTTGTACAGAATTTACACAGCACTCAAATTCGAAAATTTGCTCAATTAAATTATGCACTGGCTATTTTTTTTTAAAAAAAATTCTGGGTCACTACACACTGGCTATTTAAAATAAATAAATAAAAATTTCTGGATCATTACAAAAACAAACTCATAGCATAAACTAATATTTCAAATGAATATTATCTAACATACATCTAAACTGAACTTAGTTATAAATTTCGCATAGATAAAAGGCTTTACAAAAATATTGTAAGTAATAAAATTCACATTGATAGGAATTTTTACAAAATCTGGATAGCATTCAAACTTTTTTTTTTTTTTTTTTGATCGGCAAATGTTAGTTGTTAGTTGTTAGATTAGCACCTATGGGAGAAAATCTCCCCACCCTTGGCAAAGCACCTAAGTGCTTGCACTCCCTTAATTCAACCCTCTAAGGGGAATTGAGCCCATGACCTCCTTGGAACTAAGCCCTAAGGAAAGCATGGTGGCCAACTAGGTTAGGCCTAGTTGGTTGGATCGCATTCAAACTTGTTCTTTCTCAGAATTCCTAAGAGCGTTGTTCTTTCTCAGAATTCCTAGAAGCGTCTCTTCACTTTCCAAAAGGTCTTTATATCAACAAACAGTGTAAAATACATATATGATAACAATTTCCAATGGTCAAATTGCTATTTTTTAGCTTAACCAACTTTCAGGTGATAGTCCGGGTGGTTGTTGTAACGCCCCACTTTTTATTACTCGAAGTCATTACCAAGCTCCTTAACTTAATTCAATTTCAGAGATAACATGCGGAAATAAACTCATACATTCAATCCGTAGAAGTGAATAACAATACTCTCATTCGTATGCAAAGTAAATATTACATGGGTATTCTAAATAAGTTGCCCTCAGGCTTACATCATTAAATAATCAAATGAAGGGTACAACCCTTTTTCATATATGGCATTCCGCCTACAACAAAGAGGCCCTGTGGCCAACAATTAAGAAGATCCCAAATCTTGTAGCACATCCTGCTAAATACCTGAAAAAGATTCAACAACGTGGGATGAACATATAGTCCAGTAGGGATCTCAACATGATCCTCAACAATAACAACAGTACAGATAGCTATGATCATGAACACTCATTCTCGTACTAGAATAATAATGTGACAGTTTATACAATATATATATATATATATATGAACTTTTCCCGAAAACAACCATTTCATTCAACGCTATAAGCGATTCATCTTTCCTTTTTCCTTTCATTAACCCCGTTCCCAATCTTTCATGACATTAACCGTTTCTTAGGAAATAAATTCACTAAGCTCATTACCCTTTTCCATTTTCCACACATACAATAGATGTGCCTTTTCAAAACATATTTCTAAAATGTTTGGTTTTCTTTACACTTCCAAAAGACAAAAGCCATTTCGGTTCAATCTCAAATCTATCATAACTATACATGCATAACTCGGCCCTCCAAAACTGTAACCAACACAATCCACAATGTTTCCAGATACACTGAAACAATCAACAAAACTTTGCTCTACTAGCTAGGTGCGTAGTAAGCCAAAGATACACTTCTCACAACAACATACCATTTTACCAGGCGCTAGCTGGAAGGGTGTGGTACCTTAGATTATAAGCGCATACAGTTCTCCAGGCGCTAGCTGGAAGGTAACGGTACCTCTGATTATCAGCGCAGGATATCACACCAACAACCACAATACCACAAGGCATAACCAACATGTGTAAAACAAACACATAAACTATCAGGATACAAACAATGTGTTAAAGTATATGAACACATAGGTGTGTGGAGTCCATCCCCTATCTTCTCACACACACTGGAGTACACCCCTCTCTTCTCCCAACAAGTATACATATATAATGTAACTCAACATTTCATCACAGACAATGTTCAATCAACAATGGTGTAATTATACACGACAATTTAACACAACCGTGTCATCCTCCACCGATGACCAAGGACAAAACCTCTAAATGCAGGTATTTAGTACATCTATTAAAAGACTCAGTTAATCATGAGATCACAAACCCAACAACAACATTGACATGGTAGTTAAAGATACAACCCCCACATGTGTGTATTCAACACTCAAATTACAACAATCCGATTCTCATACCTTTTGTTTTCACAAATTCAATTCCATGGACAATAAGGCCGTAACTCATCTTAATCTACTACATTCTTTTCAAAGCCATTCCAATTTAATTATGCAAATTAAGTCGTAATCATTAAATTTAGGGTTTTCCTCCCTCTTTCTCAATATTGACCTAAAAGGTTCAATTATCAACAACAAACAACAATGATCACATTTAAGACCCAAAATACATAAGTATTTGCCCAATGATCAAAACCCCTCTATTAGTTTATTAAATCAAATAAAATTAGGGTTTCCTCTCCTTTCAACAATAACATGCTAATTAACACTCCAATTAGCCTAAACCACAACTAATGATAATAAACCCATAACCAACAACTAACCCAGGGTCTAACCTCATGATTTTCAACAAATCCAACATGATATAATGTTTTTATGCAATACAAAAACTACCACATGTCTATCTATAGATGAAGTATTCAAAAGAAACAAGGAGAATCCCTACCTCTCAAATGGAGAACTCAAATAGAGATGATGACCCGAAACCAAAGTGCTCCAAATCCATTATTTTCCCGATTAAAGCGAAGCCCTCGACCTCCTCTTTCTTTTTAACAAAGGACCTAGGATGGATTCATACTAGAAGGAGATGAAATCTAGAGAGAGGATATGTTTAGAGAGAGAGACTCTCGGCTGCTAGGGTTTCAAGAAAGGAAGAAGGAGAAAAATGATATTTTTCCCCGTTGCTGCCTACTGAAATACGACAGGCTCGCTCGAGCGAAGACCTGGTCGCTCGAGCGACCAGACACATGAAAGCCTCGCTCGAGCGAAGAACAAACCAGTTCGCTCGAGCGAAGAAGCTCGCTTGAGCCAGAAAACACTGCTCTCAGGTCTAAGTACTAGACGCAAAGCTCGCTCGAGCCAAGAAGAGCTCGCTCGAGCGACGGACCAAAAACAAAAGCCTCGCTCGAGCGAAGAGAAGCTCGCTCGAGCGACCAAGCAGAAAACTGGACAACAACACTTGGTTTCTAAAACCCAACCAACCTGCAATCAATCTGCCCAAAATATCCTATAACCCAAGAATAAGGAATTAAAGGACAACAACAACAATGATATGACAACGAAATCTACGGAACATAAGTCCGAATACAATAATCAAATGGGAAAAGACCGGGGTCGCTATAGTTGTCCGGGTGATCGTCCAAATTAGCAATTTTAACAAATATTCGGTGGTTATCCGGGTGGTCGTCCACAATTTGTTGTCTTTCTCTCTATTTGTTGTGCTAACAATTTGAATGAGTTAACTATAATAATTGATTATCCTATATTGATGGTTCTTTTTCGCATGTATTATTGGATGTGACATAAAAATATACATTATGCATGTATTTAAAAAAAAAATTTATTTTCATGTGTGCCATGCTGATTTTTTTTTAAACTAATAAACGTGTCATGATGCCTAAAAAATTCTTAGTTTTTTAGACACTGAATGTATTTTTTTATTTTTTAAAAATAAAAATAAACATTTTTAAAATTTAAAATTACATAAGACTAAAGTTATATTTGAAAATTTATTTTTAAAGATTTTTAAATTTCAAATTATATATGTGTTAAGTATGATAGGTTAGATATAGCTATTTTATTTTTATTTTTTGAATTTTTATATTAAGATTTTTTAAATTTCAAAATTATAAAAATTTAGATAGGCTAAAATTTCTATACTATATGTATTTCTTAACATTTATTTTTTTAAAATAAAAAATTTAGATTAATGTTTAATGTTTATAGAGTCTTTCAGAAGAAAAATACATTTCGATTAATATATAGTATATATATAGACATTTATCCTAAACTATGTATGCTTTGAACATAAAAACGAATTGAGAAATTATAAATAGATGGGACAGACATAAAATAGTTGTACTATAGAAGAGAATATTTTTTGTTACAACTTGCACCAAACATAGGAATGGACTTTCAACCTATACACACATGAGACTTGCATCACCAACAAAATGAAATTATTTTTCCACTATTCTACTGAAATGTAATTTTCCAAAAAAAATATCAATTGATGGAATAGGAGTGATCACACCATAATTTGGTGTGACTCACTACACCCGATCATTTCTCTCTTGAATGGTAATAAACCTTCCCGCAAGAATGTTGAAGAATCTAGAAGCTACTTGGTTTGAATTCAAACATCTAAAGACAGAAACCTTTGGTGAACCATGGTGACTATTGGTATTGTGAAAAAATCCAAAAGGTGTGACTCTTCCCAAAAGACACCTAAATGTGCATATAAACCCATAACAGTAAGGTTGCAATACATTGAAAAATCAATGATTTTTCTAGCTTTCAGATTATCGATATTCTTGCGTGATAAACATTCTCACAAAATTATCGATCATCACCGTTGTTAGTTTATTCCTTCAAAATTACATCATGCAACTGAAGTACTACAGCGACCAAGATGTAAGGTTTCATTGAAAAAACAATAGGTTTGAGAGATGGAATAAGAAAGATGGATTTAATATTTCCTTTAGAAAATTGGTGAGAGATGTTAGATTAGGGAGATTAGAAAAATAATTTTTTTTTCTCCATTTATTTATCTTTCCTTTTAAAAAGCATAAATTATGAAATTATTTAATATTTTTAAAATTGTTAGTTTAATGGGTTAGACAATAGCGTTTTTTAAATTTAATTTTAATTGTAAAAAGTTCAAAAGTTTATTAGGAAGTGATTGCATATAAATTGGAAGCGACAGGAGAGAGGCACATTAGTTGTATAAGAAAAAAAAAAGAGAAAAAAAAAAGAAGGAAGAGAGGTACATTAATTGTATGAGAGTAATTAGTTTTGATTAATATTAAATTGTGTTATGAATGTGTATGATTTCTCCGTAATTAGCGGTAACCACATTGAATTCTACACTAACAGCCAGTAAATAGCTGCCACATCAGTGACGTGGGCTCACACCCCAAATTTTCTTCGACTTTTCTTCTATGGAGAACTCTCTCCTCTGCCTTTGTTCTGTTTTGTGAATCAAGTTGGGAAAATTGCATTTGAGTGGAATCATGAAAAAAATAATTTTATTTTTATAATGGTGCAATTGTGCAAGTCTAAATCGTTCATGTCATAAATTTTCTATAGTAAGTTTTTACAAAAAAAATAATTTTAGGGTTGGCAAGCATTTATTTGATTCATCAAAATCGAATGATTCGAACCAATCGGTCACTAAATAGATGATTTTAATGACCTTACCGACAATTTTCATGTATCTAGTCATGTCTAATGAAATAGCCAAAAAACCACTACAAAAATATTCTCTTTATACTTTGGTACATATTTTTGTAAAAAAATTAAAAAGTCAATTAAAATAGTTAATTTTCTAAACAACCTTTAGTAATTTTATTTGCTATTTATGAAATATGAAAATTGAGTTTTTATTCTAGTCCTCTATAACATTATCCTTTATAAAAGCTCAATTTTCATATTCTAGGTTGTGGGTTTGGAATGAGACCTATAAAATGAAGTATACAAGGATAATGTTATGTAGGGAGCCATTGCCCCCCAAATAATGGTATGGAGGAGAGTTATTGTAACGATCCCGGTTTTGATCCTTCTTTCATGATTTACCACTTCGACTAGGCCGATCGGGGGTCGAGCTTTCTGGTCAGCTCGCGGGGGTCCAGGGGGCAGCGCCCCTTAGCGGGTCCAAGGGCAGCGCCCTGGCGGGGGTCGACCTTTATCTTTTGAAGATGGTGACCATGTGTTTCTAAAAATCTCACAAAGGCGGGGTTTGATAAGATTTGATAAGAGTGGTAAATTATCTCCAAGGTTCATTGGGCCTTTTGAGATCTTAGAACGAATTGGAGAAGTGGCATACCGGTTAGCTTTACCACCACAACTTTCGGGAGGTCACAACATATTTCATGTATCTATGCTTAGGAAGTATGAACTCGACCCTTTTCATGTTTTTGATTGGGTTGACTTGGAGGTAGATGAGGATGCCTCTTACGAAGAACGACTGGTTCAAATATTAGATACCCCGGGAGCAAGTGTTACGGGGGAAAATTATACCATTGGTAAAGGTGTCGTGAAGACACCATGGGGTTGAAGAAGCGATGTGGGAACGTGAGGCAGAAGTTCGCTCCAAATATCCGGATTTATTTGAAAATGCTTAAGTTGCTTTTCTTTGTAATATTCCCTAGTGTTGAGAGAAAACGTATTTAAAGTTATTAACCACATGTTGATATATGCATTGTTATTTTAAGCATAAGGTTGTTTAGAGTTGCCATTACTTTTTGAGAAATTTCATGTTTATGCATATTTGGGAGATTGTTGTTAATGAGATAACCATGGTAGAAATGGTGGAATTTGGTTGAGAGTTAGTATTGTGATTTGAAAATGAAATAGTGTGGCTTTGATCGCTAGAAACCCCTTTGTTTGGGTAGTTTGATTTGAAATTTCGGGGACGAAATTCTTTAAAGGGGGAGGGTTGTAGCGATCCTGGTTTCGATCCTTCTTTCATGATTTGCCACTTCGACTGGGCCGATCGGGGGCCGAGCTGCCCAGTCAGCTCACGGGGGTCTAGGGGGCAACGCCCATTGGCTGGTCCAAGGGCAGCGCCCTGGTGGGGGTCGAGCTGCCCGGTCAGCTCGCGGTGGTCTAGGGGGCAGCGCCCCTTGGCGGGTCCTAGGGCAGCGCCCTAGCAGGGTTGAGGGGCAGCGCCCCCAAAACAAAAATGCAAAATGCATTCAAAGTTGCTTGTCCGCTCGAGCGGCCGTTTATGCGCTCGAGTGGAGAATGCTTGGTTTCAAAAGTTTGACCTGTCTGTAAAAGTACTGCGTTAGTGTATTTGACGCTCGAGCGAGGCATTCCATGCTTGAGCGGACCATATTATATCAGTTCATGAATCTGATATTTCATATCACTTTTTCAATCCTCTCTCTCTCTAAAACTCTCCAGAATTCCAGATCGGGAGCTTCTCTCTCTAGAAGTCATCTTCTCTCTTTGATTTCTCCAAATCCATTGGGTTTTAGACCTAAGTTCTTCACCAAAGTTGGTTATCATCTTGAGGGCTTCGTTGTATGCGGTGAAGATCGAGTTTCGACATCGTTGATTTTGGGGGTTTCATCTAATTTCTTCTTCAAAACTTGAGGTAGAGATTTTCTTAGAGTTATATATATGTTTTTGCAAGATCTAGATGATTTTCGAAATCATCCTTTGATTAGCTTTGAAAAATTGATTGTTGATTTCAAGAAGATGAGTAATTTTGAAAGAGGGTTTAATTTCTTTTCCTTTTAAAATAGAAATTGAAGGTTTTGAACCATATTGATTGAAGAAAGATGATTTTGGGGAGCTTCTTCTAAATATCTTGGAGATGAATGATTTTGGTGAGAAAACCTAGAAATTGGGTTTTTCTTTGAAAGATGTTGAAAATCCTTGGAAGATGTTATCATATTTATTTTGTGTACCAAAATAAATGGATGTTTTAAAAATTGTTTATTTATATATAAATGACGAATTTTGTAAAAAAAAAATGAGAAATGTTGTTTATTTTGGAAATTGTTGTCAAAATGTTGATTTAGTCTTGAATTGACTAAATTGTTGAGATTGCTTGTGGGAATTACGTTATTATTCTCTTGAATGAATTGGATATAAAAGTATATATATATTCATTTTGTGAAATTGTGTTGAAAAGAGGATTGAGAATTTTGATCACAATGGTATATTGTGTGGAACAATTGAATATGGAAGTAATGTTGCATTGCATTATTAAGCATACATTGGAATTTCAATTCATTGGACTATGTTAAGCTTTGGAAATTTGCATTGAGAAAAGAATGTTGGGAAATGGGTTTTCATGAAATGGTTTTGGGGTAAATACGATGGTAAGTCTTGATAGGTGGTATAGATGAAATTGTTTAAGTTGGTCTGAGTGTCCTTGGTGAAAGACCAGAAAGTCGTGCGGATAGGTGTCGAGCCTTCCGGCTAATACCGGTAAAAATGACAATTGGTAGTACTCGTATAGTCTACTTGCAGATACCGACCTAAGGATTACCAGAGTTGTATTTACTGCCCCTTTAATTAAATTGATAAATTTTGAACAGTTGAAGTTGCATAATGTAACAACCCTCACTTTGCCTTAGTCATGCTCACATGCATTTATATGATTTTGTCTTGTTAAGTTGCATTCATGAGATCCTGTTATGTTTTATCTAAGTGTTGTTGCATGCTTTGTTCCTTGTTTGGTGTGTGTTTAGTCGAGGTCATCTTAAGCCCAGGTTACACCTTTGAACCTCTTACACCTAGGACCATCTTGGAACCACTTTGGTTGACCTCCACCTTCACCCTGGCATATTGGCCGAGATGTCATTATCTAGGCCGAGGTGTTCATCACCAAGACCGAGATGTGTATTATCTAGGCCGAGATGTTATCCTTGCACCTAAGTGATCTTGTTCTCGGACTGGAATGACCTAGACCGAAGTGTGGCACATCTAGGCCGAGGTGTGGCACAGCTAGGCCAAGTGTTATCCTTCCTAGCCGAGATCATTCAGACCTTACTTGCCGAAGCCTATGTCTTGATCCAAGGTCATTACCTGCCGGAATGCCCTTGCCGCCTTGCTTGTTATACACACTTTGTCATACTCTTGTCTTGTCATTCAGTCACCTTTTTGAGGAGATCCAATTCGGCGTTGCCACGTGTCCCAGTAGAGGGTTAAGTCAGCTGGTAGTAGAGAAACCCACATCATTTTGTCATATCTTTTGCATGGTAGAGAGAGAAGCTCTATGAAGAGGAGAAGAAGTTCTTAGGGGGAGAGGTAGATTTCCAAGCTTGATCTTCAAAGTTCGAACCGTTAGATCCGTGTTTTGAGGTTAGATTCGTGATCTACTCTTGTTGTTCTTTATGTTCATCTAACCACATTGCATGATCTAGCATGATTCATGAGCCATGCATTGATTTAAAGCTTGTTTTAGAAAGAGAAAATAATGTTCTTGTGTTCTTGAAATAAAACTATGTTTTGATCCGAAAGTTTGTATTAAGATCCATGTTTTTGTATTTGTTTTTATAAGATCTTCAAGTATGGGTACCAAGGTCCATGTTTTTGAACTCATAGCATGAAATCTCAGATTTTGTAGTAACAAGTTATGATTTTAGCATTCGTGTTCTTCATGTTCTTCAAGGAAGGAAACCCAGATTTCCAGACTTCACATTTCCCTAGGTGTGGTCACCGAGACCACTCTTGCCTAGATCTCACACTTAGGCCAAGCATCGTATCTCACCTTAGCCTACCTTGCATGATCACTTGCACCATTAGTCTATCTCGCATGAACACCTCGGCAGACAGCCGTTCGTCGAAGCCCTGGTAACCACACCTCGGCCAAGAGGTGTGGAACCTCGGCGAAGACCTGGTTGGTACCCAACATGTTTTCCCCGAGATGAAAAATAGTGTTCTAACTTCCAGCATGTTTTGCTTTGACTTGACCTAGTTTTGAAAGAAATGCTAAGATCATTTGCACTCATGAAAAGCTTGTTTTAAGAATGCATTTCATACCCATCTTTGAGCATCTCTTCTTGTCTTCTTGAAGTGCATTCAATAGACTTTATTATGTGTTTGTAGGACTTGGACCCTTGCTTTAACCCCGACGTCTGAAGAGCTATGTGAGTGGTATTTTTAATAAACATATGATATAAAGTTTTGATAAAGCTTTGCTTCGTTTTGGAAAAGTATTTGATCAAGCATGAATTATTATCCCTAGTTTTGTATCAAGTATTATCTTGTTTTGATGACATTCTGGGAAAGTCCTTAGTGCTAGGGGACTATAATGCAACTAGTGCGTTTGTCTTGGAAAGTCCTTAGTGCTAGGGGACTATAATGCAACTGCACCCTTGTTTGAGATATCTCCCTTGTTTTGCCACTGACGGTTTTCCGCGTGAGTTTGTCCGGAATGTCATCGTTTGGTATTATGTAGATGTTATTAACATCCAAGAAGCTTTAAAAGATTCGATAGATGAACTTAGTTCATCCCTTGATTTTGTATAAGCTATGATATGTATTGTTTTGGAAAAGATCTAGGATATCATTCATTCAAACCTTTATTACTTATATCATTCACTGAGTATCCAAGTTCACCCTCTCCTTATATATATGTAGGTGACGAGCAAGAAGGCGGTGACGCCTAGATGATTATTTGCAAGATGTTTTGGATTCATATTTTGTAGCATCTTGAAGATTATGCTTCTTGGTTTTGTAATTCATTTCTTTTGTATATGTCGGCTTGAGAAGCCTTTTGATCAAAATGTATTATGTACTTATCTTATTGTAATCAAGTTGTAAGACCATGTTAAGATGTATGTCATTTCATTTAATCTATGCACAGCTCTTATGGACTAATTAGATTGAAATTTATTGCTTCCGCACATGTAAGCCCCATATGTGTACTCTGACTGTGTGTGAATCCTTGTAAGTTGGCCTTTGGTAATCTCGGATTACTGGCCATCACGACACCATTCTACTAGGGGCAGAATGGGGTCGTGACACATAACATCATTGAGCATAATGGTTTTCAAAAGATGAAGATGTGTTTTATTTTCAAAAAGGCATGGCATGGCATGTGCATTTATCTCTTGAGACTTGTATAAAATGTATATACTTTGTTAAGGATTTCCTACTGAGTTTTATGCTCACCCTACCGGATTTTTGTGTAGGAAAAGACGTGGTGAATCCGCCTAATTGAGGACGTGGAAATGTGTGTGTTGAGAGCACTAAAGTTCTCATTTGCTGTGATCCTATTTGTAAGCCAATGGCTATGTATGTGTGGGTTTGAATAACCATTTTGTGTACTGGGTTTAAGCCTTGGAAGATTGTAAACCCTTGGGGGTGCTTATTTGGTTATTTACTTGTTGTTGAATCAATGTAATATCGCATGAGGAACTATTATTATTATGTAATGCAAGTATGGGAAGTTATATTTGGTTTTCCTTTAAGAGAGCCATGATTGTTGCATTACCATTTGGGCTAGAAATTTGAGACGTTATAGTTATTTATCTACAGAGAGTCTCTAACCATGTATTTCCTAGACCCAAAAAAAAAAAAAAAAAAAACTTATACAATCCAGGTAAATTACAAATATACTCCTTAAGGTTTGTTAAAATATAGATTGTCCCTTTTAGTTCTAAAAATTATAAATACTTTATCGTCAGATTTTTGATAAGTAATTTTATTTCCACACTGATTCTTCTTAGTTCACACACTTAATGAAATTTTTTGTTAATACAATTTTGTCTTAGAATAAAAGTACCATCCTTTATTTTTTTCTCCCTAAACCCTAATTCTAAAACATCACAACCATCCTCCATTACCAGTGCTACCTCTCTTATTCATCATCCCCTTTGTCCCCCTCCACCTACAATTATCTTCCATCATGAACCATATACCCCTACAAGTCTCCTTCAGCAAACCAACAACTTTTGAGGTTGATTGTAGGGGTCTAAGATGGGAAGGGGTGAGCTAGGAGTGGTGGTGGTGTTGATGAAAGGGGAGAGTGGCAACAACGGTGGCGAATGAAGGGTGAGTGGATGGAAGAAAAACTAGGATATTAAAATTGAAGATGAGAGTATTATTGGGATAAGAAAATATGTACTAAGAATTATTTTTTGATGTGTATTGATTGAGAAGGTTTTCATTAAGTGTGCACAGAGAGGAATTTGTGTGTGAAAATAGAATTAAGCATTTTTCATTTAATAGGAGTTTAAAAAAAAAAAAAAATCCTAACTACTCCCCTATACAACAATTAAATTATAAAATTATTAATTGAAATATATTTTTAAAATTATTAATTAATTTAATAGTTAATTAATGAAATAAATTATTTGCAATGCCATTAAATAGTAAAAGATTTGTCAATATTATTGATCTATAGTGCTCGGGGGTTATCATCTCTCTCTTTCTATGCATGGAATTCTTTGGATTGTAAAAACAAAAATGCTATGAATTCATTCTTATCAATATATGATTTACTCTAAATGTATTTGTGTGATGAAAATTAAATTGATGAAATGTGAAATTCATGATTAAAATGAATTCAAATTATTATTTTTTTTTTCTGAGTTTATAAGTCTAAATTTATAGTGTTATTATTGTAAGTAATATGATTTTAAGAGCATCTCTCCATCTCAATAGCTGCTAATTATTTGGTGGATAAAAGTGAGCATCCAAGAAAGCGAATAAACCACGCGGATTAGTTGGGTGGGTGATTTTTCTCTCCAAAAATAATTGAGAGTTCTAAAAAAAGGAGTTTTAGATACTTGTGTGTATTTCAAAATTGTGCACATATTAAGAAAGTAATAATTTTGGTCTATTTTGGTAATTGGATTAAAAGTTAATTTTTTGATTTTTTGACTTTTTTAAGTCACATCATGTTTCTACTTTTTTACACATTTTTTCAAAAAAAAAATCAAAAAAATAAAATAAAATAATCAATAAATTAGCTTTTAACCTACTTCCCAAAACAAACCTTTGGCCTATTTTGGCAACTCGGTTAAAAGTCAACTTTTTGGCTTTTTAATTTTTGTGGATTACATCACCTCTCTACTTTTTTGTACATTTTTTTAAAAAAGCCAAAAAAAAAGTTATAAAGTTAGCTTTTAACCTACATCCCAAAATAAAATTATAATTATTCATGGTATATGTTATGATATTTTGTGATGAAATTACGAATATTGAATTTATGATGTGTACCCTAAAGTTAAGAATTATAATATTATGACACTTTGTAATTTTTGTTATAATATTTTATCGTGAAAAAAATTATGACTTTTGTGATAAAAATGTTATGACATTTTGTGTTTATATGATAAAAATTTGTAAAATTTTATAAAAAAATTATAAAAAGTATACCATATGCATCATTAACATCATAGTATCTTCCTTTTCTCTATACTAATTGTTGGTATGGTGTGTAGGATTGCCTGATGCATATTGAAATTGTGATAATTGATTTAGACCCCCTTTGGGTCATTGTGTGGACTGTTGAAATCAATGTGTAGTTAGGAGCTATCATTTGCATATGCATATATGGAAACTTATGATATTTTGGTTACATTGACAGTTTTATTGCTTTGGCTTTTGTTAGTTTATGGCATTCTTCTAAAAAAGTTATATATATATATATATATATATACTAGCATATGCACAGACTAAATAAATAACTAAAAATAATTTTGAAATTAAATAATAACATAAAATTTATTTAAAAAGTATAGAAAAATAATTTAGAATGAATTAAATTTTAACCATTTTATTAGAATATATATATTGCAGTTATTATGTCATTAATTGTATATTTTAAATTCACAATAAGAAATAGATGTCATAAAATAAAAATAATTGGTAAAGATAAAAAAAAAAATAGAATAATTACAAAAAATATATATATTAATGACAAAATAAAAATAAATTTCATTTTATAAATTTTTTACTTTTAGTTTATTCTATATTAAAGTTTGTCATAAAACTTAAACATACCCTTTAGAAATAAATAATATACATATATATATATATATTGATAAAATTGTTAAAATCGGTCAAAAGTATAGCCAACTTACACAAAAATTAATTAATTAAAACTTTTAAATTTTATTTTATTTTAAAATTTAAATTGTTTTCAATTGAAACATGCATAACACTACAATATTAAATGGGGGCATATGTTTACTTGGGTTGTTTGGAAAGTGGGATTTTAGCCTAAAAATCTACAAAAAGACAAAATAAGCTAAAATAGCTAAATAAGACAAAATGTCACATTAAATCCATAATCATTTCACTTTTTCTCTTATAAATATCACATCTAACTACAAAAAATCCAAGTTTCAGGGTGTTTGGGAACTTAGTTTTTGGGTTTTTTTTCACTACAAGACAAATGTTTTACAAAATCAAAAAAAAAACAAATCCAAACAAAATATCACATCAAACCCCATAATCGTTTCACTTTTTCTCTCACAAACATCACATCCAACCACAAAAAAACCCAACTATCTTTCCAAACACAAAAAAAAAATTTCTCCAATAATATCCTACAACTAAAAAAACCTACAAAAAAATCCACTTCCCAAACATCCACTAAAATAGCAACTTCTCAAACACCCACTTTATATAATTGATGAAACAACTCACTTTTCCTTTTTTTTCCCGATGTGGAATTGTGTAAAATAAAATTTAACAATTGTTCGGGTAGTAAGTTTATTTCGAATCCAACAATATCAGTCATTTAATCTTTAGTTAGGTCAATCTTTGGTTTATTTCAAATCAAACAAATCTAACAAATATATTTTAATAAAACTGTTAAAATCGCGGTTAAACCAACGAATCAGTCAAATCAAAAATGATTTAGCCTAATCGGTTAGGTTAAAAAACTAACTAACTTACACAAAAATTAATTAATTAAAAATTTTAAATTTTATTTTAAAATTTAAACTGTCTTAAATTGAAACATGCACAACACTACAATATTAAATGAGAGTCTAAGATTCACTTTATATAAGTGAAACAACTCACTTTTTCTTTCTTTTCTCGATGTGGGATTATAAAATAAATTATAAACTGATTAGAATTTTATTTTTATATGATTAAATAAGAGCTAGCCAATGGAAAAAAAAATTAATTGTTTAAAATTAAGAAATTCAGGATGAGAAATCGCGGTTAAACCAGCAAATCAGTCAAACTAAAAACGGTTCAACCTAATTGGTTAGGTCAAATGACCAACCAACTTATACAAAAATTAATTAATTAAAACTTTTAAATGATATTTTAATTTTAAAATTTAAATTGGCTTGAATTGAAACATGCACAACACTACAATATTAAAGTTCACTTCATATAAGTAAAACAATCCACTTTTTCCTTTTTTTCAGGATGTGAGATTATAAAATAAAAGTTTACAATTATTTCGACGGGAAATTTATTTCTAATCAGGCAATCTCAGTTGTTCAATATTTAATCAGATCATTCTTTAGTTGATTTTGAATCAAACAAATCTAATCAATATATTTTTAATAAAATTACTAAAATCGTGGTTAAACCAACGAATGAGTCAAATAAAAAATGATTTAGCCTAATCGGTTAGGTCAAAAGACTAACCAACTTATACAAAACTTAATTAATTAAAACTTTAAAATTTTTATTTTAAAATTTAAATTATTTTAAATTGAAACATGCACAACATTACAATATCAAATGAGAGTATAAAATTGATTTTATATGAGTAAAACAATTCACTTTTTCCTTTATCTCCCGATGTGGGATTATCAAATAAATCATAGATTAATGAGTTAGCTTAATAGAGATTTTCTCAATTGTTTAAAATTAAGAAAATCAAAAAAATTAATATGAGATATCGAAGCTCTTACAATACTTCTCACTAAAAACGGTTCAGCCTAATCGGTTTGTAGCGACGCTAATTTTTCGTAGGTCATATTTATTATTATTACTTTATTTTATTTTTGAATTGATTAATTGTGTGGTTACATGAGAATTTAATGGGATATTTAATTAATTTAATGTGATATTTAATTATATATAATTAATTTGAAAATTTATATATTATTATATATATATAAGGTGTTAGATATAATATTGATCTTATATTTATATCTGTATATGTTATATTTATGTTGTTTTTATATAATATTATATAATATATCAATTAGGTTATAAGTGTTAGAGCCTCACAAAGAAAGAAAGAAAAAAAAAAGAAAGAAGAAAACAACAGAGAGAGAGAGAGAGAGAGAGAGAGAGAGAGAGAGAGAGAGAGAGAGAGAGAGAGAGAGAGAGAGAGAGAGAGAGAGAGAGACTGACTGTGATTTATCATCAAAGGGATTAATCATAGAAGCCAAGCACAGGAGTCGAGAGAGTGAGAGAGAGAAAGGGAAAAGAGAGGTAAGGAAGATTGTAACAACCTAGATTTTTAATTATTTTGTAAAATTTATACTAATATTATTTAATTACAGTTAGAAAAATATATAATTTATTATATATTATTATATGTAATTTTGTAAAAAAATATAATTATTAAAAATTTAGGGATCAAAGTATAAATAAATAATTAATTAAGTTAAGTTTGGATAAATTTGAATTAATGGAGAATTAATGGGAGGACGACACGTGGCAACCCGTGTCTTGGTGCCCACGGCTGCCATTCTATATAAGGGGAAAATGTGCTCAGAAAGGAAAACAAGAAAAGAGAAAGAAAGAAAGGAAGAAAAGGGAAGGAAAAGTAATGGAAGCTGAGAAAGTCTTTGATAGTGGAAAGAAATAGTGAGATATTAAAGTTAAGGTGAGTTATATTATACCTTGAGTCTCCAAAATGTATTTTACATATGTTTTGACTTACCATATCTATTTTATACAAGTTATGTTTTATAAAGTATTATAAATTATATTATTATTCCAATTACGTGGATTATTTTCTGAACCCTATTTGTTAAAAAGAAACCCATGGATATGTTTGTTTTATATTTTAAGAATATTTGACTATGACCTTATATACAATTATGTTTTGTAAGTACCACCACGGGAGTCTCATTCCTTGGGGGACTTAAATAACCATTGGCCCTCTGATTAGTCACTTTGTGACCCTTTGTCTGTCATGGATCCGTTGGCCCTCTGAATTTCTGGTGTGGAGCAGGTGGGAGCCACCTCTAGAGTTCATACGAGTCACCTCTTGAGTCCATACATTTGTCCGGTTCTGTACCGTGGTTATGACTTCTGGTGTGAAGCAAAGTGCTATACGGAACTAAGTGCTACACTATGGTGGGAGCCACCTCTAGAGTTCGTATGAGCCATCTCTTGAGTCCATACATCTGTTCTATTCCGTTCTGTACCGTGGTTATGATTATGTATATGATTTCCGTATTTGATCTCTGTATTATATATTCTGCATTTTAATATCAAACTCTGTTTAGCCAATAATAATCCATGGTGAATTTTATGCCCTTATACTTCGTATAATATGTCTCACTTTGCCATATGCTTATAGTTGTTTACCACTTTCAGGTGATATGTCAGGGCTAGCACCTGGGGTAAGCATGAAGCACTTGTAGAGATAGTCCAGTCTTGACAATTTAATTAAATAAAGGCTCCAATGATTATTTTGGTACCCTCACTTGAATATTATTTTCGCTCGAGTTTATTTATTTATTTAAGAATTGGCCGGAGGTAACCTCAGTTACTGGCCATCACGATGCTTAACCCTTGGGTACGGGGAGCGGGTCGTGACAAAGAGAGACAAAAATAAAAGGGGTTAGGGTTTTATTTTGGTGGCTCTATTAATTTTTCAAGTAATTCTTTGATCTTCAAAAAAATATTGTGAGTGCAAAACCCACTTTCCTGGATTTATGTTTATTTTGTTGTTTTTATTTATTTATTTGATGTTGGTTTGATATGGTATTTGTATGAAGATGTTGCCTTGACTTTAATTATTTTAGTTAGTTGTGTATGCAAGGTTTAGGGTTTTTGTATATATTTATTTTGTGGGTGTAATTACACTTATGGATATATAAAATTAAAATAAATTAGGAACCCATAGATAAACTCATTACACTCCACCATGACTCTATGGATTGTTGTTTTATTTGAGTGTTTGTGAGAAAGAGTCTATAAAAAAAAAGGTGAGAATTATGAGATTTATTTGAATGCCTTAGGCTTGGCATTGTTATGTTTATTCTCATGAGTAAATGAGAGATTGTGTATATATATATTGTTGCCTCGTTCTCAAGAGTAGACGAACGCTTTGATTTATATGCGTATGTCTATGCTAACCATCCGGATAGTGTGGGTCAAACTCGGGACGATATCCCTGTGCAAGTTTGGCTTCAGAGCGGTGTTAGGTATACGGGAGGCATATGGGATATATGTGTAGGCCGGAAGTGAAGGGCTGAAGTGGTGGAGTTAAGGTACAAAGAATTTAATTACGAGTTTATTGGTATAGTGTGAATTATATTAATTTGTACATGTTGAAAAATAATAAACAACCTCAATAAATTACGAAATTTGGGCAGAAGAATGTATACGTAATTCTAGACAACTTTTGTGTTTTAACTTTTTCCTAGAAAGATCGATTGGAACTTGTAATCAGATGATCTTTGTTACAATAGTTTTTATTTATTTTAGTATTGGAGATTTTAGATACTGTTTTAACTCACGAAACGAGCTCATTTTTATTGGTGCCATGTAAACTAAAGTAAAACATTATTCTGAACATTTTTCGTATTTTGAACTTTTCCCAAAAAAATCATCTTAGGGCAGTTTCTTTTCGTTTTCAACTTTAGATTTTTCGGTTGAATTCCGTCTAGGTTCTTCTATCAAGTTTTTTCTCTCAACCTGTTTAGTTTCTACTAAATTCGTTTGCGTAGTCTTTTAGGAAATTTGATTCTGTACAACTTTTGTTCTTTGAGTTTTGGTCAATTCGAATTATTTAAGCATGAAATGGTGCATGTTTATACTTTTTCAGTAAGTTACTTATGATTAAATTATACTAACTTTATTTTTTGTAGAATGGTGGGTCTTACTAACTTTTATGCAGGGCTGACCCACCATATTTTTATTTTTATTTTGTTTATTTCATACTCAATTTATATTTCGTTGTGTACAGGCAAGAAACTAAATGCCACCGTATCTCGGGAAATTACATATTCGTCTCGGTGCGGATGGAACTACTTGTCTTGTTCCGTAACAAGAATTAAATGTACTTTTGTTTGTGTCTGCTGGACACGTGAGTGTCCAATATATGTACTTATACCAGTATACTTGTATACTAACCCATTTTGTAAATAATACTATAATACAACCCAGAACATTTGTTAATAGCTACATAAATCATAGTAAATAGTCCTTCCATTACATGAAATTAATAATACAAAAGAATTTAACATAGATAAATGCCTTTCGAACTTACACATTTTCAAGTCTTGACTTGGTTACAACAAAAGGAGACTAGCTCATACAATTTAAGCCCTAGCATATACATAAAGTGAAACAAAATAAAGAAGCTATTGCTTCCCAAAAGTCCCTCCAATGTTATTGCCTTGGTGGAGGCATGCCATCATTACCTGAAAATGTTTTTTCCAAATAGGATGAGCCACAACCCATTAGGAATAACCTAACACAATATATGAGATTTAACAAAGATGTAAGTGCAATATGCAGAAACAATGCTAGGGCTAAAACATTCCCCCTTTTATATAGTCACAAAAATACCATGTCTATATTCCATTTCATTTTCCTTTAGTTCATTCCAATACATGAATAAATTTCTTTTATTTTTCAATAACCCAAATGAGACTACAACTCAATGGTTCAACAAATTCACAATCACCACACAAGCACTTCCAACTATCATTTTATGGATATTTCGTCTGTGGAATCAGCACCCATGTATAAATTTCGGGACTTTCACCTAGGACACTCTGGCCAACTTAATTATAATGGAGTCCATTCCCTATCTCCTCCCAAACAATCATACATATACAATGTATTCACAACATGATCATATTCAATGATAATCAACCATGGACTAGTTTCAATTCACCTAATCCACATGCAATTTCTATAACAATCAAAGCTATCCTCCACCGATAGCCCAATACAGATACTTCTAAACAGATATACAATCTCAAGACAGATAATTTATCCAAAATTTTCAAGGGTGTTAAGCATTAGATATTCAATTCCACCATTCATTCCAATACTCACTCAATTCTATGTTTACAATGCCAATTTCAACTATTTATACAAAATAAATATGATAATCATTTTAGGGCAAAAATCCCTTATTTCAAAATATCAATCCAAGTACTAAAATCACCTATTTTGACACAACAAGACTTCATTTTCAAACCCCATGTTCATTTATTTCATTTCCACCAAAAACCCCTCTTTTACATTTTATCCAAACCCTAGGTTGCTCAAAATGCCCCCAAAACCCACCATTGTTACACAACCACAAATAACTAAGTTAAAAACCATAACAAAGTGTAGAAAATCCTTGCCTCAAAGAGAGAAGATGAGCCAAGAAAGAGAGAAATCTCAAAGATGCCGAAATCTAACTCTATTTGGGTCAAAGTGAAGATCTTGAGGAGCTCTACCTTTTTAATGAAAGCATAAGGGTTGAGAAACCACTAGAACTAGGTGGAAATCTATAAAGAGAGAGTATTTTAGAGAGAGAGGGTCTCACTTTAGGGTTTTTAGAAGAATAGATCTGAAAAAAGTGATGTAAAAAGTGTTTTTCGCGATCTGATATACACACAGTCCGCTTGAGCGGAAGATTTGACGCTCGAGCGTTAGACACAAAAGTTGTTCCCCTCGAGCGCAAGAAGTGGCCCGCTTGAGCGTAAAATACACACATCTAGTGCTTTTGCAAACAACAGACAAACCGCTCAAGCACCCACCCGCTCGAGTGTGGAAAACACTCCTCCAGTACTTTTGCAGACATGCAAACTATTGAGTGTTTGCAAACCCCGCTAGAGCGCAAAAAGGCCTGCTCGAGCGAAAGACCAAAATTCTGGGCAACACAAAGTTTGAAAACTAAGTAACTAACATGTTCCAAACACACTCAAAATGCCCAAATAACCAAATTTAAGGAGGAATAAAGAGCAAAAGGCAATGAACAATATTTAGAAACCATAAACCCGAGTTCGGAATACCATAAGTGTCGGTTCAAAATCGGAATCATTATAACCTTCCCCCCTTAAAGAATTTCGTCCCCAAAATTACCAATTAAGTTCAAAAATCAACATTAGATCATTCATAACAATGTTATTCTTACAAGTCCATCACCATGACCCATTATTCGGTTATCCATTATCATCGACTCGATACACAAGTCCCAAATTACAGGGAAATTTATAATTTCCCAAAACATTTACAATGTTTGACAAAAATCCGAGTTTTCAAGAAATTTACACCGCATATACAATGCTTCCAAGAGTGATATAGTACATACAATATTCCATATTCTTAAACATATGCAGTGTTTATAATAAACTCATGTTTCCAAAATGTAAACAACATATACAATGTTCTCACATTCTACCAATCATAATCGCAATACAATACATGTTCAAACATCAACAAATAAGTCCGGATACTTCTCTCGGACTTCCAATTCACTCTCCCAAGTTGCTTCCTCAACTCCGTGGCGTTTCCACAAAACTTTAACTAAGGGAATTGTCTTGCCTCGTAAGACTTGGTCCCTTCTATCCAAGACTCTCACCGGTCTCTCGTCATACAAGGCATCCTCATCTATCTCCAAGTCGGTCTAATCCAATACATGCGATGGATCCGGCTCATACTTCTGAAGCATACTAATATGAAGCACGTCATGTACTCCGAAAAGTTGTGGCGGCAATACGAAACGATAGGCAACCTCTCCAATCCACTCTATGATTTCAAAAGCCCAATAAATCGAGGGGATAACTTCCCACTCTTCCCAAATCTCATCAAACACTGCCTAGGTAATATTTTCAAGAACACATGATCACCCACCTCAAAAGACAAGGGTCTCCTCCTACAGTCGACATAACTTTTCTAGCGACTCTGAGCCGTAACCAGCCTTTTACGAATAAGTGCCACTTTCTCCGTCGTTTCCCGAACTAACTCTAGGCCCAACAAAGGTGTATCACCCACCTTGACCCAACACACTGGAGATCTACACAGTCGACCATACAAGGCCGCAAATGGTGCCATACCAATACTCGATTGGAAGCTGTTATTATAAGCAAACTCCACTAAGGGTAAGTGTCTCTTCCACGACCCCGTAAAATCAAGGACATAGCCTCGAAGTATATCCTTAAGGATTTGAATAGTACGCTCGAACTGCCCGTCAGTCTGAGGATAATACACATTACTAAAGGTCATTCTAGTGCCCAAGGCACTCTGCAAGCTCTGCCACAACCGAGCTGTGAAACTCAGAAAGCTATCCGAAACAATCATCACAGGGACCCCGTGCAACCTCACCATATCCCTGATATACAAGTCGGCAAGATAGTCTACCGAATCACTTATGCGCATAGGTATGAAGTGTGCAGATTTGGTTAACCGGTCAACTACCACCCAAATGGCATTACTACCCCGTTGAGTCCTCGGAAGGCCCACAACAAAATCCATTGTGACATGTTCCCATTTTCACTCGGCTATAGGCAAGGGTTGTAACAAACCCGTTGGCCTCTGATGCTCGGCCTTCACTTGTTGACAAGTAAGGCATTTCGATACAAATACTGCCACATCTTTCTTCATACCACTTCACCAAAATCGGCGACTCAGATCATGATACATTTTTGTGACTCCCAGATATACTACAAGGCGTGATTGGTGAAACTCTCAGAGTACTTCTTCTCAGCAAAACTCCGGCACGAACAAATGATCACGGTATCTCACACTCTGGTCGGGATACACATTCAAGCCCCTCTCCACTTTCTCACTGGAAATCTTCTCCCTGAGGGTTTCTACTTCAAGGTTACTCTTCTGCGCTTCTAACACTTGGTTCACAAGTGTAGGTTGGGCAACTACAGTAAACAAGGCCACAGATTCAATGGACTCACCAAGATGCAGGTCAAACTCCCCAAGAGCACCCAGTATCTCTCATTCCCGAATGGTGATACAAGCCACACTACTAATTGATTTCCTGCTCAAGGTGTCGGCCACAACATTGGCCTTTCCCGGATGATAATGTAACTCGAAATCATAATCCTCTATGAATTCCATCCATATCCTCTACCTCAAATTCAAGTATTTCTGAGTAAACAGATACTTCAAACTCTTGTGATCAGAAAACACCTCAAATTTCTCACCATACAGATAATGCCTCCAAATTTTCAAGGCGAATATCACTGCTGCTAATTCTAGATCATGAATAGGGTAGTTCCTCTCGTGTGTTTTCAACTGCCGCAAGCCATAGGCTACTACATTTCCCTCTTGCATCAAAACACAACCCAAACCTTCTCGTAAGGCATCACAATACACTGAATAACCCAAACCCCTTTTCGGAATAATCAAGACTGGAGTAGTAGTGAGTCTAACCTTAAGTTCCTGGAACGATTTCTCACATGTCTCATCCCACACAAATTTGACTCTCTTACTCGTCAGTCTAGTTAAAGGTGAAGCTAGCTTAGAGAAATCCTTTACAAACCTCCGATAATACTTGGCCAACCCCAGAAAACTACGGATCTCAAAGGTATTCTTAGGTTGTGCTCAATCTTGCACTGCCTTTATCTTGGATGAATCTATAGTCACCCATTCCCCGAATACTACATGACCTAAGAATTTAACCTCTTTCAGCCAAAACTCACATTTCCCAAATTTAGCATACAGCTTGTGGGCTCTAAGCAACTTAAGCACCACTCTCAAGTGTTCCTCGTGTTCCTTCTCAGAGGGTGAATAAATCAAAATGTCGTCCACAAAGACGACCACGAAACGATCTAGGAATTCACGGAAGATCCAGTTCATCAAATCCATAAATACATCCAGTGCATTGGTTAGCCCAAAAGGCATCACTAGGAACTCGTAATGGCCATACCGCATACGGAATGTCGTCTTTAGGATATCCTTCTCCCTTACCCTTAACTGATGGTAAGCCAATCTCAGGTCTATCTTAGAGAAACAACAAGACCCCTTCAACCGATCAAACAGATCATCTATACGAGGCATTGGATACTTGTTCTTAACAGTTACCCGGTTCAATTTTTGGTAATCAATACAAAGTCGCAATGCTCCATCTTTCTTTTTAGCAAAGAGAGCCGGTGCTCCACAAGGTGAAGTACTAGGGCAAATAAAACCCTTATCTAGCAATTCCTAGAGTTGAATCTTCAACTCACTCAACTCCGCAGGTGCAAACTGATACGGTGCCATAGAAATCGGTGCTGTTCCCTACACTAAATCAATAGAAAATTCGATCTCTTGGTGAGGTGGTAAACTAGTAAGGTCCTCGGGAAAAACATCGAGGTATTCAATAACCACCCTTGGCAACTCGACCCGGTTTTCATTACACTGACTACTCAAAAAGCTAGTAAGGAGACAACTAAGTTCACTCCGCCCACACAGATCATACACCGGTGATAAGACTATATCCACCCGGTCTCCAAGAAATAAAAGCAATCACTACTCGAGATACATACAGTAACCCTCTGACGGTAGCAATCTATAACAGCCTAATATGACGATAACCAGTCCATACCCAAAATAACATCAAAACTAGACATGTCAAGCAATACAAATACAAATGGAAATCGACGACTGGCAACCTCTATGTCACAGCCCCGACACCCCTGTTTCAAGATGGTCTCACCACCAATAAGTGACTCTACACAAATATGAGATGCTAACTGTGCCAACTACAACCCCAAAACCAATGCAAATTCAGATGAGATAAAAGAATAGGATGCGCCTGTATCAATCAACACATTAGCAATTGAATTGCAAAACAAAAAGGTACCTCTCACTACAAATGGAGCTGGTACAAGATCTGGCGCGGTAACAGTATACACATGTCCTGTTGGCCTCTGATCTATCTATTCACCCCTCCGAGCATAAGCCTGCTACATAGATTGAGCCAAAGAGGCTCCCTGATTGGCCCTCGAGGCCTGTGCTGGCTAGTGACTCTGTGTTTGCCTCGAACCAGACGCACCAGATGTGCCACCCAACTATGGGCAAAACCTCTTCAGGTGCCTCGCCTGTCCACACTGATAACAAGTGGGCGACTGCTCTCTACCCTGACTCTGGCCCTAAGAACGAGCCGAAGATGATGCTGCTCGCTGCCCTCCTCCTCTCTACACGCAAACTGGAGACTTGTGGCCCAACTGACCATATTTGAAACAAGTTATATCCCCCTGACCACCTCTCATAGAACCCGAACTCAGCACTGGAAAAGTGGACTTCAACTGAGCTCCTTGGGACGAGTAAGGGTTACAACCCCTCTGATTCTTACCGTCCCCCTAATTATCCTGAGTTCTTCTGGAGCCCCTCATCCTCTCCTCTTCTGCCTACATGATGGTCTCAAGATGGGCCACCGCCTCCACAAGGTGCCTATAGTCTCTAATCATGGACCTGGCCACTCAAAACATGAGCTCGGTCCTCAGCCTCTTCTCAAACTCCAAACAACGGTGCTCCTCAGTCGCCACCAACTCTGGTGCAAACCTAGAGAGGCTAGTAAATATGGCCTCAAATTCAGCCACTGGTGTATTCAACTACACCAACTTGGAGAAATGGTCTCTCAATTTCTCCGTAATCGTGGGAGGTAGAAACTTTTCCTAGAAGGCGCTGACAAAAGCCTCCCAAGTCACTCCAGTGCGCCCACGCGCATACTTCCACTACAGACCCGCATCCCTCTTCAGCTGGAAAAATGCCAAGGTCACCCTCAACTAGTCGTCCTCGATGCCAAGCATCTCGAACGTCTTCACTATCTGTTCAAGCCACTCATTTGCCTTCAGTGGCTCCTTAGGATCGCCCATAAACTCATTCGAGTTTGACCGAAAAAGCTCCCTCTTCAGAAAAGATGGCCCTGCCTCTACAACTTGGGCCTGGACTTGATTCTCAACTATGAGAATGTCCATAGATTCCCGCAACGCTCCACCCATGGCTTGCTGACCAATTGGTTCGGCCACATTGGCCTGACCAACCCCTTCCTCATGTGCCGAAATTTCATCCGGTATAAGCATCTCGTGCCTTCTAGGCCTACCACGCCTACCATGACCACAACCACATCCTGACATCCTAATAAAGGTAACAAAATGATTAGCACATTCACAAATGTACCGAAGCTAAGTCATTCGCGTCCTAATACGTTGGACAACAACAATTCACTCTACATAAGCACATAATCACGTAAACACATACAAATTTCCTTCCTAGATAATGAGCGTCCCGTGGCGTTGCTAGAGCTCCAATTAGAAACAACAGTGATCAAGTGCTTTTCTAATAGGACTTCCAAGAACCCGTAGACCCAATCAACATATTAGGAATTAGATTCCCTACCCATATAATCATATAAGCATGTTATCAAATGTCTCAACCAAGCGAGATAAACCCATTGTGGTACTAACGACTTCCTACGTACCCAAAGTATTCAAACCCGGTACGCTCTGATACCAAGTTGTAACGCCCCCAAAATAATACTATAAATATAACCTAGAACATTTGTTAATAGCTACATAAATCAGAGTAAATAGTCCTTTCATTACATGAAGTTAATAATACAAAAGAATTTAACATAGATAAATGCCCTTCAGGGTTACACCTTTCCAAGTCTTGACTTGGTTACAACAAAAGGAGACTAGTCCATACAATTTAAGCCCTAGGCTATACAAAAAGTGAAACAAAATAAAGAAGCTCTTGCTTCCCAAAAGCCCCTCCAATACTATTGCCTTGGTGGAGGCATGCTATCATTACCTGAAAATGTTTTTCCCAAATAGGATGAGCCACAGCCTAATAGGAATAACCTAACACAATATATGAGATTTAACAAAGATATAAGTGCAATATGCATAAACAATGCTAGGGCTAAAACATTCACCATTTTACATAGTCACAAAAATACCAAGTCCATATTCCATTTCATTTTCACTTAGTTCATTCCAATACATGAGCCAATTTCATTTATTTTCCAATAACCCAAATGAGACTATAACTCAATGGTTCAACAAATTCACAATCACCACACAAGCACTTCCAATTGCCATTTTACGGATATTTCGTTCGTGGGATCGGCACCCATGTATAAATTTCGGGACTTTCACCCAGGATACTCTGGCCAACTTAATTATAATGGAGTCCATCCCCTTTCTCCTCCCAAACAATCATACATATACAATGTATTCACAACATGATCATATTCAATGATAATCAACCACAAACTAGTTTAAATTCACCTAATCCACATACAATTTCTATAACAATCAAAGCTATCCTCCACCGATAGCCCAATACAGATACTTCTAAACAGATATACAATCACAAGATAGATAATTTATCCAAAATTTTCAAGGGTGTTAAGCATTAGATATTCAATTCCACCATTCATTCCAATACTCACTCAATTCTATGTTTACAATGCCAATTTCAACTATTTATACAAAATAAATATGATAATCATTTTAGGGCAAAAATCTCCCATTTCAAAATATCAATCCAAGTACTAAAATCACCTATTTTGACACAACAAGACTTCATTTTCAAACCCCATGTTCATTTATTTCATTTCCACCAAAAACCCCTCTTTTACATTTTATCCAAACCCTAGGTTGCTCAAAATGCCCCCAAAACCCACCATTGTTACACAATCACAAATAACTAAGTTAAAAACCATAACAAAGTGTAGAAAATCCTTACCTCAAAGAGAGAAGGTGAGCCAAGCAAGAGAGAAATCTCAAAGATGCCAAAATCCAACTCTATTTGGGTCAAAGTGAAGATCTTGAGGAGCTCTACCCTTTTAATTAAGGCACAAAGGTTGAGAAACCACTAGAACTAGGTGGAAATCTATAAAGAGAGAGTATTTTAGAGAGAGAGGGTCTCACTTTAGGGTTTTTAGAAGAATAGATCTGAAAAAGTGATGTAAAAAGTGCTTGTCGCGATCTGATATACGCACGGTCCACTCGAGTGAAAGATTTGACGCTCGAGCATCAGACACAAAAGTTGTTCCGTTCGAGCGCAAGAAGTGGCCCATTCGAGTGTAGAATACACACATCTAGTACTTTTGCAGACAACAGACAAACCGGTCGAGCACAAGAAGGGCCGCTCAAGCGCCCACCTGCTCGAGCGTAAGAAACACCGCTCAAGCGTGGAAAACACTCCTCTAGTACTTTTGCAGACATGCAAATTACTGAGTGTTTGCAAACCCCACTCGAGCGCAAGAAGGCTCGCTCGAGCGGAAGACCAAAATTCTGGGCAACACAAGGTTTGAAAACTAAGTAACCAACCTGTTTCAAACACACTCAAAATGCCCAAATAACCAAATTTAAGGCGGAATAAAGAGCAAAAGACAATGAAAAACATTCAGAAACCATAAACCTGAGTCCGGAATACCATAAGTGTCGATTCAAAATCAGAATCGCTATACGTTTTGTCTCTTGGCATCTCGAGTGCGTTCTATTTGAGCGCAGCCGAGCTTCTTTTGCAGGATTAGTTGAGACTACGGTGGTGAAGAGAAATAACTATAGTTGTTGGACATGTCATTTGGACTTCTTTTGTTTTCTTGAGCTTAGGGTTGATATTAGTTTATGTATTTATTATTTTTTTCTATGACCTTGATATTTTGATAATTTGGCATGGTTTGTAATTTTACATTATTTAAGTTGTTTTGACTATTTACTATTACTTTAATGTTGGAGGTATTGGTTAGTTATGAAATTATGGTGGATGGTTTGGTTGGCGTTTTGTTAGTTTTTTTTTTTTTTTTTTATCCCTTGTAATCTTTTGAGGATGGAAATTTACTTAAACCCTTTGGAGAAGTGAACGTTTAGATTTTGTTTCATCCCTAGGATTTGGATGATGGAATATTGATTGGGGTTTAGTCCTAATTTAATATTTAATTGTCTAAATTTTGGGGCGTGACACGGTTAGGTCAAATGACCAACCAACTTATATAAAAATTAATTAATTAAAACTTTTAAATGATATTTAAATTTTAAAATTTAAACTGGCTTGAATTGAAGTATACAGGTGTACTTTATATAAGTAAAACAACTCAATTTTTTCTTCTTTTTGCGATGTGGGATTATAAAATATAAGTTAACAATTATTTGGATGTGAAGTTTATTTTTAATCCAGTAATCTCAGTTGTTCAATTTTTAATTAGATCAATCTTTAGTTTATTTCAAATCAAACAAATCTAATCAACATATTTTGATAAAACTATTAAAATCGCAGTTAAACCAACAAATTAGTCAAATCAAAAATGATTCAGCCTAATTGGTTAGGTCAAAAGACCAACCAATTTACACAAAAATAAATTAATTAAAATTTTTAAACTTTATTTTAAAATTTAAATTATATTAAATTGAAACATGAACAACATTACAATATTAAATCGACGTATAAGATTGAGTTTATATGAGTAAAACAATTCACTTTTTCCTTCTTCTTCCGATGTGGGATTATTAAATAAATCATAGGCTAATTAGCTAGCTAATGGAGATTTTTTTTAATTTTTTAAGATTAAGAAAATCAGTATAAGACATTGAAGCTCTCACATTGTTCTTCACTAAAAAATTCATTTTCCTTATATAATATATAGATATTTTGATTTTTTTATTGATTTTTATGTCTTTTTTTTTTTAATAGCTTTTTTGATTTGTCTTGTGTAGATGAATCTAAAAAGTTAACCAACAAAAACAAGGCAACAGCAAGATAAATTTTTCCGAGTTATAGTCTTTTTTTTATTGTTAATATATTATTAATTACGTAGTTTTTGTTGCCCAACAGACTTTCCTATGCAACACCATAGCCGTCTCGTAGGCACCCTGAGGATCGAGGCAGTTCCCCCAGGGTAGGTGCTTTCTTTGCGAGTATGTCTGTTGATGGCGCTGTGTCCTATCTGTTCAAGGAAAGCTGTCCAACTCAATGTGTAATGCATCAGTGGCATTGGTACATAATCTGCATCTATTGTCAGAATTGCTACTATAAGGGAGAAAGGAGTTAAAGTAAGCCAGTTGGAGATAGAGATTCGAGGTCTGTGTGGGACATCACCCATGTGAGGGGTGATGCCCAACTCACCAAAGGGATATCACCCATGTGAGCAAAGCACCAACATGCTGGCCATGAGGAACATGCTGCAAAACATGTTAGGAAGCCAACAACAAAGTCTCTTTGGCCATGTGAATGAGAGTTGGCACAAGCTGGCCATGTGTTGGCCAGCCCTCCTCTCCTCCATTGTATGTGTATATATGGTAAGGTAGAGTGGAGAGAAATGAGAGAGAGAAGTGAGCAAGCCAAAGAGAGGAGAGATGTGACGCGGAGAGACCCGTCTCCCTCGGTGTGAGCGAGGGAGACGGGAGAGTGGGTGAGTGAGGAGAGTGTGAGCTCCTCCTCTATTTTTAATCTTTCTGTAATCTCCAAATTGGTATAGTGAAAACCGGCTACTCTCCCGTGGATGTAGGCATTGAGGCCGAACCACGTAAAATATTGTGTCTCCTTGAGTGTGGGTGTGTTTTTCTGCTTGGTTTAATTTCTATAAGGTCTTGGGCGAGATCCCGAATCCCAACAGTCTGAGTTCACATTTCCACTTCCTCCACCGATGGTCGGATCGTGTAGTTGTTTTGAGGGTTTGCTTCAAGCGCTTGAGCCGAGCTATGGAGCATACCATTCTGTAGATGCGTGATGAGCTCAAAGCTCTTTCTTGCCCCGACTTCTAAGTTTGGCCCCGTCTCCCTTTGCAAAATAGGGACTAAAAGGTGTGCGTGCTAATTCGCTCACTGTTGTATCTATAACATATATAAAAAGAATGTACGAGTGGTGTAACATATGGTGTAATGATGGAGTTCTTGGTGCAAGTCTGAAGCTTCTTTGGTTTGCAAAGTAGATTTGGGCTGGAGCTTTTTGCTTGTTCAGCTGATGCGTCTAATGCTCGCAATACCAGAATTGTCGCTATTTCAATGGGTAGAAGTCTGCAATTGCCCTTGTTGTTCCTGTTTATTACAACTCACATCTATGGCGGTGTAGTTGTTTGTTGTTGAATTGGAAAGATGGTGAGCTGTCTTCAGAGTGTATTCCCTCTATCTCGATCCTGCCGATCGCCCAACCAACCAGAGAACACCATCTATCCCTTAATTTGCTTTTCCAAGAATTCTCCATGTGCTACAAACAGAAGCGGTGGTTCGGTGCTGGTAGCTTCCACACTACGTAGGAGGGCTCCCATCTCTATATCTATCAATAACGATACATAAAAAAAAGCAAAAGCTCATTGTTTTGTTCAGTTTCCATTTCTCCATCATGTAAACAAAACCAGACAACGCAATACGTAAGTTCCCTTTCGAGCCATGTACTGTGTGTGTTTTGTACCTCTCTCTGTTCCGTTGTGAATTTTAACTTCGTTCACTTTTGTATTTTTATGTTGGTCACAGTTGTGCTGCGAAACCAGACAATTTGGTATGTAAAATTCTGCTCTTACAGTCTCACAATTCTTAATCTTCTACGTAATTAGTGTTTATATCTCATTTATTCGTGTTTGTTAGTATGTAATGTAGCCTAATTACGCATACCATTTGTTTGATAATATGCTTGACTAATAAAATTTATATAAAACAGCAACAGGGTTTTCCCATTTGTTTCCCTTGACTAGAATATCTCTAATGATGAAAATGAACGCTATGAAACCCAATATGGTAGCTACTGACATTGAAATCCAATCAAAATATTGAAAATAGGGTTTCATAAGATTGGTGGTCTATGTTTTCTGTGAGCTCTTTTTCTAATAGCTTGTGATTTGTCTCTCTTCGAATGGTAAAAGGATGTGATTTTCAGATTATCTTACTTTGTACAATCTGTCTAAATCATAGAGAAACCAAAATCACATTTAAAAAAAAAAATCAATGTAATCAAGTTCCATAAAATCCAATATCCACGTATAATATAAAATAGAATACCGTAAGGAAACAAGTTGATCCATAATTGATTAGACACATGAAACCGGAAGATTGGACTATTTACCAACCTTGCTTTCAATATATATATATATATATATCAACTTTGTTGTTTGTATATCTATGGTTCATGTAACATCAAGATTCCTCAAAACAGGACTGTAAATGAGTTGAGTAGTTTGTAAGTTCGTAAAGTATGCTTTGAAAACTTGATGACTTTTAAAAAGTATTTAAATTTAATTTATTTACATACTAATTCAATCTTAAACAAATTTTTAACGAGTCAAATTCAAGTCGTTTGGTTCATTTTATAATCCCAAATGAAAATGGCGGAAGCTGGCCCCAACATACGGATTTACCACCAGTTTAATTATGGAAATAAAATTAATGATTGGTGAAATTAAAGTAGGAAAATCAAATCAGATCGATAATCAGATCATATCATATTTATCCGAATCTAATCCGGCAATAATTGAATCCATCGCATTAAATTTTAACGGATTATCAGATCAGATATTCATTAACAGATTCAAATCAAAAGCCAATCGATTTACCAATCTAGCTTCAATTATGCATGTATTGAACATTGGCCTAATATATTTCATTGTCAATATTCATCCTTTGTGCAAACCAATGTTGATATTTACAGCTCCAACTTGAATAACTCTAATGGTAACATTAGTGTTTGCACAAAAAACCAAAAAAAAAAAAAAACACACACACACACATTTATCTACAAATATATGATACATCATGAGGTCTTCCTATCAAGTCAACAGGGATTTTAAGGTTGGAATAGAAAAAATCGAGTCCATGAATTGAAATTGTGAATATACGATCTTTTATATTCCCGGATACAAACTTGAATGTCAATAATCGTATACTGAAACTTGGTTGATCCAACCTGGCAAACTTTAATGAAGAATGAGGTTAAGAATTGAAGATGGTTAGACCATTTCCACGTGGCCACCACCAAGCGCTCTGTTTCACTTTTGCTCATACCTGTCCAAGAAATCCCATAAATACAATATGTAAATAACAGTCTAAAGCAGGCTCAGGAGATCAAAGCTATATTTCTTCAACAAAAACAAATGCAAAGATGCTGGATTATCTCATCGGTGTTTCGACTTCGTATAGTTCTCTTGTTGATCGTACACTAGAATTATGCACTTCTTTAACCCACAACAAAATGCCAAGGATGACAGTTCATATCATTTTCACCTTTTAGATTGATTTAAAAATTTGAAATGGCACTACATTGTATAGTTTATTGGTCCTTGAAACACCATAAATGCTGGGTTATGGATTCACTTTAGAGGACCCTTGACAAAGCAGAGAGAACATCAGAAGATTTTGAGAAGATAATTTTCGGGCTGAACTGACATGAAACCATGCACACCTGTCAAAAACATGAGAAGATATTTGTCTCCAGCAAGAGAAAATTTAACCTTCTCGAGTGACCATAAGTTTCAATTCTCTTTAATCATTTTCAGTCAGGTTCCGAAAATCAAATGTGAAATTACATACCTTTTAGTTCCTAGACTGAATTTACCGATACTCTGGCAGAGGTATCCCAGCCATCCTTAGACCTTTTTTGATGCCTGTCACTGCAAGGGGAAGTTAAGCCCAGCTTAAAAGACTACAAATTACAATCATCACTAACAACATTTTTTTTAATCAGCAACAAAAGTAATTTTATTACAAAATAAGAGAAGAACAAGAGAAATGGGAGAACAAGAAGTCCTCCAAAAAATAAAATAAAATAAAAAGGCAAAAACAAAGGACTACCAAAATCTCACATTGCCAATCACAAATTGCCCCCATATCTCTACAGAAAGAAAAAAAAAAAAAAAAAAAAAAAAAAAATAATAATAATAATAATAATAATAATAATAATAACAAAAGTGGAATTCGATTAACGGGAGTGGAGGCTGAAACCCAAAAGATGCCAAGTAACAAACTTTATTTATCCCATAAAGAGCCCACCTCTTCATACAAATCCTCAAAGATCCTAGCATTACACTGCAACCAAATAACCCAAAAAATTGCATAAAAAACACATTACCACTAGAATAATGCTTTATCAGTAACAACATTTTGATTATAATGGATTTGAGATGAATTAATTTGATCTGAGAATGTTAATTTTCATGCCACAACCACCATCAGTTCACCCTATGCTATTCTTCATCATCATCTTCTTCTACTTCTTCATCTGTAAAACACACACAACACCAAAAATTCCAACAGATTAAGGCATTGTTTCATGACCATCAACAACCCAAATCTTTCCAGATGAAATAGGTTCTATTATTTTACTGATTCATAGAAAATTAATCAATTCTTTTCATTGTTTGCATTGTTCTTTATATGAGTTTTTGATACCCTGTTATACTTAAATATTTGTTAATTGATGAAATTAGCTCTAGGTTGTAATGTAAAAAGTGGGTTTTGGGTTATGGACTCTCTGTTATGGGTTTACATTTTTGGTTTGATTTAATGTATATTTGTTCATAGTGATTATGTAACATTAGATTTTGATAATTTGCAAGTCATGATAAAATAGACAAGGACATCAGCACTCCATTGTAATTTAGATGTTTGTGTATGATTGTCAAACACACTATTCAGTTATTCACTGAATTTTTTTTCTAGTTAGGAATGATGGATATAATTATGTTGGAGGTCCATAAAACAAAATCGAATAATATTGGTAACACAAGCAATGCTTCTTGATGATAATACTAAAGTTGTGAACTTGAGGGGAATCTAATCTAATTTAAATGTTTATGTGTCTGGTGTTGATATAGATGCTGGGTCCTAAGTGTTGATATAGATGCTGGGTCAAGCTTGTTAGGAGAATTGCAAAAATGGCACTTGGGATTGGTGGCTTTGGAGGACTTTTCCCTCTTGGTATGTCTTTTTTCATTCTTTTCTTTTTGTTGACAAGGAAAAAGGGAAGAAATTGTAAAGAAAATCATTATTACTTTGGTTACCATGAAAACCATGAAGAAAAATAACCATCAGGGAATTTTTTAATTCTGAATAACTCTTTTTCAATTTTTTATTACTTCATAAAAAAAATTTGTAATCTATTTTAGTCCTTTTCACAATTTTTTTTTTTTTTTTAACCTTAGAAATTGCAAAGACAACGTTAGGTAAAAATTGTAATTAACAAATATTTGTCAGCCATGCATTCAATTTGACATAAAGTTGGGTGTTTATTATCTATATACTGAATTAGTCATATAGACATAAAGTGGGATGAGTTTGTGTTGAATTTGATTGAAGGATCCAAACTAGAGTGAGAGATTAAACACAGACCTACACGTGCCAGAAGATAAATAAATTTTAATGGCTACATAGTTATGCTAGTTTTTGCTCAATAATATAATTCTTTAACCATCTATCTCCTAGAATGCCAATGTTAGGCTGATGATAAATCTACGACTTGGGTTATTGAATAGCTCCAATGTATCCACTTTCATGAAAGCTGTGACATAGCTGTAAGAGAGGCTTTCTTTACCTTTCATTATCTAAGTTGAAAGCCTTGATTTAGTCTCTATTAGTCAATTAGGGAAAAAGAAAAGAAAAAGAAAATTTGATTCCATTGTATTTTCAAATGGATCGATTGAATTGTTGATTTTTATTTATTTTTTATTATTAGTAAAAACATTCTTTAATTGAAGATGAGATGGTATCTTTCCATGTATTCACCAAAAAAACATTGAGAAACTAAAGGTTTGGTAAATGATATCAATGTTATGATAGTAATCTATTTCGTGCTGTCTTGACATAACTTTTTACTATTATATGCATGAATCAAATAAGCATGACACACAGTTAGTGCGATAAGTTTTGGAGTTACAATTGGTTTGAAATCAATTCCTTTTCAATATTTGCTGCTACACTTTTGCAAATTTTTTGTTTGTAGATGTCAAGGTATTTGCAAGGTAGTTGTGTATCATGCTTCGTGTCATGCTCCATTTGTTTCTGAATTGTCTTTTACACTTTTTATGAGCTGGGACAACCAATGAAAGATTTCCCAATACAATAATTCCAAGATTACATTTTCTTATGATTTGCATGCTTTCTGTTCTCAACATGTATAACATAGCAGATCCTTTGGGTGTTTCATTCTAGATAGTTTTGCATTAAGTCTATTGATTGATCATTCAGATACCCCTAATTGTGTATGTGTATAACTTGGTAATCATATGAACTAGGAAGTACGGCAATATTGTTCATGCTTGCCTTTTTTGAGTGATTCCCCTTTCTTTAATTACTTTTTTTTTTAATCTCTTTTTCTTCTTCTGTTTTCCCCCATTCAATTAAGAGTTGTTTGCCTACTAATCTTTGTCCTCTTTGTGTGGATATGGTTGTGTGTACAAATTGCAGCAGAAAATGAATGGCCAAAGATATGGGCAGAAGGTGATGCAAAATTTTTAATCAAAATAATTCTACATAATACACAGAGATTATTGCAGCATCGTATGGAAACTCATAGGCAACATTCGAAGAAGAAGACATAATTTTGAAGATTGTAAAATCACCTTCATTCTTAGAGAAGGTAACTTTGCAGCAAATGTATTATGCAACCACATCAAAGGAAAGTATGGGAACTTCAAATACGATGACAAGACTTTACCACGCAAAATTAAAAATATTATACATCAAGAAAGACAAGAATGTATCTATACACATTGTATATAATCACACTAACATAAGGTACTTCTTCTTCTTCTTATCTTTTGTAAACAAACGCCCGTTGTACATATCTACTATAATGTGTAATGTTATGAAAACAAGCTACTGTATGGAGTGATATAATGAACATATTTTTTTTGGTTAAATTTATGTTAAAAGATGTATACATATAACAATGTTATAAGGAATGCAATTTCTTATTATCAATAACAGTGTTATAACTATACAATTTGTAATGCCCAAAAATTTTTGGCATGATATATCTATTTATGCAACAAAACCCACCTGATGGACAAACACATATGTATAGCTAACTATTCCACACATCCATTTTCATTAAATCCCAAACGCCAAATACATGTTATTTACATCTCAATGCCCCAGTTCCAATCCCAAGCATGCATTTTACAACAAGTAATAAATGAAAGACAAACATCTAAACAAGTGCCCTACAGGCTTACAAATTTATCCAAGAACATTCTTGGTTACACAAAATGGAGTTTCAACTCAACACAAATACAATTATGGGCTTACATTCAACAAATAACAATAAAACAAAATGAAGCCTCAGCTCCGAGTCCTCCCAAGTCAATGCCTTGGCGGAGGCATAGCACATGTACCTGAAAATGATTTCCCTTATAGGGTGAGCCACAACCCAATAGAGATATACTACACAATATATGAACAATGACAAGACTAAAGAGGAGTATGCTCATGTCATGCCCATGATAAAACAGTTTATCTCTCTTTTTATAATCATGCAATAAATACTGAGATGCACAGCTAATATAAAACCATTTTCATTTTTAAACCATATCTATTACATGAATACGGGCCCTGTGAATCTCTAGGCGAGTGTCTGCAAGTAGGCTCTAATGCACTATCACTGTCATTTTTACCAGTAAACTAGAAGGCTCGACACCTAACCGCGCGGTTCCACACCCCTACCCAGATTCACCAAGTATTCATCTTTTCGCAAATAGATACATTTCCAAACATTTCTCAAAAACAGATACATTTCCAATGAAATGAACGTAATGCAATGTCTAATGCAACAAATGAGAAATGTGGTTTAATTTACCTAAGTCTCATGTATTTCTACAACAATTATGGCTATCCTCCACCGATAACCTGAAACAGATATTTCTAAACATGAACAACTACACTAGTTTTCATATCACAATCACGTCCGGTAACCTCTCAAGGTTCATTTCTAACCGTGTCGTTTTTATACCAACAGATACATTAAGCAAAATAATATCGTTAATGCCCGAAAAAATATCATTTTCTTTCCAAACTCATTCTCCAAACATTATTCATCTATGACATCCTATTTTGATCAAAAGCCCCCAAAATTAAATGCAATTACTTTGTTTTCTTTAAAAATGCTCTTTTAGTTACAAACCAATAAAAATTTCAAAACCAATTGAATTGAAATCCGTTTTTGTTCAAATTTAAAACATAGCTCTTTCATAACCTTACAAACATATACCAAGTTTACACTTTCGCAATTTGGGCATTAACTTTTTATTTTTCTCAAAATTTCCCTTTTAAGCAAATAAATCACGAATTTTCCAAAATTCTAATTAAATTATATGCAACTCTAAACTCCATATAATCAAGTAAAAGTGCATAAAGAAGTGTAGGAAAAATCCCTACCTTAAGCTAGAAGAGAATGGAAGAACACCCAAAACTCGGTGGTACGAAAATACGATCTAGTATGATCAAAACATTGTCCTTAGCGTGCTCTAGCTTTTGGCCTCAAGAACTAGGGGTGAATTTGTACTAAAACTAGATGATAACAAGGTTGGAAAGGCTTGGATGCTCTCAAATTGTTATGGTAGTTCTTCCAGCAGCGACCAACCCCTTTTTCCCAAACCATGCACCCTAGGTGAAACAAACTCCCCAAGAGCCATACCATGATCCATTTGGTGCTTGTATCTTTTCAATGAATATGGCAGCTCTTTCAATACACTTTTCTATCTCCTCTCTCCGATGCCCGGGGTTATTTCTTAAATGATGTCAAAGCTTGAATAGCTGCTGAGGTACATCCCACACAAGGATAATCAATAACAATATCGCCTACAAAAGGGCCTATTTGTTGCTAAGCTATGGTAAATTGGTAATTTGGCGCCCGAGAGGTTGTGTTGGTCAGGGAGGCTCATCGAAGTGAGTTTTCTCAGCATCAAGAACACCCTTAATGATAATAATAGCTGCGTCCTTGTGCAAAACTTCAGATGAACAACATTCGATTCTTCTCCACAGTTAAATACCAATTCTACTTGCCGATCTTGAAAGGATCGGATTTACGGTAAGTACAATAAGCCAAATTTTTGATCCACCACTGGCCGAGTCGAGCCGTCGTGTCAACACGGTAAACAGAGTCGTCGCTCATCCTCGCAAAGGCCAGTGCGGCTGCGATTTCAGGGATGCACTCCAAAAACCCAGCATCGTCATGGTTGGAGGAGCCGTGTGTATGGTGGCATCTATGGACGTTTTAGCCACGGATGAGAGAGAGAGAGTGTTGAAGAACAGCAGCAACCAATAATCCCTGAGTTAGTCAGCAAGAACCACTGCAACTGCAACGATGGAAGTATTCTGAATAATCTCATCAAGATCCGTGTCACCCCACTTACATTTCACTTCTAGCCGATTCCTCAGTACGGCTCCAAATTGCTTTGAGAACAACAAGGTCAGAGATCTCAGTTAATCTTGGGATGTATTGAGTTCTGACGAAAATACCAGCGCCAAGAATGGCGATCTGAGGTGGCTTCGTCATCTTCCCCATATCACTGAGTAAATCGATATGATCGAATCAACAATGAGATAGATATGTATATATGTATATGGGTAGGCAATGAGAATCACTGTTTGGAATCTATGTAAAACGAAAGGAATTTATGGTTTGATGTGATTACTCCCTTCCTCTCTCTCTCTCTCTCTCTCTCTCTCTCTCTCTCTCTCTCTCTCTCTCTTAAATAAATCAACATACCCCACCCCACCCCACGCCCCTCTTTTTTTATTAGCTGTACGCTTCCCTTTTTGCAACAAGAAGCATCTCCCTCGTATTGTAAAAGAATAATGTTTGGGGGTCCTAAAAAAAGCGGCTCAAATGGCTCAACTTGAGCAAAACGACATCGTTTTGTGTTGTTTTGTGCCCAAAACGACATAGTTTTGGTCAATTTGAGCCATTTGAGCCGCGTTTTTTAGGGCTCTCTACCAGTGTTGATTATAAAAATAGTTGACAGCCCCATACACTAGTGCCTTCATTATTAACCACCAAAGATATATATATATATATATATATATTTTTTGGGTCATCACACAATTTCTTTTCAAAATAGATATAAGGAAAGTTTGAACGAATATTTGAATGTAGATTTTGAAATTTTACTTGACAGGTTGTTCAGAGAAATTACATAGATGAATTATTTTTCTATTAGTAAATAAATATAGTGCTCTTCTCTATAGTTTTGTCAATTTGGTTATCAATTTTTTTTTTAATTTTTTTTATTGCAAATGTGAAGACATATTTACATCTAATATGACATATAATTATGTTCATATTTCCATTAATTTGAAAAGAAATTTGCAAAGAGAAAAACAAAAGATAGAGCTAAAAATATAATTACATTTCACTTCTTAAATTCATAAATCAAATATAATTTTAAAAATATTTATATTGAAATTGTAGTATGACCCCACGCGCTTTGCGCGGCGGGGGGGGGGGGGGGAACTAGTGATAAGGTAAGAGATCATAAGCGCCATTCATTTGGTTAATTACCAACTTTGAGTTACCTTGAACTTCCAGTTGATGTACTTTGATGTCACGAGCTAGTTCCATTCCCATATTAAAAAATATATGTGGGGATATATTTTCTGAGTACCAACACGTGGCAAAGTGACGCCGACGTTTCAGCCGAGGTACCAACACGTGTTCTGGACTTCCAGGAACTCACAGACTCAATCAACATCTCAGAAATCAAACCCCATACCCATATAATCACATAAGCATACAATGCATGCTAACGTCTCAATCAAGCGAGACAAACCCATTGTGGTACTAACCACTTCCCACGTACCCAAAGTATTCAAACCCGGTACGCTCTGATACCAAGTTGTAACGCCCCAATTTTCATGCCCAAATGATAATACATTTACTTCAAATCAAAATAACATAAAACAAATAAATACCTTCATGGGTTTACAAGTTTCCAAGGCTTGAGCCTGGTTACACAAAATGGTTATTCGAACCCATACATACAAAGCCCTTGGCTTACAATACAGAGTCATGCAAAATGAGAGCATTGTACTCCCAACACATATACTTCCACGCCTCTAGTTGGGTGGAATCACCACATCTTTTCCTGCACAAAAATCCCATAGGGTGAGCATAAAGCCCAGTAGAAAATTCTTAACAAAGTATATACATTTTATACAAGTCTCAAAAAAATGGATGCACATGCCATGCCATGCTCTTTTAAAAAAAATAAGAACACATCTTCATTTATTCAAAAACCATCATGCTCAATGATGCCATGCAATTTCAATTGTTCCACATTTATCAATTTTGTTCAAGGGGGGGTAAATACAACTCTGGTAATCTCTAGGTCAGTGTCTGCAAGTAGACTATACAAGTACTACCAATTTGTCATTTTTACCAGTATCATCTGGAGGGCTCGACACCCATTCTTTGTCATTTTTACCAGTCACAAGCTGGAAGGCTCGACACCTATTCCGTCATTTTTACCAGTCACAAGCTGGAAGGCTCGACACCCATTCCGTCATTTTTACCAGTCACAAGCTGGAAGGCTCGACACCCATTCCGTCATTTTTACCAGTCACAAGCTGGAAGGCTCGACACCCATTCCGTCATTTTTACCAGTCACAAGCTGGAAGGCTCGACACCCATAATCCACACTACCTGTCAAGACTTACCACCGTATTTACCCAAAAACCATTTCATGAAAACTCATTTCTCAACATTCTTTCTCAATGCAAGTTTTCAAATCAACTTTCAAAGTTCAATGTAATCAAATGATTTGATATGACAATGCAACCATAACAATACAATGCAACAATTCTTCCATTTCCAATTCTTCCACACAACACTACCATTGTGATCAAAATTCCCATTTCTCATTTCTATGCAATTTCACAAGATGAATAAATATACATTTATTTCAATTAATCCAAGGGATAGCATAATTCCCACCTTTCAAACATTTCCCACAACTTAGTCACTTCAAGACTATATCAATACTTTCAAATAACAATGCCCAAAATTTCAACAATCCTCATATTCCATGAAAATATCATTTATCTGTAAATAAATAGACAATTTTCAAATATCATTTATTTTGGCACACAAAATAAATATAACAACATATTCTAAAAATTTTCAACATCTTTGTTAAAAATTCCCAACTTCTAGATTTTCTCATCAAAAGCCATTCATCTTCAAATATTTGAGAAGATCTCACCAAAAACATCTTCCTTTCATCAACATAGTTCAAAAACCCTAAATTTCTATTTTTAGAAATAAGAAAGTAACCCACTTTCGAAAATCAATCTTCTTGAATCAAAAATTCATTTTTATCAAAACAAATCAAAAGACGATTTCTAAAATCATTTAGATCTTGCAAAAACATATATATAACTCAAAGAAAATCCCTACCTCGATTCAAGAAGAGGAAGACAAGCAGCAGTCCACATTTTCCAGACAAAATATCAAATTATTGCTCTCTCTCAGGAGCATCTTCTTCCGAGTATTTTCCACCTCTAGAAAGTATTCTATCCAATAATTCACCTCCTTTGCATAACTCCATTACTTCATAAACATTGACGTCATCCTCATAGGCATCATAAAATTTCTCACACCAATATTTACTACAAAATAAAGTTGAGCATATTAATAAATAGGCTAACACTAACTCTCATGCATATCAGGCTTAGTCCTTAGAGTTAGGATTTAAAGTAAACAATCCAAAATACATAACAATAAATAATGTATTTACCTCACACAACTATTATTGTCAATGTCAGCAGCAAGGAACTGAGAAACTGACAAGGTCCATAACTTAGAATAACATTTCTGTCATCTGTAGCAAAATTAAGATTGAACGCATCTCTCAACAGCATAGTCTGAAACAATTTGTTGTTCCATCACCTCCTATAACATGCTCTTTGCACTAACAGACATTTTCTCAAATTCGTCAAAACAGCAAATGCCCCTAACACTCAGAATCAGGGCTCCATTCTCTAAAACAGTCTGTCCACTTACAGGATCTTTAGTAACATAAGCAATCAATCCAACAGCAGAGACCCTAAAGATAAAATACATTGCTTCCTGGTCCTTTAACAAGTCCTTATGATGTACGAGTCAAAAATGGCCTCAATTCGATCAAGTGATGCTTCCAGGTGTCCTGAATTCATGTTGAACAACGGTTCACCTGTGCCCACAACCCCAGTAAATTCTGGAAGAACATAGTCTGCTCTCCATCCCAACCGGAAATCCACACCAGGACACAAGCCAAGTGATGTCTCATTCCTGATCTTAGATACACCATCTCCACCTAAACAAGTAGTATGCTTCGCTTCCCCATGAAATTCACCCTGCCCAACAAAAAGAAGTATGCATCCAATCGCTGCAGTACATGTGAAGACAATAAGCAAGATTAGACATACCCTTTGTGGCAAGTGTGACCCTTCGCTTTTGACCTTTATTCTCCATCCACTGCAATGATGTACAACAACAGCCAAACCGAAAGAAACGAACCAAACCAAAGAAATAATAAATCCAACAGCACCTGTAAATCCAACCGTGGTCCGTCGCATACGATGGTAAGAAGATCTCCTATCAGCTATTGCTTCAGAAGCTGGTAGTACAAAACTCACAGCAACAAGCAGTTCTCTTCCACCTTTATCTACTCTGACAATAACAGCAGCAAGCAAATGACTTCCTCTTACTCTAAGGACTGGATGCCTTGCCTTCAAGGCACTATATTTCCAAAATGAATCATCTTCATTTGAACTCTGATACCCCATATCTTCTGAGATATACGAGGACACTGTTACTTCAGAATCATCAATGCTGCCCACAGAAAGCAACTTGCTTTCGGTTTCTTTATAAAGCCAATGTGCAGCAAGTCCATGTTCAGCATACTCGTGCATCCTCTGTGTTCGTATTTGAACTTCCAAAGGAGAGTTGTCAGGACCTTGTACTGCAGCGTGCAGAGACTGATAGCCACTTGGCTTTGGATTGACAATGTAATCATCAAATTCACCATCAATAGGGGTCCAAAGCCTGTGCACAATGTTGAGAAGATTGTAACAACACTAAACTGCCTCTCCATGTAAAGTTCCATTCTTGTCACCAACAATTACCCTCAATGCACGGGCATCATATACTTTATTGATGCCAACATCTTTTCGTTTCATCTTGCTATAGAATTCCCCAACCCAACATTGCCCTAAAAGCACGGCTTGGCTTCTTTAGCACCTGAACAGTTGCTTGAGCACCTGATTGTGAGAATATCCAGGGCTTCAGAGTACCTCTCGGCCAATATGTATCTTGCAGTAATAGACTTGTACATCTGTTGAGTTCCGGCGGTGTAGGTGTAGGAGTAGGAAAAGAAAATGCCATAGCAGGCATGGGAGAAGGTGTGGAGAGCTGTTGGGGCCATGCTCTCTTTCTCTCTCTAAAAAAAACACACCACTTGAGCACCCCACCCCACGCCCCTCTTTTTTTATTACCTGTGTGCCTTCCCTTTACAAAAAAAAAATCCCACTCAAATTAAAAGAATGGACAGCCCCATAGTCCACTAGTGTTTCATTATTATCCACCGAATATAGATATATTTTATTTTATTTTTATTTTTTTATTTTGAGTCATCACAGAGAAGGTTGGAGACAACTCTCCTACTAGGAGTGGGAAACCTGTAGACCTTGACGTCGAAAGAGACAACTGCAATGAAGAGACTCGTGATAAGAATCACGGAGAAGAGGACGTCGGCCAGAAGGGCGATGTGCCGAAGAAAACAGATCGAAGCGGATACTACAACGAAGATGACCTCCAGGTATGGAAGGATAGATACCTGCGGAGGAACGAAGACCCTTCCAGAAGGGATGCAAAGACAGGGGGCATGAGCGCTCCCAAGGAGATAACATTCAAGTATAGAAGAACTCATCCTAAGTGAGCAGATCCCGGATTCCAGATCTTGGATCCCGGATCCGAGAAGACATGATCTCAGCCTAGACAAGTAGGCCCGAGAAGACGAGAGCTCAGCCTAAGTGAGCAGATCTCGAATTCTAGATCCCGGATCCTTGAAGACATGATCTCGGCCTAGATGAGTAGGTCCGAGAAGAGAAGAGCTCAACCTGAGTGAGCAGATCCAAGATTCTAGCAGACAAGATCTCGGCACTTAAGTCCAAGAGGAGAAGAGCTCAGTGAGCAAATCTCAAATCCCAGAAGATAACAAAGAAAACACACAAGGTTGGATTGCAATTAGCCAGGTTGAAGACCTTTTATAAGGTTCGCAAAGGAGTATGTGGAAGCCATGCAGGGGCAGAGAGAAGAAGAATATGTTTACCACTTGTTGAAATTTGTAGTAATTTACAAGTTGGTTAAACCGATATGATGTTTACCACTTGTTGAAATTTGTAGCAATTTACAAGTTGGTTAAACCGATATGATGTTTAACACTTGTTGAAATTCTGTGTGAATTTACAAGTTGAAGTTAAACCAAGGTCATGTTTAACACTTGTTGAAATTCTGTGTGAATTTACAAGTTGAAGTTAAACCGAGGTAATATTTAACACTTGTTGAAATTCTGTGTGAATTTACAAGTTGAAGTTAAGCCGAGATGATGTTTAACACTTGTTGAAATTCTGTGTGAATTTACAAGTTGAAGTTAAACCGAGGTCATATTTAACACTTGTTGAAATTCTGTGTGAATTTACAAGTTGAAGTTAAACCGAGATGATGTTTAACACTTGTTGAAATTCTATATGAATTTACAAGTTGAAGTTAAACCGAGGTCATATTTAACACTTGTTGAAATTCTATGTGAATTTACAAGTTGAAGTTAAACCGAGATGATGTTTAACACTTGTTGAAATTCTGTGTGAATTTACAAGCTGAAGTTAAACCAATGTCATGTTTAAACACTTGTTGAAATTCTGTGTGAATTTACAAGTTGAAGTTAAACCGAGGTCATATTTAACACTTGTTGAAATTCTGTGTGAATTTACAAGTTGAAGTTAAACCGAGATGATGTTTAACACTTGTTGAAATTCTGTGTGAATTTACAAGCTGAAGTTAAACCGAGGTCATGTTTAAACACTTGTTGAAATTCTGTGTGAATTTACAAGTTGAAGTTAAACCGAGATGATGTTTAACACTTGTTGAAATTCTATGTGAAATTACAAGTTGAAGTTAAACCGAGATGATGTTTAACACTTGTTGAAATTCTGTGTGAATTTACAAGTTGAAGTTAAACCGATGTGATGTTTAACACTTGTTGAAATTCTGTGTGAATTTACAAGTTGAAGTTAAACCGAGGTCATGTTTAACACTTGTTGAAATTCTGTTTGAATTTACAAGTTGAAGTTAAACCGATGTGATATTTAACACTTGTTGAAATTCTGTGTGAATTTACAAGTTGAAGTTAAACGAATGTGATATTTAACACTTGTTGAAATTCTGTGTGAATTTACAAGTTATAGTTAAAACGATGTCGCATCGAAAGGAAGATGGTTTAACACTTGTTGAAATTTTGAGAAAAATTTACAAGCTGAGGTTAAGCCGAGGTTATGATAAAGGATGATGGTTAAAACACTTGTCGAAATTTTTGAGAAAAATTTACAAGTTAAAGTCAAAGCTCAAGCAATATTTGCGTACTTGCCGAGACTACCAGATTGTCAAAACTTGAAATATGGAAAACTGAAGTCTTGATAGAAGACATTGAGAAAGTGACAAGTCCTAAGTAACACTTGTGAAAATATTTGTCACAATATTTTCAAGTGTTAGGACAAGGCTGAGATGAGCAAGATTAGAAGTTGTGACAGAGATATTTTACCCGAAGAGATTGCACAGTCAAGGTGTACTTCGAAGACATACAAATTATTCTAAGTGTAGAATCATACAAGAGCAGAAAAACGAAGACATTCATTCAAAAAAGAAATTAGAGAAATGCATTTAAAGAAGAACGAAGGCACTTCGGCCTGAATATTGAAAAATAAATTATTTAGACTACAAAAATGGCACGTCGGCTGGATTAAAAGCATACAAAGAAGGACAAAGTACAAGGTACAAGGTACAAGGAGTAAGAGAAGGAAACAAAACTACTCGGCATCAATGGCAGGATATAGAAGACAATTGGGAAGACTTCTCAGCAGCCTTCTCGGCCTCGAGCTCAGCATTGATCTCCCGAAGAGTTTGATCAAAGCTCTTTTCGGAGATTGGCACCTCGAAATTTGAAGGCAAGGATTGAAAGCAAGAATCTGGAAAAAGACACAGAAAACTGAAACAAGAATGTAATTCGTAATCAAGAATGGTGATGGAGCTATCAGCTATCAGGAAATCAAGACGAAAAGATTGCACAGGTGTGTCAAGCCAAGAACAGTGGCAGAAATCAACAGATGTGTGAACAGTGTGTATTCAAGAAGATGATTTGGAAACAACGGGTAAAACAACAATGGTGATTAACAATGAAGCAGAGCTTCTTGGAAAGCAACAAGAAATAAAACTAGGAGGAACAGTGGTTTACCAGAAAAAGGGAAGCCGGAATGAGAATTGCCGAAGTCTGACAACGGATGCGAAAATGACAGAATGACGTAAGCTTCACCGGAGGAGAGGAACGAAAATAGTTGCAGAGCTTGAAAGCTTGGAACAAATGACGGATTTAAGCAAAAGAGCTAGAAAGAGAAAAAGCCAGAGGATTGAATGAAAAAAGAGAAAAATCAGAGTCAAGAAGACGACAAAGTTCAAGAATAAAGCCAAGTGCACAGGCACTAAGTAAGTATGTGAAGAACAAGAAAGTAATGGCCCAAACACGATGCTAGCAACAGAAAGCGGATATGGCAAGAACAGTGCCAGGCATTCAAACAATTCAAAACTTGAAAACAGACGAAAATAGAAGACAACAGAGGGCAAGTAAACGGATTCAGAAGAGTTATAAAAGATAGAGCTTAATAAAAGAGTTTATGAACCTACCAATAGAAATGAACGTTGATATGAAGATCGCCGAAGTCAAATAGATGACTAGAAGTCGAGAACCCACCGGAGAATGTGAGTGGAGCAGTTGCAAAGCTCTTGGAGTTTACAAATTAATGGAACAAGAACCTCGGCTAGGAGGTGTGATCTCGAGCAGCATGGAAAGCATGAAGCTTGATACTTAACAGAAGTGGACAGTAAAGTCCAGGGAACTTTGAGGTCGGCGAGTTTGATCTCGGACAGAGGGGCACAGATGAACGAACAGTGTAGGTTCCATCACCTCAGAATGCCGAGGTAATAGAACCTAGGAGGCAGTTGTGGGGATATATTTTCTGAGTACCAACACGTGGCAAAGTGATGCCGACGTGTCAGCCGAGGTGCCACGTGTCCTGGTCGTTATGCCGAGGTTATCTCGATTAGGCCGAGGTTATCTCCGAAGATATCGGAATCCGAGATAAGCAGATAAGGGATAAGGGACAAGAGTCCTAGAATAACGAGGAGACTTAGCCAAGATAAGGATAAAGTTCTTAGGGAGTTTATCTTTATCTCTTGAGGAGTCCAAAGTAAGTACTGAACAGGAATCCATAGAAGTCAGTCTTCTATTGGGATTGGGATTGAGGTAACTATAAAAGAGAGGCACCCCCATGGGTCTAAGGTATGCTTTTTATGCTCAAGCTAGTGAGTTTAGCACTATTGATTATCTTTGAGAGATATTGAGTACTGACTTGATCGTCGGAGTACCCCCGGGTGGCGAACCACCACCGGAGTCTTCTCTTTCTGTTGTAGGTTAGTCAGGTGCCATCTATTCTGCCGGTGCTCTCCAGCTGGATACTAAGATTGCAGTGTGGTCAGATTTTCACCGACACCACCGGAGTCTTATCTTTCCAACTGTTTTTGATTTTGTAAAAATTCTTTTTGACTTTTTTTTTTTATTCAAAATTTTCAAAATTTTTGATCTTTTCTAATTTCTCTAGTTGAGTAGAATAACTTTTAAATTTTTTAGGAAAAAAAAAGATCATTAAAGATGAAAAAAAGTCAACAAAAAGTTATCAAAAAAAAGCCAACCCCAAGCACCTGCAAATTGGTTAAAACTCAATAGATAGCTGTGGAGATATGTTTTCTGAGTACCAACACGTGGCCAAAGTGACGCCGACGTGTCAGCTGGGGTGCCACGTGTCCTGGTCGTGACACCGAGGTGATCTCGGCTAGGCCGAGGTTATCTCTGAAGATATCAGAGTCCGGGATAAACAGATAAGGACAAAAGTCCTAGAATGAGGAAGGACTTCAGCCTGGATAAGGATAAAGCTCTTAGGAAGTTTATCTTTATCTATTGAAGAGTCCAAGATAAGCACTGAGCAGAAGTCCATTGAAGCTAGGCTTCTATTGGGACTAGGATTGAGTTGGCTATAAAAGTGAGGCAACCCCAATGGGTCTAAAGTACGCAATTTATATTCTAAACAATGAGTTAAGCACTTTATCTATCTTTGAGAGATAACTGACTTGATCATCGGAGTGCCCCCAGGTGGACGAACCACCGCCGGAATCTCTTTTTTTTATTGCAGGTCACTCAGGCGCCATCTATTCTGCCAGTACTCTCCAGTTGAATACTGAGTTGGCAGTGTGGTCAGAAATTCACTCACACAATTTGGCGCCGTCTGTGGAAAGGAAAGGAGAATAGATGGCCAACAACGGACAGAAAGAGAAGATTGGGGATGACATTTCTATTGGGAGTGGAAGACCAGTTGACCTTGACGTCGAAGAAGACAATTGCAACGAAGAAACTCGTGACCAGGATCACGGAGGAAAGGACGTCAGCCAGGAAGGTGACGTACCAAAAAAAACGGACCAAAGCGGGTACTATAACGAGGATAACCTCCAAGTATGGAAAGACAGATGCCTACGGAGGGACGAAGAGATGAAGAGAATGGCGAACAAATTGGCAGACTTGCAATCGGTCGTCAATTTCATGATGAAAACAACGTCATGCAGCCACCGTTCCCGCTGCAGGACACGCCGATTCCAGCGGCCAATGCCCAGAAGGGAGGGCAGAAAACAATCCTTGTAGCCCCCCAGCACACCAGGAGTGAAAGACACTCTCACCGGCCTTTAAGAGAGGTCAGACGAGGAGAGTCGAGAAGGGAAGAATCTTGAAGGACACATCGCACTAAGGAAGCAGACCCCAAAGAACATCGACATGTTCAAAGGCAGGAGTTGTGCTTCGACGCAACTAATGAAGAAAGGTCAAAAAGGGCTCACAACGAAGCTGAGAGTAGTGCACCTAAAAGGCTGAAGTTAGGAGATAGCCGAGCTCCTAGGCGGACTAAAGAGGACTTGAGAGATTACCTCAAAAGAAAGCAACAAAATGCCGAGGTAACTTTCCCTGTTAAGCCAAAAACACCATTCCCGGTGGAGCTGGACAGATTTGAGGCCCTGAAAAGATTCAATATGCCGAGGTTCCAAATATACGACGGTAAGTCGGACCCCAACTTTCACGTCGGTTTATACCTAAACTCGATGGCATTGTATATTGGGAATGAGTCGTTGCTTTGCAAGGTGTTCCCCTCATCATTCGGGAAAATTTCATCGGATTGGTTTCACAAATTGCCAAAAGAAAGTGTGAAGACCTGTGAAGGCCTGGCCGAGATGTTCGTGGCCAAGTTTGTGACAAACAAACTACAACCACTAAGGGTAGAAGCCCTGATGGCTCTGAGAATCAGTGAGGATGAAGGCCTTAGGGCCTACGTAAAAAGGTATTATGAGGTGTTCAACTGAATACCCGAGTGCAACCAAGAGGTGGCGGTCGTGTCTTTCAAGAACGGCCTAAAAGATTATTGTGCACTACGAAAGTCATTGGCAAAGACATTGCCAAAAAGTATGGAGGAGCTCATGACAAGAATTGAGAAATATGCCAGAGCCGAGGAAGACACGCCAGGGATTAAGGCGATAAAGCAAGAGAAAGGAAACGGCTCGCTGAAGCGAGGCCAAGGTAACAACGGATCCAACAAACAAGAGATAGGACTGAGGATCGCACAGGCAGTCACAACTGTATTCTGAATCCCAATTCACAAAGTCCTGGATAAAATCCAAACCCAACCCTATTTTAGAGCACCAGCAAGGGTACCAGGAGAGTTTATGGGAAGAAGCCTAAAAAAGTATTGTGCTTACCATAATGAAGATGGACATCTGACTTAGGGTTGCAGAGCCCTGAAGTCACATCTAGAAGACCTGGTAAGGCAAGGCCATTTGAGGGACCTTGTAGATGAGACCAGGACAAGGGAAGAGCAGGCAAGACTGCCTCAGGCACTAACAGCTCCACCTCCCCCAGCACAGCAACCGCAGGCAGGCGAACCTCGGGTAATTAATGTAATTCACTCGAAGGTCAACGAAAACGAAAATGAAATACGGGCGGAGACCCAGAAGGTAAAGCACTTACAGCATGTGTACCAGGTTCGACAGAAAAGACCTCGGGCTAAGGAGTGTCAGGGACCAATAGTGTCCTTTACTGAAGCCGACCTGGAGATGGTACAACATCCGCAGAACGATGCCTTGGTAGTATCCCTCCAAGTTGGGAAATGCCAAGTGAAGCGCATCCTAATTGACCAAGGCAGCTCTTGTGACATCATGTATGTCAGATGTTACAAGGAGCTTGGCCTTCACCCTGACGATATGAAGCAATCCAATGGCCCAATGGTCGGGTTCAATGGAACGCCGACGTGGCCACTAGAAGCAGCAAGCTTGGAAGTGCAGGCTGGCACCAAGAAGATAAAGACAAAGTTCACCATAATTGACACACCTTTCCCTTACAATGTTATCCTGGGAAAGCCATGGTTACACGCAATGGGGCTGTTCCCTTAATATTGCATCAACTATTGCGGTTCCCAACAGAGCATGCGATAGAGGAGGTTAGAGGGGATCAACAGCAGGCAAAGAACTGCTCCATGGTAGCAATGAAATCCACCTGCAGCATACGAGAACCAGAAAGGGCAGAGATTGAAGACGAGGACATGGAAGTCCTAGATGACGTCGGCAAGGAGCCAGCCGAAAAGAGTGAAGAAGCCCTAAAGAAAATCCTCGTCCAATAGGGAGATGAAGAATGCTTCTTCCTTCTCGGCTCGGGCTTAGCCGAAGAAGAGGAAACAGAACTAGAGGCTTTCTTGAGAGCAAACATTGAAGTGTTTGCCTGGACGCCTTACGAAATGTCAGGCATTGACCCCGAGGTCACTTGCCATAAACTGAACGTAGACAGGTCGGCGAAACCTGTAATCCAACGGGCAAGAAGACCGACGTTGATGCATGTTGAGGCAGTGGAAGAGGAAGTAGATAGACTTCTAGAGGCCAGAGCCATTCGAGAGGTAAATTACCTGACATGGCTATCGAATACAGTGGTGGTGAAGAAAAAGAATGGTAAATAGAGGGTCTGCGTGGACTTTACTAGCCTAAACAAGGCCTGTCCCAAAGACAACTTTCCTTTACCCAAGATTGACCAACTGGTAGATGTCACTTCAGGGCATGGAAGGATGAGCTTCCTGGATGCCTACAGAGGGTACCATCAGATAGCCATGTACCCCCCAGACGAGGAGAAGACTGTGTTTATCACCCCAAAGAGGTTGTATTGCTACAGAGTGATGCCTTTTGGGTTGAAAAATACAGGAGCAACTTACCAGAGATTGGTAACCAAGATGTTCAGACACCTATTTGGCTGAACAGTGGAGATATACATCGATGACATGGTCGTGAAGACCAGGGAACCTAAGGACCATCTGGAAGACTTAAAGGCAGTCTTTGACATCCTAAAAACATATCGGCTCCGACTTAATACATCGAAGTGTGCATTTGGAATTGGATTTGGTAAGTTCTTGGGATACTTGGTGACCAGAAGAGGCATTGAGGCCAGCCCAGATTAGATCAAGGCCATCTTAGAACTGAAAAGCCCAACATCGGCGAAGCAAGTACAGATGTTGACTGGAAGGAATGCAGCCCTGAATAGGTTCATAAGTAGAAGTTCTGACAAATGCAAACCCTTCTTCAGCTTAGTAAATAAGGCCACAGACTTCTTGTGGACAGAAGAATGCGAAGTCGCCTTGGCCGACTTGAAGAAGTATTTGACCACGGCTCCAGTTCTCTCAAATCTAGAACCTGGAGAGGAACTGTTCCTGTACTTAGCAGTTTCGGAACATGCGGTAAGTGCAGTGGTAATCCAAGAAGAAAAAAGGGAACAAAAGGCAGTTTACTATGTAAGCAAAACCCTGGCTGATGAAGAAACCATGTATTTACCCTTGGAGAAGTTAACGCTGGCTTTAGTAATGGCTTCAAAGAAACTAAACCATTACTTTCAAGCCCACAAAATTGTGGTGCTAACTGAACTTCCTTTGAAGTCCCTGTTGCAGCAGAAAGATCTGACAGGAAGAATAGTCAGATGGGCAGTGGCCTTGGGCCAGTATGACCTGGAGTAAAAACCCAGAATGGCCATCAAAGGCCAAGTCTTGGCCGACTTTGTGGCCGAGTTCACACCAAGAGCCATCATACATCGAGCTCCGATAAGCCGAGGTGAACGATGTCCAAGCGAACAAAGAGGAGCCCAGTCGAAGGCAACAGAACAAAGGCAGGAAGAAAAACTTAGGCCCTGCAACATTTACATCGGTGACTCTTTTCGACTATTTGTTGATGGGAGTTCAAACCGACAAGGAGCGGGGGCATGAGGAGTATTGGTATCTCCAAATGGGCAGATACTAGAATAATCCATTCATTTGGGGTTCAAGTCCTCAAACAATGAAGCAGAGTATGAAGCACTGATTACAGGACTGAAACTGACAGTAGCAGTAGAAGCAGATGAAATGACAGTCTTCTGTGACTCTCAGCTTATAGTCAACCAGACAACAGGCGAGTTCGCAGCCCGAGACGAAAGGATGTCGGCCTATGTGAAAGAGGTCGGCAAATTGATGGCCCTATTTTAGAAATTCCAAAGCAGATTAGCCGAGACGATACAACCTGGCTAGTGCAATACAACCTGGAAAGGCAAAGACGATAATGGTCGACTACTTGTCGGGCCCGAGCATCGAACCACTGACCACAGAGCGAGAAACAATGTGTGTGGACATGGGACCAAGCTGGATAGACGCAATAATAGCATTCCTGAAAGAGGGAAAACTACCAGATGATCAAAAAGAGGCACACAAGGTCAGATTGAAATCGGCAAGATTCAGTCTGACAGCAGAGGGACATCTCTACAAAAGATCCTTCACTAGACCCCTTTGAGGTGTGTACATCCTTCACAAGTTGAAGACTTTTTGTACGAAATATATGAAGGAATATGTGGAAGCCACGCTGGGGGGCAGATCACTTGCTCATAGGGCCATTGCCCAGGGGTATTGGTGGCCCTACATGCAGAAAGATGCAGAAGCCTATGTCAAGAAGTGTGAAAAGTGCCAAAGGTTTGCACCTCTGATACACCAACCAGCAGCAGACCTAAACCCAGTATCCAGTCCTTGGCTGTTTGCCCAATGGGGCATGGATCTCATTGGAAAACTGCCCCAAGCAACTGGGCAAAGGAAGTATCTGCTGGTAGTAACAGATTACTTCACCAAGTGGATAGAAGCTGAACCCCTTGCCAAGATTCGGGACGTGGATGTGAAGAGCTTCATATGGAAGAACATCATCACCAGGTTTGGGATCCCAAGAGCACTAGTTGCAGACAATGGAACACAGTTTGATAGTAAGCTAATCAAGAGCTTTTGCAAAGTTCAAAATCAAGAATTATTTTTCCATCCCAAGTTTTCCTCGAAGCAATGGACAAGCAGAAGCATCCAACAAAGTCATCTTGGATGGGATAAAGAAGAGACTGCAAGCAGCAAAGGGAAAGTGGGTGGATGAGGTGCCCAATGTACTTTGGGCATATCGGACTACACCGAAAAGATCAACAGGGGAATCCCCATTTGCCATGGCTTATGGCACAGAAGCAATCATTCCGCTGGAGGTCGGTATCCTAGGAATCAGAACCCAGGCAGTGGAGAATGGAACTAATGATGTACTCTTAGCCCGAGATCTGGATCTACTAGAAGAAAGAAGGGAGAGAGCTGCAATTCAGCTGGCGACATACCAGTAGCAGCTTGCCAGGGCTTATAATAAGAAGGTCAACCCAAAGGAGTTTCAAATCGGTGACCTCATCTTGAGAAAAGTCGTCGGCAACAAGAAGGATCCTAGAGAGGGCAAGCTTGGCCCAAATTGGGAGGGACCCTATAGAATCACCTTGGTATTGGGCAATGGGTCATATCGGCTTGAAGATAGTGAAGGCAAAGAGTTGCTAAAGCCCTGGAATACTTGCAATCTGAAATTTTTTTACCGTTAGACTTCCTTGTTCTTTGTTATTAGCCGAAGTAACAAATAAAGTTTTAGCTTGATTTTTCACACTTGTGAGTGATAAGATTGTCATAACCCCAACCCTGCCCCTAAAAGGTCGGGCATGACCTATGCAGAAATAGACACTTAACCTGATATATATATATATATATATATAACATAGGAGCCTGAACGGAAGCATTACCATCAAAAGATAACATAAGAAAGTATGACATCCATTGAGCTACTACTATCATGCCAGGATCACAGATATCGTATAAGACAAATAGATATAGGGGATACATATTTGAGAATTAGTTATATACATATGCATATACAGAACCAGCCCCAAGATTGGGCATAGAACAAAAACATTATATACATTTCCTCCTAAGCCAATAACAAGAGTATATGCCATAATCTAGCAAAACGCCACAAAAATGAACGGCTTCGATCAAGGGCTTGGCTATGCTTAGGGTGACGAAAGTATGACGGTGACAGAGCTAGGACCGACCTCCAGGTTGGTTACCTACAGAAATAGACATAACATAGAGTGAGCCAGGCTCAGTGAATAATAATACTTAAATGCTTCGATACATCACTAACAGTGGAATACATATAAAAGCGTAAGTAATGTGGAAATCATGTAGTGAGCCTGAATCTGTAAACATTTACTGAACAACTTTATTGATTCACAATTTCACAGATTGGCCCTTGGCCAGATGGGTTCACACGTTCACAATTTAGCCCTTGGCTTCATAGTTTCATAACTTAGATTCATAGTTTCACAGTTTGGCCCTCGGCCCTTTAACTTCATACGTCACAAGTTGGCCCTCGGCCTCATGGGTTCACATTTCACAAGTTGGCTCTCGGCCACATAGATTCACATTCACAAGTTCTTTCGGTGTTTCCATAGTTTCACACTGTGTCTCAGTTTTATAACTTCACAAGTTCTTTTGGAACTTCCACAACTTCACACTGTTCTCGATTTCATAATTTCACATTTCTTCCCAAGTAGCATATATGTTAAATACAACGTTAATAACAATAATACTTAGCGTGATTGAAGTACATCTAGTACTATTACTCACTGTGTTGCGGCGGGGCACTTGGTCCTCTTGAAGCGTGTCCTACACATGCACAAGGATACAAATTAGTCCTCATTTTTCTTGTTAAATCAATTCTTGATTCATTTTACTTCGACTAAATTAACGAACATCATAACAACATCAATTGCAGGTTTCGACAACATTAAAGGATCCAGCATGCAAAATGGAGCAACCCGTGTTTTCCATCCTGGGCCGCACGTGCGGCTAGGATTCCCGCACGTGCAGCAAAGTCTCATGTACGTGCGGCAGTGATGCCCCATACGTGCCTTTGTAGCAGTGTTCAACACCAAAATTCACCATTTTCCCACACGTGCGGCCATGACTCCCGCACGTGCAGCTGGGGTTCTCGCACGTGCGGCCTTGGCCCCCGCACGTGTGGCGATTCTGTACAAAATAGTCTGAAATTTCTGCACAATTCCCCATATTTGTAGATATGTTTAGAGCCTCAAAACCCAACTATAAATTGCTAATGTAAAGGCCCAAATACATGTGAACAGTGATCAAAATACATACTTCATTTGCATATAAGTTAGACCATTAATCTACAACTCATAACACACTCAATTTCATGAGATTCCTACCTTTACACACATATGTAGGCACATACACATAAGCTATGCTATATATTTGATTCCAAGCAAGTCAATTGAAAGAAAGAGTGTAACTTCTCATATATACTTCACATTAATTCAAAACATTCACAAATAAGGTTATCTTGTGAGTTGCACACACATAGCATCACAATCCCAACCCTCCCATGCCAAGATTATGGAGATATCTCACACCAATTAGGAAAAGAAGAGTTGTAGGAGTTAACATTTACATACCTTAAGCTCCAATTTTCAACTTCCCAACCTTTCAATTCTTCTCTCTACTCCAGAGCTTTTTTTTGATCAATGGGTCCAAGAACACACACACACACACATATATATATATATTATATAAAGAGTGAATAAGACAAAATCCAATCATTTAAGCAGTCCCAAATCGAATTTCTGCAAACATGCTTGTTATTACTTAAAAATTATGCTGGTTCCGAATATACAATCAGTTTCAGATTACCAAGTCGCTAAGACTCTCAATTTCTGATTTAACATTCTAATTGTAACAAATACTTTCCTTACCTAACAGATACAAGTTCAATTCATAAAAGATACATACCTAAACTTAATTTCTCATGAAGTTTCACATTAAGCATTTGAAAGCTCAAAATAAAAGACTAAAATATATCATAATCACATACGAGGGTCGGGTTATTACAAAGAGAGTTGATGTTGTTTTTGGAAAACATGCATAATGAGAACCCAAGTGGAACTTAAGTTCACATTAGGGGGCAGAAAGTTGGAAAATGGTCCCTGGCAAGGTATAACATACAAAGCTAAAATCAGTCTAACACTTGTTGAAATTTGAGAAAAATTTACAAGTTGAAGTTAAACTGAGATCATATTTAAACACTTGTTGAAATTTGTGAAAAATTTACAAGTTGAAGTTAAACCGAGATCATATTTAAACACTTGTTCAAATTTGTGAAAAATTTACAAGTTGAAGTTACACCGAGATCATGTTTAACACTTGTTGAAATTTGAGAAAAATTTATAAGTTAGAGTTAAACCGAGATCATGTTTAACACTTGTTGAAATTTGAGAAAAAATTTACAAGTTGAAGTTAAACTGAGATCATGTTTAACGCTTGTTGAAATTTGAGAAAAAATTTACAAGTTGAAGTTAAACCGAGATCATGTTTAACACTTGTTGAAATTTGAAAAAAATTTACGAGTTGAAGTTAAACCGAGATCATGTTTAACACTTGTTGAAATTTGAGAAAAAATTACAAGTTAAAGTTAAACCGAGATCATATTTAAACATTTGTTGAAATTTGTGAAAAATTTACAAGTTGAAGTTACACCGAGATCATGTTTAACACTTTTTGAAATTTGAGAAAAATTTACAAGTTGTAGTTAAACTGAGATCATGTTTAACACTTGTTGAAATTTGAGAAAAAATTTACAAGTTGAAGTTAAACTGAGGTTATGTTTAACACTTGTTGAAATTTGTGAAAAATTTACAAGCTAAAGTTGAACTGAACACTTGTTGAAATTTGTGAAAAAATTTACAAGTTAAGGCCAAGGTTGTATTAAAATAAGTACTTATGTACTTGCCAATGTAAACCATTGGTGGGTATAACCGAGGTATTTCACCCCGAGAAGATTACATAGTTAAGGCGTACATTGAAGATATGCAACATATTCTAAGTATAAAAGTCATACAAGAGCAGTAAAGGGAAGACAAACATACAAGCATTCAAAGGAAGAAGTTGTATTTACATTCAAAAGATGGAATGTCGGCCACATAAAGAGCTTACATTGTTTCAAAGAAAGAAATAAAAGTACAAAGGAGAAAAACATCAAGCTAAGGCTCTTCAGCGCCTTCGGTTGGTTGGGTCTGGAGTTCGAAAGACTACCGAGAAGACATCTCAGCGGCCTTCTCAACTGCGAGCTTAGCATCTATTTCTTGAAGGGTTTGGTCGAGGCTCTTGTCAGCGATAGGCACGTACGATGTTGCCTTCTCAGGAGTAGCATCCTTGGAGACCTTCTCATCCTCCTCATCCTAAGTCAAGTCCAAGACTTGCTTATTTGGAGTAGGGGACTTGGCCCCAGCAGCTTCCTTCGACTTCCTCACCAAAGCTTCCTCCTTAGACTCAGAATCATCTTCGGATTGGCTTGGAGTAGGAGGGAATGGCAGGGGTAGGACGTCGGCTTTCTTGAGGGGGGAGTCCTCGGGGATGTCAAGCTTTTTTAGAGCGGCCATCCAACCAAGGGTGAAACCCTTGTTGCATGCCTGCTTCACTTGTTTTTTATAATCCTCCTTGACGTCGGCCGCCCCCTCTGCATATGCCCTCTCATCGGCGGCCTTGATCTCGGCCTCCTTGTGGCTAGGGCGTCTTGGAGTTCTTTCTGGGCCTCGGCCGTCTTTTCTTCGGCCTCTTTCTTCTGGGCCTCAAGAACTTTGCTAATAGCCTTAGCGGCATCCGCTTTTTCTTCGGCATCATCCTTGGCTTTGACAGCAGCCTCGGCCTGGTCTGCCAAAGTCTTCATTTTTGCCTCGACCCTTTTTATGGCCTTCTGCAGACTAACAACCTCCCTAGTCTTGTTGGCCAATTCCTTCCTTGTCTCAAAAGATTGCATTGAGAAGGAGTGGGCGTGCTGGATTGCCTGAAGAAAAATGGACAAAGCAGAAGTTATTACAAAATTTTCTAAGTATAAAAAAGAGAAAGAAAGAAAAATATCAAGTATATAGAACTTACTTGAATGGAATGCTGCAGCATCAGAGCAAAATTTTTGTATTCGCTCATCTGAGCATTACGATTAAGATCTTCGGGCAACAGCAAGGCGATGGAAAGGGCAACGCCGACCTCAATGTTGTTGGCGCTGTCACCAGCCTTAACCGACTTGTCGTCGATTGTAATCGGCGAGGCCCAGGGGAAATCATGTTTTAATGGCCCCGAGATGGTCGTAGAGGACGACCTCAACCTCTTTGATCTAGTGGATTCGGATGGTTGGGCAACGGCGGGCCTCTTCTCGGCAGCAGAAGGGGTCTTATTGCTCTCGGCCAATTTAGAAATTGGCAAGGTGTCCTCAGTGTCAATCTGAGTCACCGTTGCCTTGGGCTGAGCCTTCTTTAGATGTTTTGGCTTTGGTTGAGGCTGGGTTTGTGCTGGTTGAGCATCAATTGAGTCAGGGATGTCGACTAGAAGATCATCAGCGATAACTTTCTTGCGACCCATCTCGGCGAAAATTGCAGTTCTACGGCGGCGTTGGCGTTGAGATGGTGGGATCAGATATGGAGCCGAGGTTGATGGCTACTTTGCTGGATCAGAGGTCGATCCTTGATCTGGCTGAGATGTTGAAGTGATGGAAGGAGTAGTGATGGAAGGAGGAGACTGACTCTTCTTCTTCTTCTTCTTTGGAACGTCGAGAAGAATCGACTTGTAAGTAGGAATGAAATTGAGCAACAGAGGGGCTCTTCGCTTGTGGACTGGCAAATCCAATAGCTTCTTCAAGTCCTTGCTGGGGAAGAAAGACTTGCGAAAGCCCTTTGGTGGCTGGGGAAGAACTGCAAAAAGAAGAGCACAGACATTAGAACAAAGTATTGAAAACTTTAAAAAAAAGAGTAAGAAAAAGTGACACTTGGCCCTTACCATCTCCTTTCCGAAAACTATTCGGCTTAGGGGATAAAGGTGGAGATCATCGTTTGGCTGAAACTCCCAGTTGCCCGAGACGATGAAGTAATCGTCTCCAGCACCCTTGTTTGAGTCTGAGAGGTCGACAATGAGCTTGTACTCAGTGGACCTCAGCTTGAGGTAATAGATGTGGCCTTTTTCGAATTTCAGGCGACACATAGTGTAGCAGTACTGGATATCGGAAAGAGTAACCCTAGCATTCTCTTGTTTGGCTAAGGCTATTAAGTTGTTGATAACTCGGTAAGAATTGATGACAAGCTGCATTGGGTTCAATTTATAGTAACGAAGGATTTCTCGAAAAAATGTGTCAAGTGGAAACCTATGTCCACATTCGATAAAAGGCACTACTGGGAAAGGCATGAGGTTCACATCGGGCATAATGGAATCCTCCTCCCTTGCCAACCTGAGGTGGACGTCGGCAGGGATAGAAAACTCCTGCCTAAAGTATTCTAATTTGGTCGGGGTGTCTACCCTATGCTTCCATATACCCATGACGTCGGCTTAGGGGGAAGGTGTATAAATTGGAAATAAAGGTTCTGTAAAGGCTCAGAAGACCTCGGCAAAACCTAAAATTCACGCTGGGGTAAGAATTCGTGAAGATCAGAGGGGGATTCGTTTCAGTTTTACCTAAGATTTGTGTGTTCTAGGGCAAATCTCAAACCTAAGCAAACGAAGATTGAAGGCAAGAATCTGGAGAAAATATAGAAAACACAAACAAGAGCAATAATTTAGAATCAAGAATAGTGGTGAATCATCAAGAACACTGTGACAGAGTGTGTGCAAGGATGCAAGGCCAAGAACAGTAGCAAAAGTGAACAAATTTGTGAGCAGTGTGTGAATATTCAAGAAAGGATTGGACGAAAACAGAATCACAAAGCAAACATACTCAAACACATGGTGAAAATTAAGGTACAGATTAAAATGATCGAAGACATGAGCAAGTTCGCAAAAAATGACAGAGTTCGAGGTAAATCAAGAACTGAAACCAAAAGGAACAGTGGTTTACCAAAAAAAGTGAGGTCGGTGTGGGGATCGCCGAAGTTAGACGACGGTGAAAAAAGCAACAGAGCGGTGAAAATCACACCGGAAGAGGTGAACGGAGCAAAGTTGCAGAGCTAGGAAAGCTTGAACAATGGAAAATTTTGGAGAAAAAGTTAGAAAGAGAAAAAGCTTCAGAAACAATGGTATAAAGTGAAAAGACGGAGAGAGGAAGGACGTTTTGTCTAAACACAACGGCGGCAAAGAGGCAATTAATGTGCCTAAAACGACGTATGCGTCAGGCGGCGCACGCGAGAAAAATTTGAATTACAGGCGCGTATCGAGTACGATCCAGTGAGGGGAAGACGCGTGGCAGAAAAGGTTGATTTATTTTGCGTGACAGCTCATACGCGTGATAAAACTCCTGGAGTTCTTGGTTTAAATGAAGCAATGACCTCGGCTGAGAGGAAGATCTCGGCTAAATAACTGAAATGAACTAGGTTATTGGTTCTAAAAACCTTGATGAGACAGACTACAGGGCCTGGTTGTGTGAAGCTGATGTATTGGATGATACAGCAAGATCGCTGACATTCACGATATAGGTTCCATCACCTCAGGATGCCGAGGTAATAGAACCTAGGGGGCAGTTGTAGGGATATATTTTCTGAGTACCAACACGTGGCCAAAGTGACGCCGACATGTCAGCTGGGTGCCATGCGTCCTGGTCGTGATGTCGAGGTGATCTCGGCTAGGCCGAGGTTATCTCCAAAGATATCGGAGTCCGGGATAAACGGATAAGGGACAAGAGTCCTAGAATGAGGAAGGACTTTAGCCTGGATAAGGATAAATCTCTTAGGAAGTTTATCTTTATCTATTGGAGAGTCCAAGATAAGCACTGAGCGGAAGTCCATTGAAGCTAGGCTTCTATTGGGACTAGGATTGAGTTGGCTATAAAAGATAGACACCCCCAATGGGTCTAAGGTACGCAATTTATATTCTGAACAGTGAGTTAAGCACTTTATCTATCTTTGAGAGATAATTGACTTGATCATCGGAGTGCCCCCGGGTGGACGAACCACCGCCGAAATCTCTTCTTTATGTTGCAGGTCACTCATGCGCCATCTATTCTGCCAGTGCTCTCCAGTTGAAAACTAAGTTGGCAGTGTGGTCAGAAATTCACTCATACAATAGCCAACCACAAGCACCTGCAAATTGGTTAAAACTCAATAGATACAAATAGATAGAGAATAAAAAATAAAAAATAAAAAATAAAAACTTTGTCAAGGATTAATCATTAAGAAATTAAATAAAAAGTAGTGCATGTTGAGAAACATATTTTTATATCACTGATGTTGTGTACTTCTCCTAATTCATTAAAAGTTTTGACACAAGCAAAGATTACTACAACATGAAGAAAAACAATAGTTGAACTTATATGTGAATTTTACTGTTGCACAATAGCTCTCTGTTTTCATAAGGTTTTTGTTGGTGATACCATTACCACATGTATGTCATTGTTGGAGCATTTTGCTCAATTCTCACTACTAAAACTAGAGCCCATGGCCTCAATTGGCAAATAAGAATAAGATTTAAAGCCAAAAATCATAGAATTCACCAATGAAAGGAGAATACATATATATGCAAAACACAGTCTATAACACATTCTAGACAAACAATTTATACAAGGAAATACTTACTTCACAATATTTTACAAAAGGCACAAAATCATCAAACCCCATCAACATATATGCCAAAACTATAGAATTATTCAAACTTATTTCTTTCACTACATGACATTACATTTTTGGCGATCAAATTTGGAGACTACAAAAAATTTTAGTCGCCAAAAATTGTAGAATTGGTGACGAAAAATTATATGGATTATTTTTTAGTCGCTAAAAATGCCACTATTGGCGACAAATTTTTTTTTAGTCACTGTAAAGTTAGTTTTGGCTACTAACATTATTTAGTCACCGAATGGAAAACAAAAAATTACTTTTTATCTTTTGGTCGCCAAAAATTTATTTTCAGCGACTAAAACATATTTTAGTCGCTGTAGAGTTAGTTTTGGCTACTAAATTTATTTAGTAGCCAAATGAAAAACAAAAAATTACTTTTTATTTTTGGAATTACTTTTTATTTTTGGCGACCAAACTTTTGGTCACCAAAAATTTATTTTCAGCAACTAAAACATATTTTGGTCGCTATAGAGTTAGTTTTGGTTACTAAAATTATTTAATCAGCGAATGAAAAAAAAATTAGTTTTTATCTTTTCGCGACGAAAAGTTTGGTCACCAAAAAATTATAATTACAAGTTTTGGGGGGAGAATTTCAAATTTTTGAGGGATTCTAAATTAATTGCTGACGAAAGTATTTAGTCGGGAAAAAAATACACATCCATTTCTTATTAGCGACTGAAACAGTTGGTCGGGAAAACATGGGTTGCGAGGGTTTCAAAATCAATCACCGTTATAATACAATCTTTACCTCTACTTCCCTCTCACCCCTTTCTGTCTCTCTCATAGTGACTCTCTCTCTCTCTCTCTCTCTCTCTCTCTCTCTCTCTCTCATGCCTCTGCCCTCCTCCTTCCACGTTATCTCTCTTGCTTTGTCTCCATAGCTGTCCGCTACAGGAGCATCACCGCCATCGCACCAACGTCGATCCACCATTGGAGCATTACCCCAGGTATTCTCTCTCTCTCTCTCTCTCTCTCGCTCTCTCTGTTTTCTTCCAGTCGCATACCTTCACACAAACCCAGCCCCAAATTGACCAATCTACCGCCATTAAGTTTAATCCAAATTCCTCCTCCACCATGAACAACCACTATCAACCCCATTTTCCCTTTTATCCATGATCTTCTCTCTCTCTCTCTATATATATATATATATACTAGCGTATGCCCGTGCCTGAAGGCACGGTACACATATTTTACAAAAATCAATTAACATAAATTATTAATATTGGTATCACATCATTTACAAAAAATCAATTCAAAATGATAATAATTTCACTGTTATAAAAATCAATTATAATAAATCAGTTCAAGATATCGTACAATGGCGGTTCATTTAAGTTAAAATATAATTTATCAAATTCATTACTAAAAGTTTAAGTTAAAATATTAATTTGTATTTGAAATTTTTATTAAACATTTTATAGAATTTCACCATCTAAAAAAGTACAGTATTTAAAATACTCATTCTCTCTCTCTCTCTCTCTAATCTCTCTCTCATTTCCTCCTCTCATCCTCTCTCATCTCTTAACAAATATTACATTTACTCTGAGAGCTCAAATAACAAACCCTTTATTTCCTTTGTTCGATTTTCCTCTCTGTATTTTTTTTTCACTCTATTTTATCTTAAATTTGTGATTTGATTTTGTTAAATCAAAAAAAACCAACACCCATTTCAAAAGCTTTTTTCAAAACCAAAAAAAATCAACACTCATTTTCCATTAAGAAATTAAATCCATTTCATAAATTAAACTGAAAATAAAAATATATTTCTAAAATCAAAACCCATTTTATAAAGATCAACTATTATGTCAGACCTAAAACTTTTAAAAAAATTAATTCCAAACCCATTTTATAAAGATCAACTATTACTCATCATCAATTTTGATAACAACAACAATAAAAATTGCAAAAACCAGATAAGGAAAAATCGAGATTATCAATACCCATAACCCTTAACAAACATAAACAATCATACGCCCTTAATCAGAAGTTAAAACACACATTCTCAATGATTAAAAAATGAAAAATGAAATATAAATCAACTTGATCAGTCGATGAACCCAACAAAACAGTGAAATTTTGAGAAAATCCACAACAAAATTACAAAGAAAGAATCATTTTTTTCCATAACCCTGACCACAAAACCCTCATTCTTTCAAGTAAAAACTCTTGAAACCACACAAATCTCCACCCATCCAATATTCAAATTAAGCAAATTCCAAAATTACACAATAATTATCCTTTACCTCCAAATACCGCCAAAATTTGGAAAATTTGTGAATTAATTGGGAAAACCCAATCCCCATAATACAGCCCGCTTACATCATCAATCAATCACCAAAAAATCCAACGAAGAACATCATGCCAAAATACATAACGAATTCTCAAATAAATTGCAGCATTTACAACCAAATTTGAAACCCTAATGCACCAAATTAGCTTGAACACAGAATCAAGAAACCCCATGAAATTATAGAATTATAGAAACCCAACCAAGCAAATCACATGCTTGAATCGAATATATCATCCGAGTGGTTTCCAAGTATCCAATCTTCCACATCAAATTCAACAATCCAAAGACATCAAAAGAAACAAAACAAACACAAAGGCACAACCCAAAACATAAATTAGTGAAACGATTGAGACAAAAGAAAAACAAACCCAACAATCTAAATCGAACAAAGAACAAACCTGGTGTATTGGAGGGTACATTGAATTGGTACAAACTGGGCATTTGAGAAGCTCATGGACACTCGTCGTTGGATGAATCGCAGAAGAAACAACGTTGTTGTGAAGCTTCGAGGACGAAAACTGAGGATGACAATGGTGATGGATCTCATCCTCATCCATACCATCCGATACGCATTCAATTCTATCCAATTCCATATTCATAAAATATATCTACAAACAGAGAATTAAGACGAAAACACATTCTCAATGATTAAAAAATGAAAAATGAAATATAAATTATAGCGACCCCGGTCTTTTCCCATTTGATTATTGTACCCGGACTTATGTTCCGCGGATTCCGCTGTTATATTTGTTGTTGTTGTCCTTTATTTTCTTATTTGGAGTTATAGGATGTATTGGGCGGGTTTGGAACAGGTTGGTTGAGCTTAGGAACCAAAACTAGTTGCCCAGATTTTGGCTTGTCCGCTCGAGCGGGGGTTTTGGCGCTCGAGCGGGAAAAACACCCATCCAGTATTTTCTTGTGCAGGGTTGGACGCTCGAGCGGAAGTTGGACCGCTCGAGCGGGAGTGTGTGAGGGACGCTTGAGCGGGGACCTGGTTTGTCGAGATGCTGGGAGTGTGCATCCGCCGCTCGAGCGTGGGATTGTCCGCTCGAGCGGGAGTCTGTGAGTGTACGCTCGAGCGGGGTTTTGTCCGCTCGAGCGGAACTGCTGAGTATAAAATCGTGATTTCGTGTTTTAAAATAGTTTTTCAGCCCCTTTCAGTTTATAAAACCCTAGGTTATGAGTTTTTTTTCTCCCAACTCATCTTCTCTCCTTGATTTGATCTAGTTAGGGTGGGTTTTTGCCCTAGTTCTTTTACAAATAAGATAGAGGAGAGTGAGGGCTTCCTTTTAATCTGAGCAGTTGTCAGTTTGGAGCACTTTGGAGTTTCGAGCATCTTCTTCATCATCATCTTTTCTGGTTCTTTCTTTGAGGTAGGGATTTCCTACTCCATTTATACGTTTTAATCCTAAGTATTGGTATTTTGGTATGTGGGGGTAGTTTGGTAAATTTGGGAGAAACCCTAGGGTTTGACATAGATTAATTTGTATAATTAATTTGGGAAAAATGTGGAATTGGGTTTAATTCATGAAATTGGGGGATTATGAGACTGAATGATGTAGTTGGATAATTTAACCACCCATTGAAATTACATGTGTTGTGTATTTATTTCTTGCTTAGAAATAACTGTTTTGGGCTATCGGTGGAGGATAGTCATGATTGTTGTAGACATTGCATGTGGATTAGGCAAAATTGAAATTAATCACTTGATTAAGTTGTTGAGTATAAAGGTTGGAATAATACGTTAAAAGTTATGTATTGATGGATTGTGTATATGACTTTATGTTTATATGCCTTACTTGTGTATGGGAGGAGATAGGTGATGTACTCCACGGTTTAGGGGAAGATGGGGGATGTACCTCTAAACCGGTTAATGATTATGGGAAGATAGGTGATGAACCCAGGGTTGCTGCTTATATGCGCGCCTATAGCAGAGATACAGCTCATATGCTTATCTATTTGATATGATACATCACCAAAATGTGTATCAGTTGGGAAGTATGGAAGTGAATTTGATTGTGATTGATGCAATACCAACTTGTGTATTTGTTATGCTATATGAGAGGTTTAACTTGATTTGTTATCCCTGTTGAATTGGAAAGATTGTTAATAAGAGATGAAATCCCCGTTGAGTTATTTGGGTCAGGTTCTGAGCCATAATTGGAAGGTGAATTATGCCATAGACAAAGTGTCATAGGCAATGTAGACATTTGTGTCATGAAATTGTAAATGGATTATTTTGTGTTAACCATGTATCGGGTACTACTGCTTTAGTTAATTCTTATGTTGGTTTAGTATTTCTCTACTGGGCTGTGGCTCACCCTATATGGGAACTTTATTTTCAGGTTCAGGCGGTTCACTACCTCCAAAGACTTAGCTTGTGAGGATTTGGACTTGAAGACTTGTTTTATTTGTTTTAGTCATTTTATTTGAATAATGTAAACATTCAAGCCTAGGGCTTTATTTGTTTGAGTTAGAACTCATGAATTTGTGTCCAAGTGTTGGCTTGGCAAGATGTAAGCCCGTAGGGCATTTATTTTGATGTTTTATTTTATATTACTCTGATGATTTAAATAATATAATGTTTTTCTTTAATAATGCATGCCTTGTTTTTTGTTCAATGGGTTTAATTTTGAGGGCGTTACAACTTGGTATCAGAGCGTACCGGGTTTGAATACTTTGGGTACGTGGGAAGTGATTAGTATCACAATGGGTTCGTCTCGTTTGATAGAGACTTAGTGTAATGATTACATGCTTATATGATAACATGTTTATGTGATTATGTGGGTATGGAATGTAGTTCCTAGGATGTTGATTGGATCCTTGAGTCTCTGAAAGTCTTGTTGGAAAGGCACTTGATCAATGTTGTTTCCAACCGGAACTTTAGTGGCGCCTCGGGACTATCATTATCCAGGAATGAAATTCGTAGGTGCTTATGTGATTATGTGCTTACGTGGTGTGAATTATTGTTGTCCAATGCATTAGGACGTGAGTGTTTAGCTTCGGCACATTTATTAATGTGCTAATGTCTTTGTTTCCTTAATAGGATGTCAGGACGCGGTTTTGATTTCCCTCCTTCCGCTCGGGAAGAATTGAGGAAACAGTTTGTGGGGTTACGCCAAGGTACTACACCTTTGGCACAGTTTGAAGCGTGGTTTGCTAACCTGTCAATGTTTGCTCCAGAGTTAGTGGAGACGGAAGAATTGCGTTGTGCGGAGTTTGAGAGTAAGTTGTGTGACGACATCCGTATTAGGATTGCGAGATCTTGGCATAGGAGTTACAGTGTACTTGTTGAGGCTGCGACTCATATAGAGGCAGCGGTACTAGCTATGGGGCAGAATAAGGAAGGGGCCACGAATGTGAGTGTTGGTTGGGTCAGGGAGGAGGCCATCTCGGCAACTCCTGTGATTCAGGGTGTTGGTAGGCCTTTTAAGAGGCAGAAGTATTTAAACTCGCAACAGGGAGGTCGGGTTAGAACTACCCTTTCAGTGACGGATTTGGGTTCGGGAGGAAGTAAACAGAGGGGCGTCACTTGTTTTAAATGTGGTCTGTTGGGCCACAAGGTGTCGGTTTGCCCACTGAGGAAGAGGGCTGGGTTGACAGTTCGACCAGTAGTGGCACCACCAGAATCTTTTGGTCAGCCAGATTTTGGATCGACAGAGCGCACAGTGGGGAGGCAGTTGTTGGAATCCCCACCAGTTCAGGTTTTGCACCAGTCGTATAATCGGGATCCACTTGCTTGCTGGGGGTGTAAACAGCAGGGTCATCTTAAACGTTTCTGTAAACAGCCGGGGGCTTCTTTAAAGGTTTTGCAACCTAGTCAGGCTCAGTTTCATTCGACTGGGCAGGAGCAGTATCGTTTTGGGGGACTAGCAGGCCAGACTTCGAGGGCCTCAGTAGAGTCGAGTTCCAAAGCCCCAGTTGGGGAAGTTTGTAGTTGTTCCAGGTGTGGACAGAGGGGTCACGTCAGTAGTTCTTGTCCGTGGCTAGTAAGCTCGTAGGTTATCTTGTGTTTGGGGATGACCAACTTTGACGGTCCAGCGAGGGACAGTAGTGGTGGTAAAATCGATGGGATGATTTTGTTTTGACTAATCCGTTTTGTAATCAGTGGATTATTGTTTTGTGATCATTAGGTTCGGTTGTGTAACCTATGTGTTTTGGGAATGTTGAAACATCTAAACTGTTTGGTTATCTATATACATATATATATATATATATATATATATATATATATATTTTTTGTTTGAATTTTCGGGGATTGGGTGGATTGTAATAGCTCTACAGTTTTATTAATGTAATAAGCTGCTGTAAGGCCATAAAATTTTTGGTATTAATGCATTTTATGTGGGTGACTTGATTTGGGAAAGATAAAGGCTAAAGAGCCATGTTTTCATAAGTTGAGAACCACTGAGGGTTGCGTGTCTTAACCCAGACATTATTGGGGCGAGAACCGTTTTACTTGCCGAGTGTGCGGGATTCCAGGGGTGTTACCCATTTAAATTTTGTGCGTGGTATAGACGTTGGTCTACTGTCGGGTGAACTCGAGAGGATGTGAAGGGTGCAATTAATACTAGTTGTAGTAAGTATTTAATACGGTGTCCTACGGGGAGCATAATGCATAATTTGGTTAGGATTGGACTTGTACCCTCGTGGTAGGTAGTGTTGTCAAGATTGCATGAGTACAGTTTGGCCGTTTTGAGTAAGGGGATGTTAGTCCCTATATAAGGTAGTGGTTGTCGTATTGGGAGTGGTATGTTGTGAGTAGCTGGTAATATATCTCGGGCAGTGGTAAAATTGATGTGTCTTAAGTTTTCAGATTCCTTTATTTGGATCGAATGTGATAAATTTGTATTTTAGCACTAGTCAGGTCAGGTGACGTTAAGGGTTGATTGGGTGTATAGTCGTGGTTGAGGTGTGACCCGTGAGTCGAGTCACTGTGGTAAGTCTTTTGCGAAGAAAGGTTTGAAATGTTAATGAGAAGGTTGAGGACTTTTACTCCTCTGGGAAGTTTGAATGGTGTGGCTTTGAAAGCCTTATTGGCGGGTGAGTTGATTATGTAACGGTGTCGGGGTTGGTTCATGGTGGTTGTCTAGTAATAGATTGGCTAGTGGTTTGGCTCGGGGTTGGGTGTCTGAATCATACTCTCGGGGTGAGTGACAAGTAAGATTTGGAATGAAAGGTGGACCCTATAGGTCGTTAGCGGATGAAGATACGATATTAGTTTGTATTCGGTACGAACGGTGACTTGGTAGTAGTGAACGTCTCGGTGTAGCGAACCCAGTTAGTTAACTTAGTGCGGGGGGAAAGGAGTAAGCAAATTTTGTTACTCCAAGTTCGGTCGAGGTGGTGAGTGAAATCGCTAAATGAGGGAGTTTTGCACCGTGCGATGCATGATAGTATGTGGTTAGTATATGCTGTTTAGTTGATGAATAGAAGGAAATTAATCATAGGAAATTCCAGAAAATTCCTTGGTAAGGTTTTGGTTTGGTTTTTGACTGAAACCGAGAGGTTGGAGGTTTGGTAGGCTAGGTCACTTCGGCACGAGTGTCCGGCGCTCAGTTCGGATGGTGACAACACAGGTGAGGTGGTAAGGTTGTGAAGAGTAAGTGGGCCACCCTATTCGAATCATTTTGACTAGTTCGGTTCGTATTTGTGTGGTGTAAGACACGAGGGGGTGCAATGTTATCCTTTAGGTCGTGCGTTGTCAAAATTTCTAGTGTTTGGGAGTCTTCTTTGAAAGTGTTGTGGTGAGCATCGCGTCATCACCATGGGTATGGCGGGTGTTGTGGATTGGCTTTGTGTGTTTCACTTGGGGTTCATTGGGTACCCTTTGTAAACTAAAATAATCTGAGAGGAATCTTTGAGCTTGACTATGGCCAGTTGTAAGTGTCATGTTTTGGTGGTGGCTGTATAAATCCAAATAATTTGTGGGGAGTTAGACTCAGCCTAGCCTAAGTTATTTGTTGTTTGCTGTGCGATGTTGGCTGGACATTACAATTTTGGGGTGGTAATGTGCCGTAATATTGTTCCTTACCAGCACTTTGTTACATATACTTGTTTTGTGGAAGCTAACTAGAAGCCTTATGTGCGAATATTTTCGCGTTTCCCTTGTTGGGGTATTTAGTGCTAAACACTAGTTTGAGTGTGGTTGGTAGTCGAGGTGTAGTGGATGTTTCAGAACGTGGTAGTGATAGTATGTGTTTTACTATTATCATTGTTAATGGGTCTTCCGTAATCGGACCTTGCCATTAGTTAAGGTGTTATGAATTTATGTTGGGGTTGGAAGAACCACTGGGGTGAGTGAATTTTGGATCCGACAGGAATCCCTGGATCCATTAATGGGTATTTGAGCATACGTTATATCTTCTGGTGTATTGTTGAACTGGGTGACCATTGTACATGTTATGGTTTGTGGTAGTACTTTGGGGTTTTGCCTTGAAATTGGGAATCTATTTAGCATTATACATGTTAAATGTGTTGTAAAAATGTAAGGGTATCATTAATATTGAATGTGTTATAAAATTGTGGACCATCCATGTTTATTGATTTGTAATCTTGTATTTAGATTATGTATTATAGTTGAACTTAAGAGCTTTATATATGTCTTAAGTTGGAAAACATTTAACATTTTGAAACTTGCCTCATAATGGAAGTAGAATATAACATTTATATGTTGAATGTGTTGTTTATATCATGAAATTGAATATGATATGGAAACTGTTAACATTGAAAGGAATAATGCATAATATTGATGCAAGTTGATATATAGGTTGATTTATACATATTGTGAGATGCCTCTTGATAAGAGATGAAGTGACCGGTATTGGGTCAAGTTGTTATTTATTGTTTTATAATATCATTGGGAATTGAGAAAAACTTGTTTTTACAAACTTATGCTTAATTTCGGGGACGAAATTCTTTTAAGGGGGGGAGGTTATAGCGACCCCGGTCTTTTCCCATTTGATTATTGTACCCGGACTTATGTTCCGCGGATTCCGCTGTTATATTTGTTGTTGTTGTCCTTTATTTTCTTATTTGGAGTTATAGGATGTATTGGGCGGGTTTGGAACAGGTTGGTTGAGCTTAGGAACCAAAACTAGTTGCCCAGATTTTGGCTTGTCCGCTCGAGCGGGGTTTTGGCGCTCGAGCGGGAAAAACACCCATCCAGTATTTTCTTGTGCAGGGTTGGACGCTCGAGCGGAAGTTGGACCGCTCGAGCGGGAGTGTGTGAGGGACGCTTGAGCGGGGACCTGGTTTGTCGAGATGCTGGGAGTGTGCATCCGCCGCTCGAGCGTGGGATTGTCCGCTCGAGCGGGAGTCTGTGAGTGTACGCTCGAGCGGGGTTTTGTCCGCTCGAGCGGAACTGCTGAGTAGAAAATCGTGATTTCGTGTTTTAAAACAGTTTTTCAGCCCCTTTCAGTTTATAAAACCCTAGGTTATGAGTTTTTTCTCTCCCAACTCATCTTCTCTCCTTGATTTGATCTAGTTAGGGTGGGTTTTTGCCCTAGTTCTTTTACAAATAAGATAGAGGAGAGTGAGAGCTTCCTTTTAATCTGAGCAGTTGTCAGTTTGGAGCACTTTGGAGTTTCGAGCATCTTCTTCATCATCATCTTTTCTGGTTCTTTCTTTGAGGTAGGGATTTCCTACTCCATTTATACGTTTTAATCCTAAGTATTGGTATTTTGGTATGTGGGGGTAGTTTGGTAAATTTGGGAGAAACCCTAGGGTTTGACATAGATTAATTTGTATAATTAATTTGGGAAAAATGTGGAATTGGGTTTAATTCATGAAATTGGGGGATTATGAGACTGAATGATGTAGTTGGATAATTTAACCACCCATTGAAATTACATGTGTTGTGTATTTATTTCTTGCTTAGAAATAACTGTTTTGGGCTATCGGTGGAGGATAGTCATGATTGTTGTAGACATTGCATGTGGATTAGGCAAAATTGAAATTAATCACTTGATTAAGTTGTTGAGTCTAAAGGTTGGAATAATACGTTAAAAGTTATGTATTGATGGATTGTGTATATGACTTTATGTTTATATGCCTTACTTGTGTATGGGAGGAGATAGGTGATGTACTCCACGGTTTAGGGGAAGATGGGGGATGTACCTCTAAACCGGTTAATGATTATGGGAAGATAGGTGATGAACCCAGGGTTGCTGCTTATATGCGCGCCTATAGCAGAGATACAGCTCATATGCTTATCTATTTGATATGATACATCACCAAAATGTGTATCAGTTGGGAAGTATGGAAGTGAATTTGATTGTGATTGATGCAATACCAACTTGTGTATTTGTTATGCTATATGAGAGGTTTAACCTGATTTGTTATCCCTGTTTAATTGTAAAGATTGTTAATAAGAGATGAAATCCCCGTTGAGTTATTTGGGCCAGGTTCTGAGCCATAATTTGAAGGTGAATTATGCCATAGACAAAGTGTCATAGGCAATGTAGACATTTGTGTCATGAAATTGTAAATGGATTGTTTTGTGTTAACCATGTATCGGGTACTACTGCTTTAGTTAATTCTTATGTTTGGTTTAGTATTTCTCTACTGGGCTGTGGCTCACCCTATATGGGAACTTTATTTTCAGGTTCAGGCGGTTCACTACCTCCAAAGACTTAGCTTGTGAGGATTTAGACTTGAAGACTTGTTTTATTTGTTTTAGTCGTTTTATTTGAATAATGTAAACATTCAAGCCTAGGGCTTTATTTGTTTGAGTTAGAACTCATGAATTTGTGTCCAAGTGTTGGCTTGGCAAGATGTAAGCCCGTAGGGCATTTATTTTGATGTTTTATTTTATATTACTCTGATGATTTAAATAATATAATGTTTTTCTTTAATAATGCATGCCTTGTTTTTTGTTCAATGGGTTTAATTTTGAGGGCGTTACATAAATCAACCTAATCAAGAAACCCCATGAAATTATAGAATTATAGAAACCCAACCAAGCAAATCACATGCTTGAATTGAATATATCATCGGAGTGGTTCCCAAGTATCCAATCTTCTACATCAAATTCAACAATCCAAAGACATCAAAGGAAACAAAACAAACATGAAGGCACAACCCAAAACATAAATTAGTGAAACGATTGAGACAAAAGCAAAACAAACCCAACAATCTAAATCGAACAAAGAACAAACCTGGTGTATTGGAGGGTACATTGAATTGGTACAAACTGGGCATTCGAGAAGCTCATGGACACTCGTCGTTAGATGAATCGCAAAAGAAACAACATTGTTGTGAGGCTTCGAGGATGAAAACTGAGGATGACGATGGTGATGGATCTCATCCTCATCCATACCATCCGATACCCATTCAATGCTATCCAATTCCATATTCATAAAATATATCTACAAACAGAGAATTAAGGGGAGATAGAGATAAGGCAAAATCTGAAACTAAAATATTTTTCTGCAGTTGGAGAGAAGGGAGAGATAAAGAAGAGGAACAAAGAGGGAGATATAGATAAGGATGAAATGGGAAGAGACGTGCAACAGAAAGGGAGAGAGAGAGATAAAGATGGAAGGGGAGGAGACGTGGGAGAGAGAGAGAGTAGAGTGTGCTTGGGTGGGAAACAAATTAGAAATAAATTAAGGAGGTCATCTTAGCCATCTATCTAAATAGACAAATGAATCATAACCATTGAAATGTCCTAGTAGGACAATTGTGTCTAACACATTTTCAAAATCCATTCTGCTTTATTATATAGATATATATACACATCTATAATTGTTATATGAATTTGGCTATGGCGAGAGTATGCGGATGACCTATTCGATGAAATTCCAAAATGGGTTTTGACTTAGAGAAATCATGATAGTCTGTTGGATGACCTGGGTTTGGACTGGTTTATAAACTAGTTCGTAGAGGACTAGTTTATCGGCATCCTTTGTTATTGGAGGTACTGATTTGGCCTTCTCAGTGAATTCTTCAAACTCGTCCTGTCAATTGCCATATATATATATATAGTATATAAAAATTTGTGAAAAATGCAATGTTAATTAGGGTTGATATCTTTCCAGATACAAGAGGAACAAAGCAGAAAATTTTGTCACAATATAGGGATTGCACACACTGAAGATTGCCAAAACATTTGATGGTGTGAATTTATTGCTTTATAGTTCTGTTTAGCTTGGAGTGGACAAGTTAGGTGGATATAAATTATTCTCATATTGATGGTTATTTTTTGGGTTTTCTTTGAGCTTCTATTAGTTGTTAGAAAAAGAGTAAGAGACATGGCTGCTGAGTTTTGCTTTGAATTTGACTCATTGTGCATGTCTTTGATTGTTGACGATGTATCAGAAGCCTGAAATGTATGAGACAACCTATGCAATACCCATTTATGGCAGTAGAATTTGTTAACCAGATTATCTCCAATGCTGATAAGAGTCACTTAATTTGGATAACGAGGCATTGTTTAGTCTGATTTGAATTATATAATCAGGTTCACAAACATCATAGTTTGTAAAAATCTTGTTCTTTGTTATAGGTGTTCATGGGCATTCTTCAAGTTTCAAGAAGTTGAGCAAAAGCACTTCAAAAAAAAAAATGTAAGGTCTATAATTAATTTTTACAAATTTAATAATATTTCTTGAAACATTATTTTTCCTTTTAACTGTTGAAACTTTGACTTTGTAGTAAATTACTGTGATGTTGAAAAATAGCACAAAAGCACCATATGATATGAATGTCATAAATTCCTAATTGCAGTCATTGCCTTAGCCATTAATTAAGGAGAATGAATGTGAAAAGTTAGTTTGATTGCTATCTGATGTATAGCATTTGAATGTCAATAAAATCACATGTTGCATTTAGAAGAATGTGGATACCACTCAATATTCTATATCAAATTTTTGATTTTTGAAAGTGTGGTCAGATACTGAAGTGGTGGTCAGATACTTCCTCATTCCTCATTGCTATAATTTGGACCTGGTCAAAAAAAACGTTTAGTGATTAATTTTCTGCTTTATGCTTATCTTCATGCATTTGGTGTACTGCAGTGTCTTGGATCTAAAATGCAGCCCTGTGGAACCAATTTTTGTTTCTGCAGCAGCATCCAAAGGGTACATTCTTCGTAGACTCAATATTCTATATCGAATTTTTGATTTCTGTGAGTGGGAATGACAATTCTTTTCATGGTTCTTAGTGTACATAAAAAGTATCATTTGTGTGTGTGCAAGGAGACTAAGGCTGAAGAGGATATGGATTGAATTCTTAACAGTGCACTTCTAGTCCCATTTTGCAACTTCAAGTAATGGATTTTGAAGAGCTAAGTGGCAGATGTGAACACATTATAGATGCTATTAGAAAATTCTATTTTCCCTACTGTTCTTGTTGTAGGAAAACATGCCTTCTGCATCAACAATCTCTATCATAAATATTACACATTAAAAAAAAAAAATCTGGTTTTGACTAATAATAAGGCTCTCTTTTTCTCTTCCTTCATTATTAGCCCTGTCCTTTGCCCGTCTAGTTTGTAGTTGCCTTCTTCCTTGAGCCATTACCACTTAAAGCTTATGTCCCTTGGAACCTGAGGAAGTTTATTTAACTTTCTTTGATTGCTTTAACTGAACTATTAAATCTAGTTTTATTTAGGCATTTATGTTTGAGGTCATTTTAAGGCTTGAGTTGGAGAATGTATCTCTTTGCTAAGTTGAGTGCTTCTACAGGACATTGTATATATTGACTGATCATAATTGTTGCCTTATGTCATTCTGATATGCCTAAGTACTGATGGATTTTGCATGATTAAAAAGTGCAATGAACATGTTTGCATATTTATTTGAATTAATGCAGGAGATTCTTTGATTGACACTGTATGGTTAAATGTTGCATATTGGCAATGACATATTAAACAGCTTTGTACCTAACTTCCATCAGTTTTGCCTCTGAATGCTATGTGTTTCTCATAATTTTGTGAAAGTGTACTTGTGAAAGAAGGCATTTTTTTATTTATAATTTTAAATGTGCCAGTATATAGTCAATTCTAATGATTTGAATTATTTTCACATATGGTTTTTGACGTGGAATTGTGGATATGACTTTTATTTGAGAAGTACAGAAGACATCGTGTTTATACCTCCATCCTTATAATTGTTCGTACAAATTACTTTTTTGGCCTGGTACATATCTAAAATTTGGCGTGGTACAACTTAGTTTTGGTGCAGTACAAATTACTGTTTTGTCATTTTATAGATTACCTTTTGGATATTAAATTCACTTTAAAAAAATGTTATGTATGGAGTGCGGTACAGGTTATTGTTTTTGCATGGTATATATTACCTTTTGGACATTAAATTTGCTTGATCCTATGTTATCTATGGAATTATATTTTTGAGGTTGGATTATACTTGGTCGATATGGAATTTCTATTACATTTATAATTTGCTGTTAAATATGAATTTTTTTGGATGGTTGGAAGTTAATGAATGTGTGCACGTTGTCGAATGGTTGTTAATATAATCAATATTTAAGGATTATTTTGTTTATATATACAGGGTACAGGTTGCACTAATAATAAAATAAATGCAAGTGGTTGAGAAATTATTTTTTTTTTTTAATTTATAAAGTTTTTGGTGACTAAATATGTTGGTAGCCAAAACAAATCAGAATGAGGAATAAACTATTACTGACTAAATATTTTGGTAGCGGAAAACACAGCATCCTTTGGTGACCAAACAATTTGATCGCGAAAGAATGAAATGAAAAAGATCCACCCTTTTGGCGACTAAAATGTTTAGTCGTGAAAACTAACAATGACCAAACAATTTGGTCGCGAAAGAATGAAATGAAAACTTCTACCCTTTTGGTGACTAAAATGTGTAGTCTCCAATAAATGAATATCACTTTTGGCGACTAATACTTTTAGTTGCCAAAATGTTTCATTTTCCGACTAATAAAATTTTAGTAGAGTTAAGTATAGTATTAGCGACCAAGCAAAGTTTATTATATGTGACAAAATTTCGATTAGCGACTAAAACTTTAGTCTCTAATAGTTGACTTCAGTTTTATGTGAGAACTTTCGGCGACTAATATTTTAGTCGCCAAAAGATAACCTTTCCCGACTAACCAAAGTTTAGTAGCCAAACGTTCACTTTCGGCAACTAATCTTTTAGTCGCCAAAAAATAACTTTTGCTGACTAACCAAATTTTAGTCGCCAAACGTTTACATTCGGCAACCAAAAATAGTTTAGTCACCAATACTATCGCCGACAAGGTATAGGCAATGACCTTGGAGAGAAAAAAAATTAGTCGCTAATTAGTTTCGGCGACCAAACATGGGGCTTTTGGTGACCAATGTTTTAGTCACCAAAAGTGTCATTTCCTGTAGTGAAAGTTTTTGGTCCAATCTTACTCAACCATCATGATACCACTTCGATCAATGTCCCAAAATAAAACAAGGAGGCTCCAAACACAATAATAAAAATGTAAAGAGCAACCCCACTAGTCCCAAAAATTCAGACTCAACCAGGCAGACCACTCGAGCATCCAATCTTGCGCTCGAGCAAACGAACTAACCAAGCCGACCACTCGAGCGACCACTCCTGCGCTCTAGCGGAAATTCACAACTCTCAGAATCTCGGACATACTGAAAAAGGAGTGGAAGTCTCACAAGACCGCTCGAGCTTCAACTCTTGCGCTAGAGCGGAGCGAAAAATTCTGGGGTGTTACAGATATTTCCCGTTATGTTATTTTGTGCCAAGTTTACAAATTGTAGATTTCGAAGACGACAAAGTTGTGGAGGAATATCACCATAGAAATTATTCGATTGAAGATTGAGAAATGACAAATGAATTAGTTTATATCCGGTCCAAAGAGGGATAATATCAGTGAATGCATTTCCACCTAGATCAAGTGGGTTAAGAAATGTCAAATCCTGTAAGGATAAAGGAAACATCCCATGAAATCTATTCTTATGTAAGTGCAAGGATATGAGAAATCTTAGGGAACCTAAAGAACTTGGAATATGACCACATAGGTTGTTATTCAACAAATCTAGCACTGCCAAGTTATCCAGGTGTCCTAAGCATCGAGGAATTGTTCCTGATAATTGATTTTTTGAGAAATCAATAATTTTTATGTCCGTTGCCTTGCATAAAGATGTTGGAATGCCACCAATGAAATGGTTATTTGAGAGAGTAAGAATTTGAAATCCCAGTTTTTTATTTTCATCACTCATACGAATAGGTCCTGAAATCAAGTTGTGCGAAAGATCTAATATCATAGTATCTGAAGGAAGTGATGTTAATGGCCCGTTAAATTTGTTAGAACTCAATATCAACTCCCTGTGAATCTCTGTATAATCACAGTATTTACATTCTTGAAATATTGGCACCTTTCCATTAATCTAATTGTTGGATAAATCCAAGTGTCGAATACTAGAAAAAATATTATGAAACCAATCTAAAATGGTATTTGAGATGCTTGCATTAGACATGACTAAATCTCTAACTTTTTTTTGTGTCTTAAGCCACAGAGGAAATTGGGGTCCCACTTTGATGGATGCCATTAGTATGGATGGGAGTTGAAAAGGAGGAACCCATTGGGATCTTACATTCAGAACTAACAATGTGTTTGGAGACAAGTATAACTCATTTAACCTCTTGAGTTTGGCAAAATGAAGTTCAAATACCATGCCAACAAAAGAATTTTTTGATAAATCTAGCTTTTCTAGTTTTGAAAGTTGTCCAAGACTATTTGGAATGCTCCCATTCAATTGATTATTCCTAGTATTCAACACTCTCAAATATGGCAGTCTTCCAATTGACGATGGCAGTAGACCATAAAATGAATTCTCAGAAATATCAAGGTACTCAAGATTCTTGAACTCTCCCAAGTGGTTTGGCAAATGACCACTAAACATGTTATTTTAAGTTCTAACACCTTTAAATTACTATGGATGCAACCAAACGGACTAACTAAAGTCGAAAGGTTCCCACTGAGCTTGTTATGGGATAAATCAAGTATGCACAAGCTGCAGAGGTTTTGCATGGAGTTTAGTATTTCACCTTTGAACTTGTTATTGGACAAATCAAGTATGCGCAAGTTGCAAAGGTTCCACCACATGGAGTTTGGTATTTCACCTTTGAACTTGTTTCTAGTAAAGTGAAGCTCTGTAAGTTGTGTCATATTACCAACCTCACTTGGAATTAGACCATTAAGACTATTAAAACCAAGATCCAAATGGACAAGACCGGTAAGGTTGCACAAAGAATATAAAATTGAATTATCGAAATTGTTGTCAGAAAGTGTAATGCCTCAAAATACACCATAAATCTAACTAAGAACATATATGAATAACAACATGAATCAGAGTGTAATGTTCTTTGATTTCATAGAGTAAATGGTATAAAAGAGTTTAGCATGAGTAAATGCCCTATAGGCTTACATCTTTCCAAGTCATAACTTAGTTATAACAAAAGTGAGACGAGCTCAATACAAATAAAGCTCTTGGCTATACAAAAGAAAATATACAACAAAAGGAAGCCTTTGTGTGACATTTTGCTTTTAGGGTCGCTCGAGCGAGGGAACCATCGCTCTAGCATAGAATCGTTGCTCCCAGAATCTTGCTGAATTGCAAGCATGCCCGCTCGAGTGAGGGAAGTCTCGCTTGAGCGAGGAATGATAGCTCCTAGAAGTTTCACTGTAGCTCTGCAAAACTTCTGAGACTTCTCTTTTTCCACTTGAGCGAAGAAGTTGTCGCTCAAGCGAGGCCTCTTGATTGTGTTTGGTTGCTCGAGCGTAGGAAGTCTCGCTCGAGCGAGGATCGCGATATCAGCTTTTTAAACACAGCGATTCTAGATCATTCTCATACACCACTTTTTCTATTTTTCATCTCCTCTCCCTCTCTCTTTGAAACCCTAAATTTCTACCATCAAACACCTCTCATACACTTGAAATCCACCCGAAATCGTTTGCTAGGGGCGAAGAATACTTGAAGAGCATCATTTTCAATCGATTGGATTGAGGGTTTACGATAGATCCGTCAAGAAGCTTGAATATTTGGCTTGATAATTGAGGTAGGGATACTTTTATCTTTGTATTTCTTCATTGTTGAAGGGGTTCCATGGCAATGTGTGTGATGTGTGAACTAATTTGGGGATTTTATTGGCTTAAACCATTATTAGATATGTCTAATCTCTTGTTTTATAATTTGTTTGAAATTTCTCAATTCCTTCTCTAATTATGAATGTAAATGTTGTTAAAACTTAGATTGGTGATAAAAGAGAGAAAGCCCCCAAAGTTGATAAAACCCTAAGTTTCTATTTGGATAGAAATTACTTGATATAATGAAATTTTCTTTTGATTCATGGAAACTGATGAATAATGGAGAGATGAAATGTGGGTATTGATGTGGTTAAAGAAATGGTGACTTGAATGTTATTGTTCCTTGGGTTTTATGTGTTGTTTATCTATGATGATGCTAGATGTTCAATTGTGGGATTGAAATGTGATTTAATTGTTGAGTATGCATGAGTCCATGTGTGTGTCGGTGATAAGTAACGGTGGTGTTGCGTTAGTACCCGCGCAGGGAGTTTTAAAAGGTGCCCAAATGCCCTGTCTAGGCTTATCGCTGGACGAATGTGGGAAAAGCTTTTTGCTCCACACAGTCCCACCGTATAGTAGCCAACGAAAGTGGAAAAACAGATGATTTTCTTAAGGTGCCCACTTCCCGCCGTATAGTAGCCGGCAAATGTGGGGGTTGTCTTTAAAAGGAAAGGTTGTTCTCAATTGGACTCATATAGAGAAAAGTGTGGTTTGACTTCCATGATTGTAGATGCTTAATTGTTGCACATGAGGACATGAGTTGTATTTGCCACGTGTATTATAGTGTTTTGTTATGAATTGTTGACGGTTTTTTGTGAAAGCAAATTTTATTAAAATGTTTTATCACATAGATGCCATTATCTTGTTCAAAGGATTAGATACTTGGATGAATGTATTCCTACTGGGCATATAGCTCAACCCTAATTTGTTTTTTTGAGGACTTGATGATGTGCAACCTCATTGATGGTTCGGACCAAACATTAGCCTTTTGGGGGAAAATGAAGCTAAGAGTGTGTTAGTGTATTTCTTTTGAAAATTTGGGACTTTTCTAACAGGAACGTCATATGTAATTTGAAATGTTGTACGCCCATAGGGCTTGTGTTTTGTTGTGTCATCTAATTTATTGAACTGAGTTTTGTATCTCGATCACTGTGGAAAGGTATTAATTAAATTGTAATCGCCTAACCCTTAGTTCAATGAGAAAGATGACCCTCTTGGGATTTGATGATCATGTTATTCTTGTATTTTATGGTGTGATTTGCCAGGGCATTACACTTTGCTCCAAAGCCCCTTCAGGCTATTGCCTTAGAGGAGGCATATCACCAACACCTGAAAATTATTTTTCCCAAATAGGGTGAGCCAAAACCCAATAGAAACAATCTAACACAATATATAAATCTTAACAAAGATATAAGTATGAAATCCATATACAATGCCCGTGGTATAATCATCAATATTCTACAGAGTTGTGATATGCCAAGTTCTATATCTCAATTCATTTCAAGTCAGTTCATTTCATCTCAATTCATGAGTTACATTCATTATGATCCGGACAACCCAAATGAGACTACAACTCAGTGGTTCACAATTCAGGACAATCATTATCCAAACACTTAAATTTTCCATTTTACAGAAATTTCGTCCGCGGGATTAGCACCCATGTATACACAATAATTCGGGACTTTCACCCTGGACACACAAGCCAACTTAATTCAATGGAGTCCATCCACTTTCTCCTCCCAAACATAGAGTACATTCCCTTTCCCCTCCCAAACATCATACATATACAATGTATTTAAAACACTGTCATATTCAATGACAATCAACAAGAAATTAGTTTCAATTCACCTAATCTTCATACAATTTCTACAATAGTCATAGCTATCCTCCACCGATAGCCCAATATAGATATCTCTAAACATATATTCAATCTCAAGATAGGTAATTTATTCAAAGTTCCATGGATGCGAGATAATACATATTCTTCTCCACCTTTGATGCCAACATCCGTTCAATTTCACATCTTCAATACCAATTTCATTTATTTATACAAAATAAATATTTGACACATTTTAGGGCAAACTCCCTATTTCCCAAATATCAACCCAAATGCCAAAATCAACCATTTTGCCACAATACAACTGCATATTTAATTCTATTGCCAATTATAACTCATTCCCTTAGAAACCCCTTTTTTGATTTAATACCCAAACCCTAGCTTTGTTCATAGTAACCCCAAATTCCACTATTGTTATGCAATAAGAACTTATAACTAAGTTAAAAATCATATGAAAGTGTAGAAAATCCCTACCTCAAAGAGAAAAGATGAGCAAGGCAAAGATGAAACTTTAAAGATGCTCAAATCCAACTCTATTCGAATCAAAATGGAGATCTTGAGATGCTCACCCTTTTTAACAAAGACAATAGGGTAGAGATATCACTAGAACTAGGTGAAAATGCAGAGAGAGAGAGAGAGAGAGAGAGAGAGAGAGAGAGTGTGTGTGTTTTAGAGAGAGAAGGTCCTGATCTAGGGTTTTTAGGAAAAAGGAGTATGAAAAGTTATGTAAAAAGTCACTTTCGCGATCTGATATACGCACAGTCCACTCGAGCGCAAGAGTTGACGCTCAAGCGTCAAACACAGTAAGTTGTTCCGCTCGAGCATAAGAAGTGACGCTCGAGCGCAGAATAATCCAATAGTTTTGTAGACAATAGACCAAGGCTCGAGCACAAGAAAATGCCACTCAAGCAGCCACCCGCTTGAGCGTAGGAAACGCCACTCGAGCATAGAATACACTCTCCTAGTAGTTTTGGAGACCTGCAAAAGTACTGAGAGTTTGCAAATCTTGCTCGAGCGCAAGAAGTGCCGCTCGAGGGGAGGACCAAAATCCAGGGCAACAAAAGTTTGAAAACCAAGCAACCAACCTATTCCAAACACAAGTAAGAATAAGAGAAAAAAAGACATGATAAACCATACGAGGCTATGAAACCCGAGTTCATAATACAAAATGGGTCTGGTCTAAATCAGAAACGCTATAGAAAGGTCAAGGAAGGTGAGAGCAGTCGACCTTCCAAGAGCATCAGGAATTAAACTGTTAAAATTATTGGAACTGATATCCATACGGACAAGACTACTCAAGTTACTCAAGCAATGCAGCATTGAGTTATCAAAGTCATTAAAAGAAAGGTCAAGGACTGTGAGAGATACCAACCTTCCAAGGGTATCTAGTATTGGACCAACTAAAGCGTTATTGCTAAGGTTTAGATACTACAATCTTGAAAGATTCCTCAAATGATGAGGATTCATTCCACAGAAAAGTTGTGACCAAGAGAGGTCAAGGTATCTCAAGCTTTTCAGGGAGCCTAAGAATTTCGGAAATCGCATATCTAAAAAATTGTTCATGCTCAAGTCTATGTAACTCAAATGATGTAAAACGAGTAAAGAAGGACTTATCTCACCTCTCAGTCTGTTCTTGTCAAAATTTGCAGAATGCTGAATAAAATCGCCCTTGTGGGAATCAAAAGGGATTGGATTACGTAGATCAAGCTTCATGACATGGCCTGTTTTCCTACTGCAACTGACTCCCTTCCATAGACAATAGTCTTTTCCAACCCACGTGGATAAGTGATTTGCATCATCTTTGAGCTTTCCCCTAAACTCGATAGGAGCTTCTTGCTTACTCACTATGCAACTCACATTTGAATTTGTACTGCTACAACAGAACACAATTCTTTCAATGAAAAAAAAAAAGCAAATAACATCAAAAGAGCACTAGAGGTTGTGCCCATGGCTTCTTAGTATAGAAGGTTAATAGGTACGAGTGTGTAAAGATGAGAGTTTAGCTTGTGCATTGCAATTTTTAAACATAAACTTGAGGGAACTCTATTAGAAGACTTGATGACTTCAAAAGTCATGGCTCATGAATGGCAATTACTTCTTAGGGGTAGAATTTTTTGAACTTTCACATTTCATTGTCATGTTTTTCTATAAGTAGCTGATAAAAATTAAAAACAAAAAAACAAAAAGAAAAGAATCTTTTGCAAGCAATCAAGTCTCTTTTAGAAGAGAACAACACTAATTGACTGGAAGAAAACACTTGTTTATATATAGGTTGATTATAAATTTGAGGAGGAATTTGCGGAGGCAAGTAAAAGATAATGGAAATGTGAAAAAATAGCTTTATTTCATTTACTTTTTCTTTTCTACGTAAATTTCTCTCTAAAATTATGATCAAAATATAACCTAATAGTGTGGAAAGTGGGTGGGAAAATAAAGTCTTCAATGTTCAAAATTTCAAATAATGATTGATTCACTATTTTTTACATAATTCTAAAAGTAGTATTAGAGACCCACAAATTGAACCCCTAAATGATGTGGCAAAAGGGATAGACCCCACACAATTGAGCATGTGACAAATTGAAAGTTGACGTGTATTACGCCACATCATTGTAGAAATTGTTGAAAGTTTTTTATGGGTCATAAACATTTACTAATCATTACTTGAGAATGATGTGATAACTTATAGTAAATTTTTAGTTTTTAGACTAAAATAGCATATCCCGAAACGGGATCGTAATGTGTGCTACTATCCTGTTTGGTTTAGATTGGTTTCTGAAAATTGAGTTTTTTTATTCTTAGTAAATTTTTTAATATTTTAATAAGTTTTTTCACTTTTTAGATGCACTTAAAAAGTAAATATTTGTAAAAAAATATTAATTTTTTTAATAAATATACAAGAATACAAAACGTACTAAATTTTTGTATTTTTTTTGTATTTTTAAAAATATATATTTTTTTATAAATATTATATTTTTTAAGTTTATCTAAATTAGGTGTATTTTAAATATATATATATATAATATATATATATATATATATTTAAAATATTAAAAAAATTACAAAAAATAAAATATTATGAAAAATAAAAAATTTAATCTTTAAAAAGTCAGAACAATTCGAGGCCTAAGTCCAGAATATATATAAACGCTTGTGTTGTTTAGTAAGTAACAAGTAACATTTTGTTCCTAGGTGAGTTTGTAATATCAACTACAAAATTTTAGATATTTTGTTATACTAATTTATGCCAAGGTTACATATTATTATTGATATTATGAAATTTACAATAAAATTATATATTTTGTGATAGGGTGTATATGTATGCACCCTTCAAGGAGTGCACACCCTAACATTTCCCTATATATATAAATACATTTTGAGTTATATTGTAAGTGTTTATATTTAACTAAGTTCCCACGTATATTAACGTCTCTACATAATGTAAATGAGTCATATTTTTTATTTTATCGTTTGAATCTTGACAAGAGTATCATCAGTGGTGACTGGAGGAATTTTTATAGATACGGTCACTTTATAAGCTTAAGTTTTACAAATTTTAAAAAACAAAAACTTAAACTACATTACTCTCTTTATTTTGAATTTTGAATTTTTTGTCTTGTTGTCTATAGTGAATTTTATATATATATATTATATATATATATATATATTTGTTATATTTTTTAATATTTAAAAATAAAAATTTTAATAATAAAAAAAATATGATGTTTTGAAATAAAAATTTCACAAAAGTGTATCCAGATTAACTAAAACAAAAAGTAAAAAAAAATTTAATTAAATTAAAACAATTTACCAAAGACAAAAGAAATACATAAAATAAAAATTTGAAAAATTATTTTTGAAAATTGTTAATCAAACAAAGTAAATAACGGGTGGTTGTTTTGTTTTTGTTTGTTTGTTTGTTTGTTTGTTTGTTTTTTTTTTTTTTTTTGGAACATGGGACACATTATATTAATAAACAATAACATTACATAAGGAAGACTCTAAAAGGCCATCCCAACTAAACAACAAAACAAAAGATAAAAACAATCCGCCAAAAAAACAGCTATGAGTCTGGGAAAACCACCGATCTTCTCAAAGATATGGTCTAAAAACTAAGATCTGCTGAAAGCCTGCCGTCTCCGTTGACGTCATCCCCGTCGCTATTGCCCAACTCTGCCACCGCCGCCACAGGACATCGAACACCACCAGAAGCTGGAGTTGAGAAGGAAATACACCCACAACGGTATGAGAGAAGACTTGAGAGAGGAGGGAACCATTGTAGGTGTCGAAAATCTAAAAATCTATGTCGAAATCGAAAAAAACTCTCATATCCCTTATTTTAGATATAAAAAGTCTAGATCTACACTTAAAAACTGTAGATCTATACTCTAATAGTGTAGATCTACATTTTAGAAGCGTAAAATAGGTCACCGGAATGTCGCCAGAGTATCGCCCAAAATCACCTAGAGAGAGTCTCTCTCTGGACCTTCTTTAATGGGTGGTTATTGGGGGGTGAATAATGTGTGAAAATGGTATAAGTATTTATGGTAGGTGGATGGTGGATTGTGAGTGAGAATTGTAGATATATTTTGAAGAATGCCCGGATAGGTGGATGGTTGGTTAGAATTGTAGATATCTCTGCAAGACTAGTGGGTAGGTGTTGGTGGGTTTTATTTTTCAATTTTTAAAGTACGTAGTATTTTTTTATTTTTATTTTTTTCAATATTGTAGTGGCATGTGAATGGTTGGTGAATTAGAATAATTTTTTTTTCAAAATTTTTATTATTATTTTTTATTTGTATAGTCTTGTAAAATGTAAATATATAATTTTTTTTTAGAAAAAGTTTTCAAAAGATCATAAAAGACACAAAAAATTTAGAAACATCCAAAAAAAACTATATCCAAACACCATCTAAAACATAGGAGAAAAAATTGGTTAGGATTGTGCCAAAATGGCATTTCATAACAGCAACTCCAACGGTGAACAAGTAAAATATATGGCAACAGTTATAATTTAGCAACAAATACTGTAAAACAGCAATATGATAACAATGTTGCTCCAATTGTCAAATTGCTATTTTTTAGCTTAACCAACTTTCGGGTGTTCCTTTGGGTGGTTGACAGGGTGATCGTCCAAATTAGCAATTTTAACAAACATTCAGTGGTCGTCCACAATTTATTAACTTTCTGATCTGAGTCGAAATGTTACACTTTGAGACTCCTATTTTATGTTTTTGGTCTTTGAATTTATCATATTTAATACAATAAAGTATCTTTCATCATTTTCAGATTAATATCATTCTGGAAACAAAAGGATCGCAAAAAGAAACAGAAAGAGCGAAAAGTCTATAACTAAGTGAATCCGCACGAGCAGAATTCTCAAATCCGAGAACGACACTAATTGACTGGAAGAAAACACTTGTTTATATATAGGTTGATTATAAATTTGAGGAGGAATTTGCGGAGGCAAGCAAAAGATAATGAAAATGTGAAAACGAGCCGAACAGAGACTGAGCTCTAATGGAAACGGAGGACATAAATCTGCTGTTGAAAGTGCTTTGGTTCCCTATCGTAATCCTCTGGATCTTTAATAGAGTGTGACGGGAACTCCAACTGGTTTGATTTCTCGGGTCAGTGAGGCGAACACGATTCTTGGAATCGGGCAGGTGGCTTCCGTGGTTAATGATTCATCCATGTGTCAGGCAGAATTGCCATGGGTCATAGATTGCTTAAACCAGACTGCATGTAGAGGCAGTTCCAGGTCAAAGCAAGTGTAGGTCCCCGTTAATGGCGGCTTAGATGGTGATTCATTTCAATGGTATTGGTTTTGCAGGTTTGGAGATTTGAGATAATTTTAAAAAGAAAAAGAAAAAGAAAATAAATAAATAAAGGAAATTTGGGGATTTTGGAATTAACTTTCATTTAGGATGCGGAGAGGTCATTCATTGAAAGTTTTCGTCTGCTCGATATCTTCTTGTGCTTTGTCAATACTGGTTGAAGTCAGGGAAAAGGATATACATATACTATATTAGGTTCGTCATATGCTTGAATTCGAACTTGATTATTATTAATTAACAACTCTTATTTGATAGCGGGTCAATGTATTTTTATTTTTATTTTTTTCCAGATTCTGTTTTGGGAACTCCCTGGATAATTTTTACATTGTGGGTTCATCATATGCTTGAATTCGAACTTGATTGTTATTTAACAACTCTCATTTGATAGCAGGTCAATGTATTTTTATGTTCAAACGAGTTTTTGTCGAATCGAACTCGAGTAATTTGGTATTTTTATATAGTTTTAGGCTTATCAAATTGAGTCGAACGAGCAATCGATTGTTGAAGTTCGATTTGAAAATTTTAACGAGTTCTAAAATGTGTTTAAGTTTGATTTGTTTACTTAATGAATTGAACTTGAATGACTTTTTAACTAGTCGAGTTTGAATTATTTAGTTCATTTGTCACTTCTACTGATGATGTGTTTTTTTCTTGATTCTGTAAGTGGCTATTTCTCTATTTGGTAAGTTTTTAAATTTTGTTTTTTTAAAAAATTATGAACTAATTTGACAAATAAATATATATTTTTTAAATTTTAAAATATTATTTTTGCCCCCCCCCCCTAATATATATATAAAAATATTGTACTTAATTTTTTTAGTAGACTAGTTTTTAAAAATTAAAAAAAAAAGACTAAATTATAATATGCCTTGAAATTTGTTTAAAATATGGATTATCTCATGTAATTATGGAAATTGTATTCTGTTTCTTCAAGTTTATAATTGTATAATAAATGACCCATTTTATTAATAAATTATCAAGTAAATTAATTATTTTTAATAATATCAAAAAATATATTTCAATTACCAATTAAGTAATTTTATTATGTATAGGACAACAGTTAAGAACTTGATTTTTATTATTCTTAATTTATTAAATAAAAAATTATAACAAGGGGCATTTGTAATTTTCAAAAATTATATGAATAATTCATATTTTAAGCAAATTTTAAAGGGCATATTCGTAATCTAAAAAAAATATTATGAGAATTCAACAAAACATTCACATCTATAATCCATCAAACAACATGGTATAAAGTCACATTATTCTCTTTAGAAAATTTTGTTTAATAATATTACTTTTTTCATATATTATATTCAATCATTTGTTCAAAACTCTTAATCAGAGTAAAAATTATGTCATTTCGTCTATTGGTTAAAATTATATAAAAAAAAAATTCTTAAAAAATGTTATTGTTAAAAGTCTCAATAAAAAAGGCTTCACAAAATCTTTAGGCATTACTGCTCTTTATTAAATTACTTCACCAATCTTTTAAAAGGGAGACAAGTGGAAAGGGACCTAATCACAATTTAAAAGGTGAGACAAGTGGAAAGGGACCTAATAATGAATCTAATGCAAATCAACATCAAATTGAGAGAGAGAAGACAAATGTTCCAATTAGGGGTAAAACCTCTAAGGATAGAGAGAGAAACTAAATTCTACTTTGATCACAATGTATATTTTGTATTGTAAACTAAGTATAATGGGTATTACATCATCTATTTATATATTACAGCTAATAAGTTATTTAGCAAACACTTGGTCTTGTGTTGTGTTGCCAAGCTCCAAGTTGCTAAAACGCCCCAACTCTCATTTGGGAAGACCAAAAAGCCACCCCCAAATTTACCAAATTATCCTCTAGAAAATTTTAATTAATTAATTCAAAAATAAAAAAGTAAGGATATTTTAGTCATTTTGGAATGATGTGACACTTTTAAAAAATATTAAACCAAAAATCAAAAAAGTCAGCTTTTTACCAACTTCCCAAATCACTTTCAAAAAAGCCAAAAAACTTGATAAAAAGCCAAGAGCCAGCTTTTTACCAACTTCCCAAAACACCCCTAAGTGTGCTCAATGTAACACCATGCATTGAATCCCTAAGCGAGGAATAGGCGTTGCATCTTCATGCCCAACACAAACATGTTTCCTCACAACCCATTCTTACGCGAATACATCGATCCGCTTCTTTGGCTAAGCAACTACAGGTGCAAATTGACAACTCCTATCATGTCCAAACCCTCCATTGCTAACACTTGGATAGACTCCTATTTTCCCGACCCTGTTCACCCCTGACATGCAGACTGGTGTAAACAAGTACTCTTCCTATTCGAACGAGACTACTTGGCTTGCAAATGATATCTTCCAAAACAAACAAAGCTGAAAGTTGTGAACAATCGATAGGATTGACTATGCAACCACTAGACAAGAACAACTTGAGAGAAACTGATCATTAGTTGGAATTCGGCAGTGCATGCCTTCTTTCCTTCCTTCTTTTGAACACAAATGTGAACTGACCCCACAAGAAGCAACCTACTTAACTCGAAACAAATTCCTAAAGAGGTATGAAAGGAGTCACAACAATAAACTTCAAATAATTTATTTTTGAAACTTTCAAAAATTTCAATGATAGCTTGCGATGTGACAAGTCGTCCACTAATTTGCTCTAACTCATTTATTTGATTATGATTTTAATTTGGATTAGCATCATTGCTTATTCCAATTGAGAAATTCATCCTTATATCTTCACCCAATTTTCATGCAAAAATCCTAACATTACCACCTCTCCAAGCCCGATCTTTATTAGCCATCTAGCAAAAATCTAGAGCATTGTAATGCTCATTGCAGCACTGGAATGAAGCACTTTAGCCAAAATGGACCAGCAGGCAAGGTCACCACACATTCACTACCAAATCAAGGCATCAGCAGAAAGGCGAAAAGCAACAATATACATTTGGGACAAACGAGTCAACAGATCAACCAATCAACATGAAGGCAACATCAAGATCAAGGTCGCAATTAAAATCGAAATGTAACACTCAAGAACCAACACTAGTTTGTAGTACTTCCAAGCCACGAACTTCAAAGTTGAATGTCCTATATGAGATCACAACTTTTGAAATCATATACATGTCGTGAAATCAGATCCACACAAAGGCATTGCATGAAAATCTAGAGGTTCAAAAGATGTTAATTGCACTCAAGAGTTTCGGGTTCGAGTCCAAATCGCATATAGGGTTTTAGATTCAAGTTCGAAACTCAACTAGGACTTCGTACTGAAGTTGATTTGATGTCCAAAGATCGATTTCTCCTCAGGTTTGAGTTTGCGAAGTTCAATTCGAATTCAAAGCAACCCAGGCTAAAACCCAGATAACAAAATCAAATGGCTTCCAATGCGAATCAAAGGAGCTAGGTCATGACTGCGAAGATTCCAACAAACTTCGAATCGATTTGTTTTATGATTCTGAAATCACAAAGTGAACAATAACAGTAGCCAACAGCGGCTTCTATTTCTCATACACCTGACACTGTTACTCCTATGCTAGGTACTACTGCCAATCCTACGGCCCAAGATCTATCTGCCGAAGGTGTTCTTATTTTTCCAGTCCAGGCAGATCCAATCCCGGTCTAGATTTCTAAAGCTCCAGTTCATTAGACCGAGGCACCTTTTTAGTTCAAGTTTGACCTTACCCTGCCCAAAGTCAATAGACTTGAAAAGTTGTTCAAGAAGGCATAGAGAGTTAGTTCTATTCCAGATATCGAAGATGGGTACTCTGAGTCTGTTGTTACTCTGCCAGAGTGGTTCAAGATGCCTTATATCGGTTGTTTTGATGGTTCTGGGGATCTGACAGTACATTTGCATCTTTTTTTTGATGTTCTGAAATCGATGGGTTTGACCAGAATCCAAAAGTTGTCGTTGTTTGGAAGGACTATGTCCAGTACAGCTGCCATCTGTTATGCTAAACTAAAGGACTCTGTAAAATGAAGTTGGGAAAAGTTGGCCGAATATTTTGTCACCTAGTATTCTTACAACACGCAAATCGATGTCACAACTCGTGATCTTGAAGCAACACATCAGGAATCAAGGGAGGGATTTTCGGAGTTTGTTATTAGATAGAGGGCAAAGGCGGCTATGATGGCAAATAGGCCTCCAGAAAAAGAGCAAGTCTGTATAATTGTTAGAAATCTACATGAAAGGCTATTGTAAAAACTAGTAGTCTGATGTAGGCCGAAAGGTATCACATTGAGGCCACTTAAATTACATTTTTAGTCTTTCAATTTTGTTTATTTGGTGGATATGATGTGTTTCGTGCACTTGTACAGGTTTGGCAGGAAATATGAAAATTCAATCAAAAAGGGCGCGAAAGCAGATCCTTCGTGCGAAAAGTGAAGAATTCGAGCCAGCCAGACCATCGCACGTGCGGCCAAGCTTCACCGCACGTGCAGTCCACCACCACTCGAGTGGCCCACATGGGCGCTCGATTGGCCCATCTAGGGACGCGTGCACGGAATTTTTGGTCTATTTTGCTGAGAATAAAAGAAAGAAAAATAGCCAAACCTAGGGTTCGAAAATTAATTCAGAGAAAAGGGAGGCTAGGGTTCTAAAGAGGTGATTTTCTCCTAAAGCTTGACACACACTTCCATGGGGGTTTCTTCCTCATCTTCTTCCTCTTCCCACTCCTCCATGAGCGGCTAGTCGTCTTTTCTAGGGTTTTGATGAAACCCTAGCCATGTAATAGGATTTTTCTGTAGCTTTAATTGTGAATTGGTTTGAATGGATGTATGGATGATTCATAAGTTTTTAATAATTGTTTCTTTCAAAGAAAAAAAAAACAATGAAAAGTCTTTTAACAAAGACCTAACCCACTTTGTTGACCCTCACTTTCCCAACTCTTTCTATCTACCTCTCATCTTCATCACTCTTTTTCTTCTCTCTCTTTCTCTCTCTTTAAACCCCACACACCCACAAACTCCATCAAACCCCACCATCACCAAACTTCACCCTCCTTCTTCCTCACCACCATCTCACTGCCGGCGCCCTATTTCCTTTCCGTCCGTCGAATCTCCGGCGACCACCATTTTTTCCGGCGAATCATCTTTCTTTCCCTCTTTCTTCACTACTTAAAGGTAAATCATCTCTTTTTGTTTCAAACTTTATATTTCTTCTGTCAATCTTGCATTGTAGTTAGATTTAAGGATAGTTTACCACAGATTTAGTGTTTATCCTAAAAAAAAAAAACAAAACAAAAAAAAAATCAAAAATCTGGGCAAGAAGACGATGGGCGCACGTGTGGCTCTCTTTGGCGCACGTGTGGTCCAAGCCAAAAAAAAAAAAATCAGAAATAAAGGTACTAATAATAATAATAATAATTTAGCTTGTTTTTATTTACTATATTTGTTTAGTTTAAATTGTTTAGTAGTGATTCTCGTTAGTTGAATTAGTTAGTGGATTGTTGTTATTTTTTTTTGTTTTACTTATTTAGTTAGTGATTTTATTTTTTTATTTTATGATGCAATTGTTCGTTTAATTGTTAAGTAGTTCAGTTTTTGTTTTATTTTATTTTACCTTAAGAATTTTTATTTTATTTTATGTTATTTTCTTCTCTTCTACTAACTTAGATTGTTTAATTTAATTTAATTTTCTTATTTATTTCATCTTTGTAGTTTCATTATGTGGTTGTAAATAAATAAATAAATAACAATAAATTCGGTGGTGTGAGAACCAGAGGTTTTGAGTGATTTATGCATCCATGCTGTATTTGATGAATACTGATATAATGGTTCCACATTTTTGGTTGTGTTGGTTGAATTATTTTGTACAGATATGTCTTCATCATCCCGCCGAGCACCCAAACGGCCTAGCAATGCCAACATTGGATTTTGGGATGTGCCAACTGATACTTGGGCCAACAAACCAATTGTATGTGATACATCCTTTGATGTGGACTTCTTCCGTCGCTATCAAACCACTGCGTGGTGTATTCAACAACTTGAAGATCGAGGCCTCCTAGGTATCTGCACCGTCACTGAACCGGCATATCCGCGCATTGTGCGACTCTTTTATCAGCATATGTACATCAGCGACGAGGCCTCAGGAGCTCTTTGCTCCCTTGTTGATGGAGTGGAGTTAGTAGTCACTCCAGCTTCAATTGCCGAGGTCCTCCACTATTCCATGGACCCTATCAATGCAGAATAGTTCCCGATATTCACTCGAGAACTTACTGTCCCGGAATTGGTGACCGAATTTTATGAGAGGCGACAGGATGATGACAACAGGACTAGTATCCGGCGGGCTAATTTACCACGCCACCTTCTCTTCCTTGATGTGGTACTGAAAAAGAATGTCATTCCTCTTGGCCACAAAGAAGAGCGGCGAGGGGACTTCCTCCGTGCCTTGCATCGATTCGACTTCGGATTTTGGGTGGATATCCCTACTTTGATCTACAATCAGATGCACCGAATCCTTAATGAAGTCAAAATACACAATACCCGGGGCAGTTCTACTTGGGTCCTCCCTTTCGCCAACCTCATCACTGTGCTCGTAAAAGACCAAGAGACATACCCATTTCAGGCCAATGAGGTTCAGCTTCCGCCGCCCACACTTTATGGTAAAACCCACTGGCGCCAAACCACTGCTCGCCTGCCACCTCCACTACTCCTCCCCGAAGGCCCGGACAATCCTAATGATGCCCCAGTCGAGCCCGCTGCCGCACCAGCGCCAGCGCCACCGTCATTCCGTATGACGAGAGCACAATATCAGGCTCTTTTGGATGATCAAGCCGCCATTCAGCAATCTGTGGTTCATCTCCAGATCGACTACCAGGCTTATCGGGAGTACTCACAGGCGGCATTTGATGGGTATCAGCAGTCAGTTGCCTCTCTGCAAACTGACTTTTATGCGTACCGGGATTTAAGTGAGCAGCGGTTTGATTAGCTTGGCGCTAAGGTTCATGATGAAGCGTTCGAGACTTGGACACTGATGCATGCCCTATTTGAGCAGCATTTCCCACCACCGCCGGATCCACATCAGTGATTTCTGTATATTTTCTTTCCTTATTCATTTTTTTTTGTTTTGTTTTATTTTATTTTTCATTTTATTTTTTTTTACTGTACCCAAAAAAAAAAAATCAAAGTATGTGTGTTTGGGTGTCCTTGCCTCCCTGGATGTGCACCCACGCTGTCTGGTAGGATCCTCTCTCTCCTTTTACTATCTAATGTTCAATTGCTTACATTGAGGACAATGTTATATTCCAGTTGGGGGGTGAGGGTATTTGTAATAACCATTCATGTTTGTACTTGCTACACTTGATTGCACCACGTCACTTAATGTTTACTTTGTGCCAGTATGGTAATGATATGAGCATATGTTAATTGTGGAACATAGTGGGCTTGTATGAAAAGGGTTTATTGGGTAAATACTCATATGTGATTTTTGCACTAGGATAGTTGTTTGTGTTTGTGGTATTAGTACACTTGTCATGAGTATGCCTTAATTCACATGAACACACTATCATAGCGGTGACCTCTTTATTATAATCCCCGGTGTACATCATTGATAATGGCTAAGGTTGCAGAAAAGAATAAATGAGTAACCAAGATTCTTAAAAAAATAAAATAAAAAATACTTGACTTGTTTGGGTTCGTAGCCTCTTTAACTTGAGTTACTAAGCCCTTAGGGGTGTCTCTACACCTAGTGCCCTAAAACCGTCCGATTTGGGAGTCATTGGCCCAATACTTGCTACATGGGTTAATTAGAAAACTTAAGGGACCTAGACATTACACAGTTAAGGAAAAATAAGGAGAATGACTTGTTCGGATTCGTAGCCTTTTCAGCTCGAGTTATTAAGCCCGTAGGGGTGTCTCTACACCTAGTGCCCTAAAACCGTCTGGTTTGGGAGTCATTGGCCCAATGCTTGTTACATGGACTGACTAGAAAGCTTAATGGATCAGGACATTGCACAGTTTTTCAAAAAATAAAAAATAAATAAAATTTTGAGAATCTTGGTTGTAAAAGTTTAGTTTTTTTTTTCTGTATATGCTGAGTGTTATTATGAGTTACACTGGGCTATTATAGTGGACAGTTAACTAATATGGAGATTGCACTTTACACCGAGGGTACTAATGATGTATCTACTAGCATTCACGAGTAAAAGGGACTTTACTTTTGTATTAACTGAATTATGGTTTTAGCTCAATAGATTCCTTCATACTTGTCCACTATGCCTTCAATGATTCATCATATATCACACTGTAGTGGCACATAAGTTGGTTGTTGTGTGGAGTAGTGTGGTTAATTGTTGTTGAGCAGATATGAATATGTTGATGTTTGTGGGTATCATTTCTGAAAACCCTCACGAGACTATACTCATCCACTTGGGGTAACCTTGTGGTTTAAAGGCTTGTTGCATATGCTAAATGCAATCGCGATCCCTACAAAAGTGTCTGAGAGTTTACTTTTCTTATTTCTTTTGTTTTGCTTGAGGACTAGCAAAATGTAAGTTGGAGGATGTGATGTAGGCCGAAAGGTACCACATTGAGGCCACTTAAATTACATTTTTAGTCTTTCAATTTTGTTTATTTGGTGGAGATGATGTGTTTCGTGCACTTGTACAAGTTTGGCAGGAAATATGAAAATTCAATCAAAAAGGGCACGAAAGCAGATCCTCCGTGTGAAAAGTGAAGAATCCGAGCTAGCCAGACCATCACACGTGCGGCCAAGCTTCACCGCACGTGCGGCCCACCATCGCTCGAGCAGCCCACCTAGGGACACGTGCACGGAATTTTTGGTCTGTTTTGCTGAGAGTAAAAGAAAGAAAAATAGCCAAACCTAGGGTTCGAAAATTAATTCAGAGAAAAGGGAGGCTAGGGTTCTAAAGAGGTGATTTTCTCCTAAAGCTTGACACACACTTCCATGGGGGTTTTTTCCTCGTCTTCTTCCTCTTCCCACTCCTCCATGAGTGGCTAATCGTCTTTTCTAGGGTTTTATTGAAACCCTAGCCATGTAATAGGATTTTTCTGGGGGCTTAATTGTGAATTGGTTTGAATGAATGTATGGATGATTCATAAGTTTTTAATAATTGTTTCTTTCATCTCTTCAAGAATTTTACTCTCTATGATTGTTTAATGCTTTCCATACATTAGTTTTCTTTGTGTTTGTATTCAAAGTACGAGATGAGTCATGCTATAAGAGACGGGTTGTTTTGCTACCATAGTTTAGAGCAAACGCCTCGTACTACTCGAGACGATTCGTGCTTGTACGTTGAATGCGACAACTCTCTTGATCAATATTTCAAACTTGTAGTTGTGAAATATTGGGTAGTTCAAACCGGATTGCAATTGATGGCCGATGTTAAGTCTCATTCATGTGGTTAGTGATGAATTCTTTACCCTAGGATTTTATCCGAAAATTAATATCTCAAACCCTAATTTAATTGTCAATATAATTCTTCAATTTCATTTAATTGCTGTTTAGTTATAAAATCAATCTTATCTTTTTAATCAAAATTAATTTAGGAATTTAGCGATTGAATTAATCTAATTTCACAATTGTCCCTGTGGATCGATACATGGACCTATCATTATTTTAAAAGAATTTGGTATAGTTTAGTGATTTATTTTTGGTGTGTTCAATGACTCATCATGAAATTGGGGTTCAAATTGAAAATATTATCAGACAAGGGATCATTGTGGAAGGTAATGATCCTATGAGGAAGGATGTTGTTTATAGTTCCAATGCTACTACTAGTGGTAACACGACTAGGAAATGCTTAGAAGTAAACACTATCATCAGTTCCATCAAAAACCCTTTTGTTAATAATAGCCTGAAACCAACCACTTCAACTCAGCTCCAAGCCCGAAATTTTCATCTTCTTTACATGGATCTCTCTCGAGCTTTGAAAATTTTGCTAGAAAAAGGGCACCTAGAGCTCCTAGAACCCCGACCCGTCCTAAGTCCTCTTCTACCAAGACATGACCCCACTAAATACTGTGCCTATCATCAACAACCTAGTCATGATACAAACCGTTGCATCCGCCTTTGTCATAAGATTCAGGATTGTATTGACAAAGAGATCATAGCTCCACCAAAAGACCGCATGGCACCACTAACCCATTACCTCCACACCTCAACCTAATCCATACACTACTATCTACCTACAACCCCAGCATATACATTACCTTAGTCCATTTACCCAAACCTAAGGTGTTCATTCCAGAAAACACAGACTTGTGTATGATAGATGTACCTAAACCCAAATCATCTCAAACCCCAAAACTTGAACTCCACAATAGCCCAATTCCAGTCCAACCCACTCCAAAGAGCTTAGCCTAACCAATTCGTCAAGACCAAGTTGGTCTAAATACACTGCGGGCACCAATGACCAAACCCACTACTTCTGAGCTATTGAGCATGATTGAAGATCTTCAGAGAATTACGGCAGATTTAGTCTTTGGGATCTTGGTTCCATCATCGACGACATCACATGCCAAAAGTTTTACGTCAAAAAGTTCCCTAATCTTGGGGCGAGCTGCAATTAGAAAGGGCCAACCCAAAGCTATCTCAAGTTTGGGTGATGGCATGTCAATAACAAATAGGCCTCACTTTGATATAGCCACCCAATCCCTTGGCAAAGCTGAAGCAAGTAGCAAGAACAAGGCAGGGGTAAGTATTGATCCAACCGGTGGGCTATTGAGGCTTTGCAGGTCAAAGGGTTGAACAAGCAGCAAATGCTTTCAGTTATTACAAAGACTGTAGATGAAAGATTTTTGATATCTTCGATTTGATACTCATTTAATGAAACCATTGGAGCAAGAAAAATATTATTTTTTTTATCAAATTTAAATTTGATGTCAGAATTGATGAACCATTAGAGATGGTCTTACATACTAATAAAAGCCAAAAAAATAGAAATATTATAAAAAAAAAAAAAAAGAAGAAGAAGCATTTACACTCTACTTTTAACATCTCATACTTAATTTTTAATTTTTTTTTTAATGTAATGTTAGAAGACTCTCGGGACAAAATGTATAATTCTATACATACTAACAATTTTACTAAAAATACGTCAAATGTGATTGTTGTAAGATATTGGGTTTGACCCAATGGTCTAGTAGTCACACCTTATTATGATTTGATGAGGGGGATGTTAAGGGTTCAAGCTGATGGAGTAGCGGTGAACCCTTTTAGTTGTAATTTAACTATACTAACATACTAACGCTATCTTTAAAAAAAATAAAAATTGTGATTGTTGTAAGAAAACTATAATACTTGAGAAATGCTATTGCTCCATATTTATCAACCATGAAAATTGTCCATAAATAAGTGTGTGGTGTAGATGAAAAGTTGTTGTGTTGTGGACCACATCCAGAATTAATCTTATCCACACAATTTGAATCTGGATAAATTCTGTTTGTTTTTGTTTTTTGTTTTGTTTGTTTGGTTAGTTTTTTTTTTTTTTTTTTTGGGAACTATAATGTTGCTCATAATATTTAAACCTCCAATGATATTTGGATATAAATGCTTTTAGTAAGATTATTAGTAAGATTTTAGGTAGATGTAGCATTGCTAAAAAAAAAAAATGAGCCAGTGCATACAATAACGTTAAGTGTCATGAAGTAAACATCATGAAGAGCCTTAATAAAGATTCTCCACTCTATTGTCTGTTATGCAATTACCCTTCACCCTTGAATAGTTTATAGTGTTTATTGTATGTTATGCAACTACCCTTGGATTAATTTCATGAAACTTTGCATGATATTTTTTTCATGATACCTAGCATTACTCTAATACGCTCGGTCCAGGAAGACCAGGGGCATTTGTTTTTTTTAAAGAAAAATTCTAATTTACACCCCTTAAAAAGGGTGTATCATATGTATTCCTAATTATGTCATTTTCTTTTTTAGTTATAATTAATTTTCTTCTTTAGTTATGATATTATTTTAGTTATGACTCATTAATTTTTTAATTATGTCTTATGGTGTGTTTAGTTATGACATTGTTTTTAGTTATAACTCAAAAAGAATGAAATTATTGTCATTTTCTTTTTAATTAGAGAAAATTGGTGATAAATCTAGTTTAGAGAGTGTCTAAGGCATTAGGTCCAATGTATTTTTTTTATTGGTGAGAGATCCACCTTTTATGAAATAGTTTGGTGAGAGGTCATTTTACTTGTTTTGAAAGACATTTTGTTTCTAATTTTACTCTTTAATTTATCTATTGACTTTTTTGTCTATCTGTTCAAAATATTTTCTATCTGTTCAAAATTTTCATCTATCTGTTCAAATTTTTTACGTATTTGTTAATTTTTTTTAACTATCTATTCAAAATTTTCCCCATATCTGTTCAAATATTTGTTTAATTTTTTCATTTATCTGTTTAAATCTATTTATTCCAATTTTATTATCTGTTCAACAACAATAACAAATCTATCTGTTGAAAATCTAACAAAATAAAAAAATCTCTCTGTTAAAAATCTATATCTCTTCCTACTATCTATCTGTTCAAATTCAACAACTCTAGTTGATCTTTCCTCATCGAAAAACCACACACTACTTGTTTCAAACCAAACATATAGATCTGCAATATGTTTTGTCAACAACAACAACAAATCATCATCATCAGCAACAACAACAACTACCAAAAACAAAAAAAGAAGGAAAAAAGGTTGGAAGACCTGGATGATTATTGTACACACATACAAACACACAGATGATTGTTTACCAGATGAGCTCAAATCTAAAAAAAAAAAAGGGATCTAAAAAAATCATATTCATATATATATATATATATATATATATATCTATTTCTTTTATCTGATTTCAAAAAATATATATATATATATGTAAACATAGATCTCAAGGATAATGAAACAAATCCATTTTTGAGATTTGAAGATGATGATGATGACTTATGGTACTCTTCGACTGCACGACGGCGAAATAGAAAGGTGATGAGACGATTTGAGAGCTAATAGGCACAACGGTGCCATTATTTTAGCCGCAACAAGATGATAGTGAACGACGAGATATACGGTTGGCGAGATTATCGTGTAGCGTATCTCGAGTCCCGGCTAGTTGCTTCGGCTGCAAGGAAGAGGACAGTGGATGGTAGTGAGATCGTCAAAGAAGAGATATGAGAGAGAGGGTTTGAGACTATCGGTAGATATGAGAGAGAGATGATTTGGGAGATTAGGACCATAAGTCGAATTATGGTATACATATATATGGAATGGTATTTTAGTCATTTCATTTGAGCTTATCACTTTGAACAGAATATCCTTTTAAGTAGAAGATACATATAACACGCCCTAAAAAATTTGCAACATAATGTTTCTCTTATAGGAATTACTATTTAACCTAGATTTATTAGTTTTTAATTTGCCCCACCTGGATTTATTCTTCTTTCCTTACCTATGAAGACAGATCAAAGTATGTAATCTAACATTTGTTCTCTCACGACTGGAACGCGAGCTTTTAACAGTCCAGAACTCTTTGCCGCTCTCTCTCTATCTCAGCATGAAAAATGCATGGTCGTCCTCGCAAAGCCCCGACTCTAGAAGAAGAAAAAGCTTTAGCTCTCAAAGCTGCTAAACTACGCCCCCTCCAATCTCACTTCCTCCATTTTCATCACAACAAAATGTGACTCCTCTCTCTCTCTCTATATATATATATATATCTTCGTCTATATGTATGCTTCGCATTGTATTGTATTGAACTCTGTGATCTAAACGCTGTTAAGTTTGAGCAATCTTCAATTTGTGTTGTGAATTGTGTATTGTTCAAATTTGACACACGAGTGTAAAATTGTGTATGCGAATTGTGTTTTTTTGAACTCTGTGACCTCAACGATGATCATTTTGTACAATCTTCCATTTGTATTGTGAAAATTGTCAATTGTGTAAATTGTTCAGTAACCTGTTCAAATTTTATACACTATGTAAAATTATTTATTCGTATTGTACTGTATTGAACTATGTGGCTCAAGAAACTGAGGCCTAGAGCAACAATTTAGTTTTTTAAATAAATAAATAAATAAATTGTGTAAATAAATTATGCCAAAATCCTTAAATTTTTGGGAAGCATGTTAAAAGTCAGTTTTTTAGCTTTTTTATTTTTTTATTTTTTTATTTTTGAAAAAACGTGCAAAAAATAGAGAAGGATGTGCCCTAAAAAAACCAAAAAGTCAAGAAGCTGGCTTTTAACCGGGTTTTTATTCTTTTCTTTGATTAGGTTCTTAGCTAATCTTTTGTTCAATTAAAACCAACTTTTCAAATTAGTTCACTACAGCATTTTTGTTACATTCTATTTAATTTTTACCATTAAATATATTATATGAGACCTAACTAAAACATAAATTTGTAAATGAATTACAAAATTTTTTAATATAAAAAAAAAACTACAGAACCGACACTCTTTTCTTCATCAATATTAGATTTATGAGGTCATTAATGAACTTTTTAAGTTAAATTTCACTTGTTCTTTAGGTGTGGTTTATCTCTTAGCATTTGAAAGAAAACATATAACCCCTTATGGTTTGCGGACTAAAATGCACTATCTAGTAACCTATAACTATCTTTATAGGCCTCTTTAATGTCCTTATAGGACATTTACATTATATAGTAATGATGTAACATCATCATTACTCTACCCTCCCCCCTGAGGGCTGCCTCTCTGCTCTGCTCACCTCCTCCATCCCTTCATTGACAGAAAAATGTGTAATGCATTTGATTTCTGTCAAGGAAGGGAAATATGGAGTATGGACCTGCTGTCGCTTTTGAGTGTGGCATGTGTTAAGCACAAAATGCTGGTAACAAACAGGTCGAACCTGCCCCAAGCGAATATTGCTCTCATGAAGCTTTAAAAAAGGATTGGGATGGTTTTTCTCTTAATGCAAAGGTGCACCACGGTTGAGGTCTTATAGGCCTCTTTAATGTCCTTACAGGACAATCGACTGTATTGTAATCATGTAAATAATGATATGATCGGTGAGGCATGCGATTGCATGCATTATTTCCTTATTTCACTATTAGTGAATTGAGGTAAATCCCGCTAAATACTCTTATGAGGCAAGTGTTTCACATTTACTGTTAATTTGAGCGGAATGTCAAACGGTGCATTTTAGTTTACAAAGCACAAGAAACTATGTATTTATTTCTAAATAAGATAAGGCAAACAACATATAAAATAGGAAAGTAGAATTTGTTTTTTTTCTGTACTTAAAAAATAATAATAATAATAATTATGTTAATATAAGAAAATGATTATATTTGATTCATTGGATGGTCTGTTTTTTTATTTTTTTATTTTATATATATATATATATATAAAACATAAGTAGGTTTTTTGGCGTATTGGAAATTTTGAGGCCTTTAATTTTGGGGCCTTTGCACAGTTTTGAATAATCTTGTATTTGTATGTGCAAATTGTTCAGTTACACGAAAGAAGCCCTAGGTCAATGCGAAGCTTCTCGAGGCCAATCCTGAGTATCTCACAGCTTGGAATTATAGAAAATTTGCTGTTGAACACATTCTCAGTCATTCGGAGACTGATACAGAGATTGATCCAGACTCCATTAAATCTATTTACAGTGAAGAACTGAGAGTTGTACGTTTGTCGGAACCACTCATATGAAAAAATATATCTATTTCTTTTCTGTCCATGTATTTGATGCCGTTTGGTTGCTGAAAAACTGTAGGAAAAGAAAAAGAAATTCAGCTGAACACAAGTCAACTATGCCAAATAGGGCTATTTGGTTAAATTGCGTTCAGTGCAAAGTTTGTTTTGAAAGTTTAAAATTTTAAACCATGTGATTTTGAAATATTACGTTGCTTTCTTTTCTTTGGTTTTTTCAGCGGCCAATTGTAATTATGTTGTGTATTGCGTTGGGGTTCAATTTATTTTGAATTTTATGAAAGAACTCAATATATATGCAGACAACGTGCATTGGCAAAGAATTATAGGTCTTATGGTGCCTGGTATCATTGTAAATGGGTGCTAAGCAAGGGGCATTCATTTGTAGATCAGGAATTGCAGCTTCTGGCGGTGTTCCTGAAGAAAGATTCCAGGAATTTCCATGCATGGAATTACCGAAGGTGAAGATTTGGGTTTGATTTACTTTAATATATTGAAGGTCTGTATTTTCAAATGGTCTAATTTGGTCTTTATTTTTAGATTTGTGGCAGCATTAAAGAACAGATCAGATGAAGAGGAACTACACTTCACAAATGATTTGATAAACGAAAACTTCAGTGACTATTCTTATTGGCATAATTGTAGGTATGCTTGTATCTCAATGTTATTTTACCATTTGGATCATCATAATTAAAATGGACTAGTGGAGAAAAATGTTTTTTTGTGCGATTGTTTGATTCTCAAATTTTTTTCCGTGCCTGTTGTTATTGTAGCATTACAATGAGATGTGCCAAAGTCATACTGTTTTATCTGGCTTCATGGTTCAGTTATAATTTGTTTTTCACAATGTTTATGATGTATCTTTATCAAGTTATCACTGATAATTCTTCAATTGCATAATCCTTAGATTCTTTTTCAAAAATTGCTTTAGGAAAAATGTGTTGGAACTTTGAAATTAGTTCTAGCTTTGGTCCTGTTAGAAGCAGAATGTCTAGTGGTAGTATGCATAGTTATATAGAACATACAAAAAAATTTGTGGATTTTCTGCAACATAGGGTTTTTTTTTTTAAAATTTTTTTTTAAATTTTTTTTATTTAATTTTTTATTTTTGACGTTTTAGTTAGAGACAAAATATTCAAATATCCACGTTATAACATGTGACTTATTGTTTATGTAATAAAAACATTCAAAAATAGGTAAGGCATGACAGACTGGGTATAAGTTATCTTGTAATGTGATGCAAGGTTGATAAGATATTGATGGCATGCAATGTTATATAACACATCCACTTTAAAACATGTAACTTAACTTGTATTGATGGTATATTGTGATGCAAGGTTGCAAAATGTTGTCTCCTTTCATGCACCTTGTGGAACAGGGAAAAAATATTCATTAGTTCTATTCCTTATATCAAAAGTTGATAAGAACTTCACTATTTAAATGGTCATTAGCCTAACAGATTCCAAAAAAGAAACAAATGGTGTTTATTTCAGATTAATCTTCAGCGGAAAGTGCCATCTGGTTAGAGAGGCCTTTTGAGGAAATGGAGATTAAGGATGCAGTTTTTGAGTGTGAGAGGGACAAGGCTCCAGGTCTCGACGGGTTTTCATTGGCAGTTTTTCAAGATTGTTGGGAGGTGGTAAAGGGGGATTTGGTGAAGGTTTTCATGGAATTTTTTGAGTTAGGGGTGGTTAATTTATGTGCTAATGCCACATTTATTTGTTTGATTCCAAAGAGGGATGACCGAATTGGTGATTTTAGACCAAATAGTTTGGTAACATCACTCTACAAGATTTTGGGGAAGGTTTTGTCAAAAAGGTTAAGGGCTTCTTTAGGAGATACAATCTCTTCGACACAAGGGGCTTTCGTGCAGGGTAGACAGATTCTAGATGTGGTGCTGGTGGCGAATGAGGTGGTTGAGGAGTGTAGAAAGTCTGGAAAGAGAGGTCTTGTATTTAAGGTAGATTTTGAGAAAGCACATGATCATGTAGATTGGAATTTTTTGGATTTTGTGATGGCTAGGAAAGGGTATGGTGAGAGATGAAGGTCCTGGATAAGGGGATGTTTAGCGTCTTGCAATATGTCGTAGATAGTTAATGGTAAACCGGGGCAGACTTTTAAGGCATCTCGAGGGTTGAGACATGGAGATCCTTTATCTCCTTTTCTCTTCATCATGGTAGCGGACGTGTTAGGGAGGATGGTGGATAGGGCTATAGAGGTTGGTCTGTTTGAAGGCTTACAAGTTGGTAGAGATAAGATTAGTGCGACACATTTGCAGTTTGCGGATGACACTATTTTCTTCTTTGAAACGGATGAGAGCCAAATGGTGAATCTTTTTTCGGTGGTTAGCAAGGTTTTAAAAAGCGGTCGCAACCGTTACGTAACGGTTGTGGTGGTTACCGCCACCTGTTACGACCGTTTTTGCAGTGTGATTGAGATTCACAGGTGTGTCGGCCGTAGTGGCCGTAGTGGCTACCGTAGCGGTCGTAACGGTGCTGTAACAGCCGTAATGGCCTGTTACACACCGTTACGTAACGGTTCCGAACTGCTTCTTTCCAAAAAACACAAAAAAAAAAGCTAAAAATGGGGGAAGAGGGATAGAGAGAAGAGGGAAGATAAAGAGAGAAGATTGAGGAGCAAGAGATAGAGAGAGAGAGAGAGATGAGGGAAGATGAAGAATATGTTATTGATTTGTTGAAGCTGTAAGACCTATGCTATTCTATTTAGCTGCTATCACTCAACCATTTGTTTGTGTGTGTCTATCTATATATTGTTGAAAATAATAATAATAATAATAAGTGTGGTCATTATCTATTTGGCTTGGTTAAAATATGTATATATATATATATTTAGGCTCTTATTTATTCTCTTACTTTTGTCATTATTTTTCTTATATATAATAGTTAGTAATTGATTGATTTTTTGTATAATATAAAGTCATTAATTATTAAAATAAAATGTAAAAAACTCAGTTTATAATGATTTAAAAATATGAAATATATTGGATCATACCTAAAAATTTACAAAAATTGATCAATATTTATTTTAAACCCAATAAATATGATCATGGAAAAAAAATATGCATATAGGTAAATTTTTTTCAAATTGTACGAAAAATAAAAAAAATTCACGGTTCCGATTACCGTAACCGTTATGCTATGGCCTTTACACCCCGCAACCGCGCTACCGCCACCGTTACAGTGACCGCAACCACTTTTCAGAACCTTGGTGGTTAGGCTTTTTGGGGTGCTCTCTGGCCTCAGGGTAAATTTAGAGAAGAGTAGGGTTGCGAGAATTAATATTGATTCAAGTTTGATTCAGAGAGTGGCCGAGTTACTTGGGTATGGTTTAGAGACATTTTTGATGAAGTATTTGAGGCTTCCGCTGGGAGGTAACCCAAAGGGTGAAGTGTTTTGGAATCCGGTTGTGGAAAAGATAGGAAAAAGGTTAGAAGGGTGGAGTAGGGCTTTACTATCCCGTGGGGGTAGGTACACTTTGGTTAAGACAGTGCTCAATGGAATTTCAATTTATTTCATATCTGTGTTTAAGGTTCCAATCAAGGTAGCAAAATCTATTGAGAAATTAATGAGGAGTTTTCTATGGAAAGGGAAAGATGAGGGTAGGAGGGATCATTTGGTGAATAGGGAAACGGTGTCCTTATCTAGGGAGAGAGGGGGTTTGGCCATTGGTAATATAGTGGATAGAAACATGGCTCTGTTGGGCAAGTGGTTATGGTGATTTCCCAATGAGTGTGGTTCATTATGGCATGCGGTTATCAAAAGTAAATATGGGATGCAGGTTAATGGTAGGGACTCTCAGGTGGTCTTGAGGGGTAGCGGTCGTGCTCCTTGGAAGTCCATTTCTCAAATTTATCCAGTTTGGTCCCAATTCATTTCTATGAGGGTGGGTAATGGGGAAATGGTCAAATTTTGGGAGGATGTTTGGGTGGGTTCGATGTCCTTGGCTAAGTCATATCCACTTATGTATGGTGTTTCTCAATCTCATAATTGTTCTGTTGCGTTTGTGGTGGGTTCTTTGGTGGTTCCTTTATCTTGGAATTTTAATTTCCATCGGAATCTTCATGACAGGGAAGTTCCGGAATTGATTTCTCTTTTGTTAAGGCTCGAAATTGTTTCTTTGTCTCCAATGTTGAAGGATAGGTTTGTTTGGAATATTCATTTGTCAGAGTCTTTTATTTGTAAGTCCTTTTGTGATAAAATCATTGATAATTCTCATGTCCCTCAGTTTCCATTTCATAACAAGATTTGGAAGGCGTGTGCTCCTCTCAAGGTGAAAGTGTTCATGTGGATTTTGGTTCATGGGGGCACTCTGACCAATGATTCATTGCAAAAGAGGAGACCTTCGCAGTATCTTAATTCTCAATGGTGCATCATGTGTTGTAGAAGTGGAGAATCTTTGGATCATCTCTTTTTACATTGCTCGGTGGCTAGGTGTTTATGGCTTAGGGTGTTTGGTTTGGGTAGTGTGATGTGGGTGGCCCTAAAAGGATGTGCTCAAATGTTATTATTTGATTTTCAAGTTTTTGGAAGATCAAAGAGAGCTAAAGCACTGTGGAGTGGTGTAGTTTTTGCAATTTTCTGGGTTGTTTGGTTGGAGAGAAATGCTCGGATTTTCAAAGAAGTGGCCCGGGATATAGATTACTTATGGGATAGGGTGAGATACTTGGCGTCTTTTTGGGCCTCGGCGAGCTCAGTATTCTGGGGGATTCCGTTTTTTTTTGCTTGTTTCGGATTGGGTGTCAGTTTGTTTTATGTAGAAGTTTTTGAGTTTGGTGTTTTTGTTTTTTTGTATTTTCTTTTCCTATTTTTGGTTTTTCCATTTCTGCTGTAAGAGGATATCTTATCCTCTTTTTTCTTGGCCTTGAGCCTTAATAAATCTTTGTTTGTTGCTGATCAAAAAAAAATTCTTTAACGGCATTTTTCTGTTTGTAATACTGTTTAAGCAGCTTTCTATGTGTGTAAATCTGGCACGCGATGTTATATAAAATTGTAGCTTGATTCACATTCAACTTTCCTTTGGAGTTAAATGATCAATTCTTATGCACATTTAACATTATAGTGAAAACTGCATGATGAAACACTTGCTACCTTTTGATATTCTATCTATTCTAGCAGGATTAGAAAATTAAGTTTGCTGTCCAATTGTGCCTTTTGTGTCTCTGTCTGTTTTATTCTAGTTTACCTTACCATAAATGTTCTGCAGTGTAATTCTGTCTCATTTACTGGAGAAAAGGGCTCAAGGATCTTTCTCAAAGGAGAAAGTTCTGACAGAGGAGTATGACTTTGTACACCAAGCTCTTTTTACTGACCCGGATGATCAAAGTGGATGGCTTTATCATCTTTGGCTTCTTGAGCAAACTGTTAAAGTGGAGAATCCTCTGTTGGTTTCTACCTGACCACCTCATGGTTCAAATCTTAATGTATGAGCAGATGGTTTCCTGGATACTCGTGCTTCGTCTCCTGTCATAGTGGGATAATTCCCCTCATTCTTTATTTTAATGAAGCAGTTTAAGGTGTGAGCTCATCTACAATAACTGTGCAATCTGTACATAACACAAATAAAGATTTAATTTGGTCACCACTTTCAACAAACAACTCTGGGAGTTCCCAAGCTTGGGTAACACATTTAACTTTTCACGAGGAGAATCTCCATTCTTTACAATCTCATCCAGTAAAGGTCAACCTTGGACATTCTCAGGGAATCGTGTCTCTGAGTGGATTTCACCATAGCCATCCTACTCATTTTGAATTTACAATTTTAATACAACCTCATGGTTCGCAACATGCTGAAATGAAAAGTGCAGAGATGATTTCATGGGAAGATGAAAATTTTCATACTGGTGAAACACATCTTCTGGAACCAACCCAAATTAAAATTTTCGATCAACTGAGGAATAGTGAGGTGAATGAGTCAACAGCTTCTAAGTGGAGAGCTGAGACTATAGTTAATGAGATAGCTCTTTTCCGGGAATTGCTGTCAGAGATAAACTGGTATGTGGAATTCATTCATGAGTAGCTTTGCAGCATCAAAGCAGCTTTATTGTTTGTCCAATGTCCTCTTATTTTCTTCCGCTGGTTATTGTAGTAAAATTTGAAAGCTTATGCTTGCAAGATTGGTGACTGCACATGATGCAGTGATGTCATATGATAAAACTCCAGAGACATGCAAGATGGCCCATTCTGAAGAAGTAAAGAATTAATAGTGATCTTATGACATTGGACCCACCACATTCTCAATACTACAAGAATGAATACAACTTAGTCGCGTTAAAGCAGGTGAATATCTCTTCTCTTCTATATTACTGTGTAACAGTCCATTTAGGTTCATTTTTTATTGTTGTGCTGGATGTATGAGTAATATCTCTTTAATATTTCATGTTCTCCTTGAGGAGAGCTAGAGCTTTGAACCATTGCATATAGGAGTAAGAACAAGCTGATCTGAGTTGAGTAGCAAACAATGTATTGTGTGTTTGTGCTTAACTTAGCAGGTAAAGAGCAGTGCTTGTGCCTGGTTCTAGTTCGGTTGAATTTGTGCTGTTATTGTTTGAGCTCAGTTTGACCAAAACAGACAAGCTACTCCAGTTTGTCTCTGCTCGTTTTGTGAATACCATCAGATATTATTTCCTGGTGGTTTTAATATCGTACTGATGTATTGATTACTTGATTGGCCAGCACAGATATCTTATATGAAATTATGCCTAAAAGCTCATTATATAAAGTCATAGATAGGCTTAAAATATATTAGTAAAACAACACCTAAAATGAAAATATCTGTTTCTTACTTAACAAGCCCAGGTGGCAAAGTCCCATGGAAACAGTCTTCTTCAATTGTCCCTATACAAAGGCATGTTGTCACAACCTCAACCCACACACCCTCTTAGGCTAAAGTCACCTACAACTTGGATCATATCATTCCTACATATTGCTATGTAAATTGGTCTATGTTACACATGACAGATTGATAAGCCTTTCATCTAACTCTGGACACGTGAGGTTGTCACCATTCATCATGCTTGCATCAAATTAAAAATCTGATGATAGCTACTGAATGCCCTCATATTAAAGAATCTAAATGTTACTAGGTTTGAGGGCTTTGCTCAACATAGTGAAGAGTTTTTCACACTTAAACTGAAAGAAATTGGCTCAGCTCTTGCTTAAGCTTTCACTCATTTTGCTTAAGAACTAGGTCAAATGACCCTTTAGCCATCCAAAGTCCAAATAGTTGTACTTGTATTGCAGTCCTATAAACATGCTGTTTTACATGCTTATTTAAGTAAACAGATGGGCATGCTTCTTCAATAAGTTCATCTAGAATTCAAAGTAAAACCAAACTTAGTTCAACTATTTAGTGGCTGATCTGTTCATATAGTTGGTTTATTATTATTTTTATTGAGATTAGTCTAACTAACTATATAGTTATGTTCATTGGAATTATGAATGTCTTGTGTATGAATCTTTGATAGTTCTTTTCAACACACACCCAGAGAGATCTCTAGTCAATAATATTAGTAAGAGTTGGTGTTAAAGATTTGCCTTGAACCTTTGATATAGATTACCCATTTTTCTATAACATAGATTCTTGTATTTTTAGTGCTTCTGCAGCTGACCTCCAGTCCGGAATCTTTGCTGAGGCATTGCTGTCATTACAGGGACTCGGCATCATCAGGCACCAATAATTATATCTCTTCACAACTCAGTAATCTTTCATTGTCACGTATTGGGTCTATTGAAAAATAACCGTGGGTACAAATGTTGGACCTCAGCCACAACCAAGTTAGCTCAATTGAAGGTAAACTACAATTAATTCTTTAAAATTTTCATTGTCACTTGAATATGTTTTTGTGGTTTTGATTTTCAATTCATTGTATTTCTATATCTATCTATCTATCTATCTGTCTGTCTGTCTGTCTGTCCATCTATATGTGTGTATTATATCTTCATATATACAATATTATACATGAACACATTTGTACAACATTAGTTTATTGCATGGCCATCTTTATTTTATAAAATGGTTCCAGTCAAAGTCTTGATAGTTTCATGGTGCATTTTGATGGTTAAAAGGCATTTCTAATGATTATTTAAATGAAATGGCCATCTTTATTTTGTAAAATGGTGCCAGTCAAATTCTTGATAGTTTCATGGTGCATTTTGAAGCTTAAAAGGCATTTCTAATGATTATTTAAATGAAAGTAACTGAGCGCTTTTTTATCGGTCTTTATGACAGGATTGCAGGCTATGCAGCTTCTTTCTTGCTTGAACCTTAGTAACAACAAAATGGGTAGTTTTTCTGCCCTGGAGCCTTTAACACTGCTAAAGTCATTGAAAATGTTGGATATCTCATACAACAAAATCGGTGCACACGCTGTCGACACAAGAAGGTACTTGTGCTCTTCTCCCCTCTCCCATAGAGTAGGAAGTGCTTGGAGTTTTGGTGAATTTGCAATTAGTGGTGTCAATATGACAAATTACTGGGAAGCCTTTGCAATTTTTAAAGACTCGAAGTTGACACAATTAGACATTATTGGGAATGTTGTTGCTGAAGAAGAGTTTAAGTTTTTTTCTGGTTAAAATATTACCTGCACTTAATTGGCTCGATGGTGTAGAACTGCATGATTCTACATTTCTTATCCTGTTTCTCATACGGTTAAGTTGTAGCTTGTTTTCATATAATTTACCAAAGAAAAGTTGCTTTTTTATAAGATAGTGAACATTTGCTTATAGACACTTTTTACCCCAACTATTTTGCCATATGATGGTCTTTTGGTAATTTTATAAATTTATCAATTGATCTCTATTTTCCCTGTTTAATTATTCTTGGTTTCATATTAAATCAGTGAAATACTTAGCTGAAATTTTCATCCAAGGAGATATGCTTATAGTTTTTATGGAGTTTTTATGGATTTAGGGAGAAAAAAAAAATCAAAAAAAACTTAAGATGGGTTGTGCTTAGAGATATAATATGATGGGTGTTTGAGAAAAAAATATTGACACAGAGGTTATATTAATGCGATGAAGGGCATGTATGATGGAATTGTGACTGCAATTAATTCACTTGCAAGAGAAACAAATGAATTTTTGATTACTTGAAGATTACACCAAGAGTTAGCCTCAAGTCCGTACCTATTTGCCTTAATTATAGATGAATTGATTAGACATATTTTAGATGATGTCTTATGATTTATGGTATTTACAGATGTTATTAACATAGTGGATGAAATTAAAAGAGGAATTAACACTAAATTAGAAATTTAGATAGAATAGATGCACTTGAGTCGTTAAAAAACATTTTAAAATAATATTGAAAGTGTACACTTGGAATATTGCTTCAATAACAGTAGAAATAGAAATAACAGACTAGTTGAGGTTAAAAAGTAGGAGATACCAAAGGGTGAGCAATTTCGTTATGTAGGTTCGATTATTAATAAGAATGGAGTGAGGTTGAAGATGACGTGACCCGTAGAATCAAAGTAGGCTCAAATAATGCTATCTCCATTTGAAGCATCCCTCTCCATATGTGTCCAGGTTTCTTTAGTGGACTGGATAAAAGTAATTGTGGTCCGAAATGTTGGGCTGTTGCAATTGTGTTAGTTCAATAGCGATCAATGACAGCATTTTGGCTTGAATGAACTTTACAAAGAGATTAAACAAATCAAAATCAAGAGTACATCGAAGAAACTGATCGAGTCAACGAAACCCAAAATAGCATGGATGTAGTCGAATGTGCAGGCTGCAGTGGCGTCAAGTATCTGAACTGTAAACATTTGGCAATGGAGAAATGGAGAACTTTGATCGTCAAAGTGATGAAGCCATCATGAATCCTCCTGCCACAATGCTGTATGATTGATCTGTATATTTGGATTTCATATTTTCGATTAGGAGAAGATTAAAAATCATAAGATTGAAAACTAAAATGAGATGGAAGACATGAGAATTATCACTTTTTATTTATTTGTTGTGTTTCATTTTTAATTTTTGTTTTCTAGGAAACACGGTTAATTTTTATAGAAATGAGTCAAAAAGTAGATACCAAATATTTAGATAAATATGAAAAGTGAAACAAATTCAAACTCACCAAATTTATTCTTAAAGTGATGTGTTTTCTTTCCTCCAAATTCCTTGGACACATTCAAAAATAAGCCAAGATAGACACTAAAAAGCATTCCTAAGAGGGCACAAAGGTACACAGCCCTGCTCATCCTCATAACCTTTGACACTTTAGTATTGAACTGTACCATTTTGTTCTCTTTTAGGCTCTCTTTTTGGAGTAACTAGTTCAACCTTGTTTGATCAACTTATATTTTTTGTCATATACAGCAAGGTATATTTATAGGTGTCTTATTAAGTCAACCTTAGAATTCTTGCTCAACACTCACAATTTCTTAAGGTTAGGTATTTGCCTTGCTTTAGAATGGTATTAGTCAATAAACAATGGGGCAAATTACAACGGTAGTTCTTGTATTTTGGTCATTGTGAAATTTTAGTCCTTGTAATTTCAATTGACTCGATTCTGACCCTGAATTTATGAATTTGTCTTAATTTGGTCCAATTGATTTGAACTCTTAGAATTTTTTTAGAGAAAATATGCACTTAATTGTTATGTGTCATATTTTTAAGGGTACAATTATAAACTTACTCAACTCGGTGAGTTAACCTCAACCAATTTAGTGATAATTTTTTTTAAAAATACTAACAATATTATCAATTAGACCAAATTGACACAATTTAAGATGAATGATCAAAAAGTGTAGGGATCAAAATGATGCAATAAATAAAATATAGGGATTACTGGTGTAATTTATCCTAAACAATAAACCAACTAACCAAGCATTACAACAACCAATAAACTAGTCTATGTAGGCCTATTGTAAAATAATTTAAGCTTATTTTAATTTAATTCAGGCCAGATTTTAAAAAGTTTTTTTTTTTTGAACTCAGATTTTAAAAAGTTTGTTAGGCCATTTTCAGTCCTTAAATTTTTACTCAAATTTAAGAAAAATGATTCGTTGACATAATTCCCCCCTCCCCTCCCCCCCAAAACCCTCTCAAATGATGTGACAAGCAAAATTTGAAAAGTTGATCTACATTTAAATATTCCCTCAAAACTCTCTTTATATGTATTTTGTTTTGCCACCTCTTTAGGGGAATGATTGTGAGGGGAAGAAATTGTGGATGTAGCACTGCTGCAAATTTAATTAAAAATTTAAGTTTGATTTGATATGACATTCTATTGGATAAACTTAGGTTTGAACGTAAATTTGGGTAAAACGTCAGTAATGACAGAGTGGTAAATTTGAAAATTACAAAATGATCTTGAAAAAAATTCAAGTATATATTTAAGTCTTCTTTAAATTGGGTTAAAAAATGGGTAAAACTCAATTTCATATAAATTTGAGTCAATGAGTAGAGCGGTGTTTTGCAAGATTTTTATCCAAATTTAAATTTGATAAACCTTGTTTGACATTAGACTAATGTAGTTAAAAAGTCACTATAAATTATTATATCACTCTCTTTATTTTTTTAAAAAAAATTAAAAATTAATTAAAATAACACTTCTTAAACCATAGGGGTTGAAAATGTCCGTAGATGGTGGTTTTCAACTTTTGCTTGTGTGGGAAGATTTTTTAATTGGAAATTTACTTAATTATGGTTTCCATATGAACAGTTCCCCCCACCTTATTCTCTATGACTAATAAGGACAAAAAAAGATAATTACAGAATGGGGGTGATGGAACAAACTTAATTTTTTTTTAATATTCTAAAAAAAATAATAATTTAGAGAATTGACACACTTTTCAAACTATTTGGAAAACTTACTTGTTTTTGAAATCGCATTTTGAAAGTGTGATTTTGAAATTGAAATTGCATTTTCAATATACAATTTTACGTTGAAATCACATGTTGAAAATGCGATTTCAATTACATGCGATTTCATCATGCCATCATAAATTGTATTTTCAACTTGCGATTTCAAGGTGAAATTGCATGTTAAAAATGCAATTTCAATTTCAAAATCGCATTTTGAAAATGCGATTTCAAAAAATAAGTTAGTTTTCCAAATAGTTTGAAAAGTGGGTCAACTCTCTAAATTGTTTTTTTTTTCTTCAGAATATTAAAAAAAAAAAAAAAAAAAAAAAAAAAAAAAAAAAAAAACTCAACAAACTTAACCAATGCAATCATGAAAGCTACATTGGACCCACTCTTTAGAGTAAGTAAATCTCGAATTTTAAAAAGAAAAATGTTTAGGAGTTTTAGAGGAAGAGCTTTAGAGACAGCTCTAATGATGGATTTCACCATATGATGTGATGTTTTGGTTATTTTTTATTCTTTTGCTTTGCCACATCACTAGAGCTCATATTAGAGTTCTAATTTTAGAGCTCTTAATCACTTTCCTTCTAAAGATTGCCTACAAATCACACGTATCGGTTAAGTCTGAAAAACACTAGTAAGAGTCGAACTCGATATGTTTAGGTTTACAGTTCATTCGGTTGTGTATAGAACCTTTGTGTTTATATGCATTATGTGTAGAGGAGGAGATGGGGTATGTACTCCGCGGTTTAGGGGAAGATGGGGGGTGGACCTCTAAACCGGATAGTGTTGGGAGAAGATAGGGGATGAACTCCGTAGATACAGCTCATATGCTTGTCTAGAGAAGTGAAGATAGAGCTCATATGCGTATCTTTGAGAAGTGTGGATACAGCTCTTATGCTTGTCTAGTGAAGTGTGGATATAGCTTATATGCTTATCTGTGAATGTGGGATATAGTTTTTATACTTATCTGTTGTGGTGTTGATAGAGCTCATATGCTCATCTATTGAAAAAGGGAAAATGAAAAGTAACTTGGACTTAAAAGTCGTATGATTGAAATGTGATTTATGTGGATGTATCAGTGTTGGCCATCTATCAATTGCTAATCTTTTAGTCATTGTTCATGGTTGGTTTAGTGTATTTCTACTGGGCTGTGGCTCACCCTATATGGGAATATCATTTTTAGGTACAGGTAGCATGCCACCTCCAAGGACATAGCTTGGGAGGCTAGAGGCGGGCAGACTTTTGTTATTTAGTTTCTTTTGATGTATTACATGTATATTCAAGCCAAGGGCTTAATGTGTAAATGAGTTAGCACTCTTTTGTTGTAACCAAGTGTTAACTTGGAAAGCTGTAAGCCCGTAGGACATTTTGCTTTTGTTGTTAACATGTAGTACTTTTGTAATGTAACTCTGATGAATAGGAGAATGTGGGGCTTTTATATATCAATGCATGTCTATATTGTTGGGTTTAATGTTATTATTTTGAGGGCGTTACAACTTGGTATCAGAGCGTACCGGGTTCGAATACTTTGGGTACGTGGGAAGTGATTAGGATCACAATGGGTTTGTCTCGCTTGATAGAGACTTAGATGTAGTGTCATATGCTATGTGTTTAAATTGATAACATGCTTATGTGTTTATATGGGTATGGGATTTAATTTCTAGGATGTTGATTGGATCCTTGGGTTTCTGGGAGTCTTGTTGGAAAGGCACTTGATCAATGCCGTTTCTAACCGGAACTCTAGTAACGCCTCGGGACTATCACTATCCGGAAATAAAATTCGTAAGTGCTTATGTGTTTATGTGCTTACGTGGAGTGAATTATAGTTGTCCATGCATTAGGACGCGAGTGTTTAGTTTCGGCACATTTATTGTTAGGTTTTTTTTGTTGGCAACCCCGTTTGACAAAACTCCTTTCAGATGTATTTATTTTCGCACTTTTTTATTTCAGTGAGGCTATGAGTTTATTAGATGCGAATCCAAATCCGAATCGAGCTATGCAGAGAAGTTTGTGATGTTAATGCTTTCAAGATTGCCACTTCGCTGATTATTACGGGGGTCGAGCTGCCCGGTCAGCTCGCGGCTGAAGCAAAATTCAAAATGGCATTCAAAATTGCATATCAGCCGTTGCTCGCTCGGGCCAAGGAGTGCTCGCTCGATCTAAGACTTTCTCGCTCGAGCCAAGGAATGCTCGCTCGAGCCAAGGATTGCGTCCATACAAAAACCTGAAGAAGTGTATTCCTCGCTCGAGCCAAGGATCCGTCGCTCGAGCCAGGGCACTAGTAGAAATCATGAAAATTACTCTCCTCGCTCGAGCCAGGAAAGCTTCGCTCGAGCGAGCCTCAGAATCCGGATTTCTCAAGGAGTTTGTTTTCTTCCCAATCTTGGATTACTTTTGGTTCTCTATAAATACTTGGTTTTCTCCCAAAACTAAGTAATTGATTGAAGTCCTCCAGATCTTCTTTTTGGTTCTTAAAGGTTTATATCTGGGGATATTTTGTTTTTTTCTTTGATGTTTTATTGAGTATTCAACTCATGGTCTAAAGAGAGTACATCAAAGGTTTGTTTTGTATACACAAAAGAGAGAGTTGTTCTTCAGTTGTGAATTCTGAAGAATTCGAGCCTGAAGCTTTGGTGGAATCCGGAGTGGCTCATCAGAAAGACAATTTCGTGCTGAAGATGGGGTTGGAAGAGGCACATAGAGGTTGGTTCAATTAGGCGTTGTGAATTCGCTAGATAATTGAGAGTGATACCTGTGTAATTCCTTTATATCTTCTTAGTGGATTGTTCTTGTGGCTGTTGCCCGTGGTTTTTTGATCACAATTGGAAGGTGTCCAATTGTGGTTTTTCCACGTAAAATCTTTGTGTCTCTTTCTCTTGATTGTTTGATTGGGATTGTTATATTCTGCTTAAAATTGATACATAATCACAAATCAACATCTAGGAGGTTTCTAGATTTTTCATTTATGAATGTGCTAACGTTCTGTGTTATCTTTATTAGGATGTCAGGGCGAGGAAGAGGTGCTAGGCGTGGTAGGCCTGCGAGGCAGGAAGCACCTTTACTGGATGATATTCCGGCAGTCCAGGAGGGAGTTGGCTAGGCCAATGTAGCCGAGCCAGCGGGTCAGCAGGCTATGAGTGCCTTGGCCCGAGAGATAGCAGGAACTTTGGGTATTCTCAGAGCAGGGAATCAGGCAGCTGAGGCAGGGCCTTCTTTCTTGAAGAGGGAGTTTTTCCGGTCTAACCCGGATGAGTTTGTCGGGGATCCGAAGGAGCCATTGAAGGCTGATGAGTGGCTAGAGCAAATGAGTAAGACGTTCGAGATGCTTGGCATCGAGGACGGAACACTGAAGGTGACTTTGGCATCCTTCCAACTTAAGGGAGATGCGGGTCAATGGTGGAAATATGAGAAAGGCCGTGTTGGGGGTACATGGGAGGCTTTTGTAGAGGCTTTCCAGGAGAGGTTTTTATCTGCAGCTGCTAGGGAGAAGCTGAGGGATCAGTTTAGCCGGCTTAAGCAGCAGGGCTTGTCTGTGGCCGAGTTGGAGGCTACATTTACTAGTTTGTCCAGGTTTGCACCTGAACTGGTGGCGTACGAGGAACGCCGTTGCTACGAGTTCGAGCGGAAGTGAGGCGTGGCCTCAAGTTGAGGGTTGGTGGATCTTTCATTCAGGAGTACAGACGTTTGGTTGATGTTGCTGCTCATATGGAGATTATGATGCAGGAGGAGAAGGAAGAGCAGAGGAGCTCCAAGAGGAGCCAGGATGGTCAGGGTGACGGCAGGAGACAGAGGGGTCTAACCCTCAGCAGTCTCAGGGTGGTTTGGCCAGGTCGACTTTCCCAGTACCGAGCACGGGCTCCGGGAGGAGCAATCAGGGGGAGTTCACTTGTTACAAGTGTGGTCAGCTGGGCCACAAGGTTTCGGTTTGCCCACAGAAAGGCGGAGGTCAGCGAGCTGCTTCTTCATCGGCTAGACCTCAGAGTCAGAGTTTGGGCAGGGGTCAGCCCTTATCTTGCTATCAGTGTAGACAGCCTGGGCACCTGAAGAGGTTTTGCCCACAGTTGAGTGCCACTTCTGGAGCGTCTGGTTCTAGGTAGACGCAGGGTTTTCAGCCAGCTCAGTCTGTGCAGGCCTCGAGGGCCAATCCGGGGGCTTCGTCGTCCCAGTCAGTGCAGCAGTCGTATGCTCCGAGGGGTGAGCAGGTAGATCAGGGGCCTACTGGGCGCGTGTATGCTGTTACCGCGCAGGATCTTGTACCTGCTCCATCAGTTGTGAGAGGTACCTTTTTTTTTTGCAACTTGGTTGCTAGTATATTGATTGATACAGGTGCATCTCATTCCTTTGTATCTGCTGCATTTGCATCTGTTTTGGAGTTGGAGTTAGCACAGTTAGCATCTCCTATTTGCGTAGTATCACCTCTTGGGGGTGAATTGATCTTGAAACATGGTGTTAGAGGGTGTGATATAGAGGTCGCCGATCATAGGCTTCCATTCCCTTTTGTAGTTATGCCCATGAAGGGCTTTGATGTTATTTTAGGTATGGACTGGCTATCGTCATATCGGGCTGTTATCGATTGCTACCGCCAGAGGGTCACTTTATGTACCTTGAGCGGGGAGTGGTTCCATTTCTTGGGAGACCGGGTTGGTAGTGTTTTGCCACCGGGGTATGATTCGTGAGGGCGGAATGAGCTTAGTGGTCTACTTGCTAGCTTTGAGAGTGGTGAGTGTGATGAGACCCAGCTTGTGTTGCCGAGGGTGGTTTGTGAGTATTCGGATGTCTTTCCCGAGGACCTTGTTAGTTTTCCACCTCACCGGGAGATTGAGTTCTCTATTGATTTAGTGCCCGGCACGGCGCCGATTTCCATGGCACCTTATCGTTTTGCTCCAGCAGAGTTGGTCGAGTTGAAAGTTCAGCTCTAGGAATTGCTAGATAAGGGCTTTGTTCGCCCTGTGTTTCGCCGTGGGGAGCACCGGCCCTCTTTCCTAAAAAGAAAGATGGTGCCTTGAGATTGTGTATCGACTTCCGAAAGTTGAATCGGGCTACGGTTAAGAATAAGTACCCTATGCCCCGTATAGATGATTTGTTTGACCAGTTGAAGGGTTCCCGTTGTTTCTCTAAGATAGACTTGAGATCGGGTTACCACCAGTTGAGGGTCAGGGAGGAGGATATTCCGAAGACGGCATTCCGTATGCGGTATGGCCATTATGAGTTTCTGGTGATGCCATTCGGGCTTACCAATGCACCGGCAATCTTGGACTTGATGAACCGGATCTTTCGGGAATTCTTGGATCGTTTTGTGGTCGTTTTCATGGACGACATCTTGATTTATTCACCTTCAGAGGAGGAGCACGAGGAACACTTGAGAGTGGTGCTTGAGTTGCTTATAGCCCATAGGCTGTATGCCAAGTTTGGGAAGTGTGAGTTCTGGCTAAGAGAGGTCAAATTCTTAGGACATGTGGTGTCCGGGGAAGGGGTGTCTGTTGATACATCCAAAACTGAGGCAGTGCAAGATTGGGCACAGCCTAAGAGTGTGTTTGAGATCCGCAGTTTTCTGGGATTAGCTGGGTATTACCGCCGGTTTGTGAAGGATTTCTCCAGGTTGGCTTCGCCGTTGACTAGACTGACTCGTAAGGGAGTCAAGTTTGTGTGGAGTGAGACTTGTGAAAAGTCGTTCCAAGAGTTGAAAGTTAGATTAACCACCGCTCCGGTTTTGATTATCCCGGAGAGAGGGTTGGGTTATGCAGTCTATTGTGATGCCTCACGAGAGGGTTTGGGTTGTGTGTTGATGCAAGAGGGGAAAGTGGTAGCTTATGGCTCACGTCAGTTGAAAATACACGAGAAGAATTATCCTCCACACGATCTAGAGTTAGCGGCCGTGATCTTTGCCTTGAAAATCTGGAGGCACTACCTTTATGGTGAGAAGTTCGAGGTGTTCTCGGACCACAAGAGTTTGAAGTATCTGTTTACACAGAGGGACTTGAATTTGAGGCAGAGAAGGTGGATGGAGTTTATTGAAGACTACGACTTCGAGTTGCATTACCACTCGGGAAAGGCCAATGTTGTGGCCGATGCCCTTAGTAGGAAATCCATAGGTGATGTAGCTTGTATAGCCATCCGGGAGTGGGAGATGTTGGGAGCACCTGGAGAGTTTGTTTTGCTTCTGGGCGAATCCGTTGAGGATGCGACCTTGTTTTCTGTTGTTGCGCAGCCTACACTTGTGACACGAGTGTTAGAGGCGCAGAGAGGTGACCTAAAGGTGAAATCCCTCTGAGAGAAGATCTCCAGTGGAAAAGTTGAGAAGGGTTTGACGGTGTATCCCGACCAGAGTGTGAGGTACCGAGACCGTTTGTTTGTGCCGGAGTCTTGCCGAGAGGAGATACTCCGAGAGTTTCATTATTCGCGCCTTGCGGTGCATCCTGGAGGTACTAAGATGTATCGGGATTTGGGTCGCCAGTTCTGGTGGCGGGGTATGAAGAGAGATGTGGCAGTCTTCGTGTCTAAGTGCCTTACTTGTCAGCAAGTGAAGGCCGAGCATCAGAGGCCAGCGGGTTTGTTACAACCCTTGCCTATTGCCGAGTGGAAGTGGGAACATGTCACTATGGACTTCGTTGTAGGTCTTCCGAAGACTCAGCGGGGTAGTGATGCTATTTGGGTGGTTGTAGACCGGTTGACTAAGTCGGCGCACTTTATCCCTATGCGCGTGAGAGATTCGGTAGATCATCTTGCCGACTTGTATATTCGGGACATAGTGAGATTGCACGGGGTCCCAGTGACGATCGTCTCAGATAGAGATCCTCGTTTTACTGCTAGGTTGTGGCAGAGTTTGCAGGGTGCCTTGGGCACTAAGTTGACCTTTAGTACGGCTTATCATCCTCAGACTGACGGGCAGTCCGAGCATACTATTCAGATCCTTGAGGATATGCTTCGGGGTTGTGTCCTGGACTTCAGTGGGACGTGGGAGAGGCACTTGCCGTTAGTAGAGTTTGCCTACAATAACAGTTTCCAGTCTAGTATTGATATGGCACCATTTGAGGCCTTGTATGGCCGACCGTGTAGGTCTCCAGTTTGTTGGGCCGAGGTGGGTGATGCACCTTTGTTGGGTCCGGAGTTGGTTAGGGAGACAACGGAGAAAGTTGAGCTTATCCATAGGAGGCTTGTTACAGCCCAGAGTCGCCAAAAGAGTTATGCCGACCGTAGGAGGAGGCCTTTGGTGTTCGAGATAGGTGATCATGTCTTTCTGAAGATATCACCTAGGCGAGGTTTGATGAGGTTTGGGAAGAGTGGGAAGTTATTCCCTCGGTTTATTGGTCCTTTTGAGATCCTTGAGAGGATTGGCGAGGTTGCTTATCGTTTAGCTTTACCGCCGCAGTTGTCCGGAGTTCATGACGTGTTTCATGTGAGTATGCTTCGGAAGTATGAGCCAGATCCATCACATGTATTGGATTGGACCGATTTAGAGGTAGATGATGATCCCTCGTATGAGGAGAGACCGATTAGAGTCTTAGATAGGCGGGATCAAGTCCTGCATGGCAAGACCATCCCTTTGGTGAAGGTTTTGTGGAAGCATCACAGAGTGGAGGAAGCCACTTGGGAATGTGAGCTGCAAGTCCGTGAAAAGTATCCGGATATGTTTGTTGATGTGTAATCATGTAATGAAGTTTTGTAATATTGTTGAACTTTAAGAGCATTATATATGTCTTAAGTTGTAAAACATTGTAAATGTTTTGGTTTATTGGAAGTATGTTTTGGAACTTGCCTCAATAGGAAGTTGAATGTGACATTATATATGTTGAATATATTGTAGAATTGGAAATGTATCATGAACACTAGTTATGATATGAAATTGTTGAAATTGGAAAGGAAATGCGTAATGTTGATGCATGTCGAGAAATACATTTGTTGTTTACATATTGTGAAATGCCTCTTGATAAGAGATGGGATGACCGGTAATGGGTCGAGTTATCGAATGTTAAAATATAACATCGTTTAAAATGGAGGAAAACCTGTTTTTGAAAACTTGTGCCTAATTTCGGTGACGAAATTATTTAATGGGGGGAGGTTATAGCAATCCCGGGTTTACCCTTGTTGTACAGTGATCCGGACATGTGTCCGTGGATGATAGTAGTTGATTATTACCTTGTGTACATCCTTTCTTACTTTGTACTTGAGTTATAGGATGTGTTGGGCAGGTTTGTTGCAGGTTGGTTAAGTTTAGAAACCAAAACTAGTTGCCCAGATTTTGACCTGTCCGCTCGAGCGGGGAGTTTGACGCTCGAGCGGGGACCCTTTTGTTGCTTGTCCGCTCGAGCGGGGGTTTTGGCGCTCGAGCGGGAATATCACCCATCCAGTATTTCCTGTGCAGTGTTGGGCGCTCGAGCGTGGGATTGGCCGCTCGAGCAGGAGTGTGTGAGTGCCGCTCGAGCGGGGAGTTGGGCGCACGAGCGGGAGACCTGTCTGCAAAAGTGCTGGGAGTGTGCATCCGGTGCTCGAGCGGGGGATTGGCTGCTCGAGCGGGAGTCTGTGAGTGCCGCTCGAGCGGGGGTTTGGACGCTCGAGCGGGGCGACTGGTTAAAGCTCCGTGTTTGGGACATTTTAAATCACTTTTTCACTTTTCCTTCTCTCTCTTACTTTTCCAAAAACCCCATTGTTGAGCTTCTTACTCTAGAGCTCTACCTTCTCTCTAGGTATTGATCTAGTAGGAGTGATTTGCTCACCTTTGGCCTTTACAAAAAAGTTGTTGATCGTCGAGGGCTATCTTTTGATCCGAGAAATTCGTGGTTTGGAGCATTTTCGTTTTCTTCACCTTCTTGGTTGGGAGTCATCTTTTGAGGTAGGGATACCCTACTCCTCTCTATGGGTTTTGTCTTTAAATTTTAGTATTTTGAGATGTTGGGGTTGGTTTGGTAATTTTGTGAAAGTTTGGGACTTTTGTGTAATATTACAAAAGTTGAAATTTTGCTTATGATAAACCTAGATGCATGTTTGGCATAGAGAAATGAAATTAATGTTGAAACATTGATAAAAATGGAACCTAAGGGTTGTAATGTTAATTATGGAAAAGGCCCTAATTACATTGATTAATTAATTGGGATAATTAATTGTGAGAGTTGAGAAATTGAAGTGGAAACGTTGAGATTGGGAGTATGTGGGTTAAAGGGTGTAGTTGAATTACTAATCACTCACCGAATTGAAATGTTGATTAAATATCCATTTTGTGCATTTATTTTCTGTATAGAAATAACTGCTTTGGGCTATCGGTGGAGGATAGTCTTGATTGTTGTAAACAATGCATGATGATTAGGCAAACTTAAACTAATCGATTGAATGTGTCATAGAGCATGACGGTGGATTGAATACATTAACTTTATGTATTGAGTGGTTGTGTATAGAACCTTTGTGTTTATATGCATTATGTGTAGAGGAGGAGATGGGAGATGTACTCCGCGGTTTAGGGGAAGATGGGGGATGGACCTCTAAACCGGATAGTGTTGGGAGAAGATAGGGGATGAACTCCGTAGATACAGCTCATATGCTTGTCTAGAGAAGTGAAGATAGAGCTCATATGCTTATCTTTGAGAAGTGTGGATACAGCTCTTATGCTTGTCTAGTGAAGTGTGGATATAGCTTATATGCTTATCTGTGAATGTGGGATATAGTTTTTATACTTATCTGTTGTGGTGTTGATAGAGCATATGCTCATCTATTGAAAAAGGGAAAATGAAAAGTAACTTGGACTTATAAGTCGTATGATTGAAATGTGATTTAAGTGGATGTATCAGTGTTGGCCATCTATCAATTGCTAATATTTTAGTCATTGTTCATGGTTGGTTTAGTGTATTTCTACTGGGCTGTGGCTCACCCTATATAGGAATATCATTTTCAGGTACAGGTAGCATGCCACCTCCAAGGACATAGCTTGGGAGGCTAGAGGCGGGCAGACTTTTGTTATTTAGTTTCTTTTGATGTATTACATGTATATTCAAGCCAAGGGCTTAATGTGTAAATGAGTTAGCACTCTTTTGCTGTAACCAAGTGTTGACTTGGAAAGCTGTAAGCCCGTAGGGCATTTTGCTTTTGTTGTTAACATGTAGTACTTTTGTAATGTAACTCTGATGAATAGGAGAATGTGGAGCTTTTATATATCAATGCATGTCTATATTGTTGGGTTTAATGTTATTATTTTGAGGGCGTTACACTTAGGGTCTATCCTTTTGCCACTAGGCAAAGTCATTCATTTATATGATCACATTTTTTACCATGTCATTTATCACAATTCCTTTGAAATTGTCCCTAGTGATGGAACCAATTTAACCAATGCAATCATGACCATGAGATGGTAAACTAATATCATTAAAAAAAAATAAATGTAGTATTATTGGCCATTCATTAATCATATAGAAAAAAAGAAAAAAAAGAAATTATTATATCTTTATATTGAAATGTATGTTCTATTATTAATTATTTTTATATTTACATATTACTTGTATTAGCTGCGATCCCCCCCCCCAAAAAAAAATAAAAATAAAAATAAAAATAAAAATGAGATCATAATATTTATCTCAAACTTCTAAGATTACTAGTGCCAAACGGAACTTGTCTTTTTTGTCCAACGAGATCATAATATTTATCTCAAACTTCTAAGATTACTAGTGCCAAACGGAACTTGACCTTTTTTATTCGACAAATTACATCAGTGGTCTCTTAAATTTTCACATTGAATCAATTCTATAATATCTTAGCAAAACACCATTGACAAAAAGACTTTTTTCAAAGTAATATAAGAAAATTTACAAACAATTCCATAAAGAACTTGGTTAAGTTTTTATTTATTTTGAGGAAAAATTTGGATCAAATCTATTGCTCAAAATGGTAAATAGCATGCAATAGAGATGAGGAGGTGATGATGACAAAGATGAAATCTCACAATCTGCAGCAAAAGTAGTGGTCTCTGGTCGTGACCTTCTCAGCAATGGACACCAATCGAATCTCACGGCCTTACCCCAACTGAGCCCCACCGTCGAATAAACCCCCTTTCTTTTTCCCCGTCGAGCCATCTGTTAAACATAAACCATCTCTTTCTATAATTGAGATCCACATGTGTGTTTATTTGATCGAGTTAACTCACTCTGAATAATGTACAAAATATTAAATTTACAATTTTATCCTTTAAAATAAGGCATGTGACATGCACATGGCCAATTTTTGTCAAAAAACTTAACTACCATTTTCAATTGGGACAAAAAGAGAAAATATAAAATTCAGAGTTAAAATCAAGCGATTTGAAAATATAGGCACTAAAATAACACAAAAGTATACCATATGCATCATTTTAAGGGTGAACATCGTAGCATCTTCCTTTTCTCTATGCTAATTGTTGGTATGGTGTGTACGATTGGTTGATGCCTATTGAAATTGTGATAATTGATTTAAATCCCGTTTGGGTAATTTTGTGAACTGTTGAAATCAATGTGTAGTTAGGAGCTAATCATCTGCATTTGCATCTGCATATATGGAAACTTATGATATTTGGTTACATTGATAGTTTTATTGCTTTGGCTTTTGTAAGTGTGTGGGATTCACCTAAAAAAGTTATATATATATATATATTTTTTAAATTTTTAGTGATTTTTTTCTTTCTAAATTATGTCCATTTTTTTTTTACTTTTTAGGTTTGTCTTGTGTAGACAAATCTAAAAAGTAAAAAAAAATAAAAATAATCCTAAAGACAAAAAAGTTACAAAAAAAATAAAAATTTAACTGTATTTTTTTTAAAAATCATTTTTGGACTTTTTTTTAAAAAAAAAATTCAAATTTTTTGATCTTTTCTAATTTCTCTAGTCGAGTAGAATTCAAGAGTGTAACACTTTTTAATTTTAAAAAAAAAAAAAAATCATTAAAGATGAAAAAAATCAACAAAAAGTTATTAAAAAAAGCCAACCACAAGCACTTGTAAATTGGTTAAAACTCAATAGACACAAATAGATAGAGAATAAAACACCCACACACACACAAAATCTTTGGCAAGGATTAATCATTAACAAATTAAATAAAAAGTAGTGCAAGTTGAGAAACATACTTGTATATTACTGATGTTACATACTTCTCCTAAATCATTAAAAGCTTTGACACAAGTAAAGATTACTACAATGTGAAGAAAAACATGAATAGTTGAACTTATATGTGAATTTGACTGTTGCACAATAGCTCTCTGTTTTGATAAGGTTTTTCTTGGTGATTCCATTACTACATGTATATCATTGTTGGAGCATTTTGCTCAATTCTCAACATTAAAACTATAATCTATGGCCTTAATTGGCAAAAATCATAGAATTCACCAATAAAAGGAGAATACATATATATGCAAAACACAGTCTATAACATATTCTGGACAATACGATAGTTCACAAATCATTTATTTAAGGAAAGACTTACTTTAGAATATTTTACAAAAGGCACAAAATCATCAAACCCCATCAACATATATACTAGAACTATAGAATTATTCAAACTTATTTCTTTCCAACAACTCAAGAAAATCCATAACATGATCTCAATGCTGCTTTCCCCTGAGGGTCCTTTCTCCAGTTGAATATAAGACCCTTTAATGCCAGCAAAGCATATAACAAGCATATTAGTGGATGTTAACATGGTTTCTCTGAAATAATGCAACAAATGACTTCCGAAAAAAATATTTGAGAAATGTATTTGCATTATTTGAACTGTATAACAACAAACCTGCATTTGTTTTAATTTTTTTAAGCATGTGACAGAATTTTGGCGCTTTTGGTAAAGAAATTTGTTGGAAATTAATCTGTACTTTACTATATGATCTTGAATGTAAGACATGTTTTTGATGATAATCTGGAAATATCACTACCTCCACTTCAAAATATGAATGGTCATTCTTCAAGTCGAGATGATGTTCCAAAAATCATTTCAATGATTAGCATTGTTATGTTAATGACAGTAAGGAATTGAAAAAAATTCGAAAGATTCATGCAAGATAAATCATGGGTTATGAAGATGTTGATTTGATGCACACATCGCAATCATGACAAGATACAGAGGTAATATAGGTACATGATGAGAGAGAGAGAGAGAGAGAGAGAGAGAGAGAGAGACGAATTAATTGGGTGATAAATTCATCCTCCAAATTTGCCTTTGTTGAACTTCCTGCTTAGCTGAGCGAACTTGATTGCTATGTTTATTGATATCCAATTGTAGTTGTTTTCGATGAACTGAAAGTATGCATACCTCCAAGACTTCTTGAAATTCAAAGTGCCACAGACCCCCAAGAACCCAACCAAGAAACCAGGTCCAATGCCAGTGTAGAACCACAAAAAATCAGTTTCATCTGCAATGTTACTCTCATCAGCATGTTTGTGATTACCAGAAGATGATTTATCATCGACGCAACTGTTTAGTGGTGCACCACAAAGGCCATCGTTGCCTATATAAATGGAAGGATCGTTGAGAGTTTGAAGTTGATTTCCCGTTGGTATTCGCCCTGATAAATTATTGAATGACATGTTCAAATGACTTAGGTAGCTTAAACTAGGCAGACTCGGAGGAATGGGGCCAAAAAGTTTGTTTCGAGACAAATCAAGAGATTCCAATTGTCTCAAATTTCCAATTGAAAAATCTAAAAACCTCCTAGATGTTGATTTGTGATTATGTATCAATTTTAAGTAGAATATAACAATCCCAATCAAACAATCAAGATAAAGAGACACAACGATTTTACGTGGAAAAATCACAATTGGACACCTCCAATTGTGATAAAAAAACCACGGGCAACTGCCACAAGAACAATCCACTAAGAAGATTTAAAAGAATTACACAGGTATACTCTCAATTATCTAGTGAATCCACAACGCCTAATTGAACCAACCTCTATGTGCCTCTTCCAACCCCATCTTCACCATGGAATTGTCTTTCTGATGAGCCACTCCAGAATCCACCGAAGCTTCAGGCTTGAATTCTTCAGAATCCACCGAAGAACAACTATCTCTCTCTTGTGTATAACAAACAAACCTTTGATGTACTCTCTTTAAACCATGAGTTGAATACTCAATAAAACATCAAAGAAAACTAAGAAAATATCTCCAGATATAAACTTTAAGATCCAAAAAGAAGATCTGGAGAAAAAATTAATGAGCAGTCTAGTTTTAGGAGAAAACCAACTACTTATAGAAAATCCAAAGTAATCCTGGTTTTGGAAGAAAACCAACTTCTTAGAGAAATCCAAAGTAATCCTAGTTTGACCCAACATGTGAATTTAAAAAATTACAACCTTGGGTTTGATCCATGGAATTTGACAACACAGAGTCCTAACAATCTCCCCCTTTGTCAAATCCCGGACAAAACCATGCTAAAACAGTTTTCCTAACAAAAACACTAAAACAATTTTCCAATCAAAACAAGAACAGCACCACCAACTAGGAACCAGCACTTATAACCAAATCTCTTTACAAACTTATTTCTCAAGGTCATGATCTGCAAAACAACTATTAGTGCCACAATCTCCAAAACAACTATTAGTCCCACAAGAGTATATAAAAAAACAATAAACATATGGCTAGATTATCTTGAAGTATGAGATGAAAAACATGAATAGATGCAACTTGAAGATTTTAAGAACATGTAGCATAAAAAGATGAAAACTAAGACACATGCACCTGACACATGACATGAATACATGAAATCCTAAGACACATGAAAAACAACTTTCTCCCCTCACAAAACAAATCAAAGTGTTCATGCTAACAAACTCTTGTAATGATAAACCAAACTCCCTCTCACTCAAAGCAACCACAAACACTGTACTAAAAACAATGAACAAGAACAAACTGACAAAAATAATTTGGTGAAGCAAGCATGAAATCTCAAATTTGTACCTTTGAACACACAAGATTATCCAAGAAGTATAATTACATGAAAACACAATGTGCACAACCTCTAGAAGATTCCTCATAAAAGAAAGTGATGCATTATGTGAAAAGTATAGATCCCATGATAAAAGTGTGTGTGTGACTCTTGGAGTTCAACAAACACTAGATTCAATCCTAGTAGTGATATGAAAGCTGGACCTTCGGCAAGAGAATCTAAGCACAACAAAGGAAAGCTAAACCATTAGGAATTAAGGGGTATTTGGTGAGTAAAGGTGGAGGCTCCCCCTCAATCAATAAATCCTTTATTTATTTTTTCTTTTCTTTTTTTTCACATCTTTTTCTTTTCTTTCTTTTGCACATTGTTTTTTTTCTTTCTTTTGCACATCTTTTCTTTTCTTTCTTTTGCACACTCATTGGCGGCTGACACGCTCAAGAGTATGGAAACCGAACCAGAGAAGCATGGATATAATAAGGATGGCCTGGTTGGTGACTCTGAGGTAGCCTTTTCCTCATGCTTGGACTACAAAGAACAGAGGGGAAAGCCATGGAGATGCAAAAAAATGGAAGGTGGTTAAGAGACTCAACATCACCCATGATATGCTAGTATAGGTCAATTCTTCTAGAAAAGCAAAAGATACCATACCAGAAGTCCATAGAAAAAAATAATCACTAAGGCGAAAGACTCCGATATTTGCTAATCCAAGAGTGTGTACAGAATGAGGCATACTAATAAAAAATACACACTCCAAAATGAGTAAGGACCATAGAAAGCACACACGTATCAACATGTAATGGATATTCTCATCAATTCCAATATGCACCAAGGACCACTCAAAAATTTCAAGCTTGCAAAACCATACTAAGAAAATCTTTTTGGATTTTTTTTTTCTTTAACCAAAGTAAGATAAAAAAACAAACATGCACACATTTTTTTCTCATTAAAAAAAAAACACACAGAGACCCAAAAAACTAAACAGAGTAAACATATTAACACAAGTCAAGTTTTCTCACCCAAATCTTTTTGGTCTTAACAAAATCAGGTCTAGCAGACTTGGTAAGAGTCGTGGCGTTGTGAACACCCTCATGAATCTTGGTATTCCTAGACATGTAAGGTTGTCTCCTAACCCAAAAAGTATTCGAATTTCGACCCTTTTGAGACACTCTCCCATGCAACTTATAACAATAAGGGCGAATATGACCATGCATACCACAATGATGACAAATAAAAATAGAGTGTACCTTCTTTTCTTTTACCTTACCAACTCTAGGAAGTTTGAGAAGTCTATCCTCATGTTGAATCTTTTGTTCTCCTTTTCCTTGAGTTATTGTATCATGAGATGTGGATGAACTCTTTTGTTGCTCTTTCTTACCTCCAAAACCAATGCCACTCTTGTCAGAACAGATTTGTTGAGACCCAATGATATCCTCCAAAGTCTTTGATCCTTTGTTCCAAAGACTAATGGTAACCATAGCACATTTTAGCTCTTCATGTTTCTTGATCATTAGTTCTTTCAAAGCAACTTGTGACATCTCGAGAGATTCAATCTTTTCTTCATACATGGCATGGGTTTCCTGTAGCTCAGTCCTCTCTGTCTCACAAGTCAACAGTTTTGCACAAAGAACTTGTCGATCACCAGCTATCTTGATGGCATTGATCCTAGCCTCGGAAATCTCCTCCTTAAGTTTGACATTCTCACTTTCACATGCTTTGAGTTTCTTTGTGAGTTTGTCATTCAATTTGAATAAATTAAGGGACTCCTTATACAACTTTTCATAGGCTTGCTCAAGCTCTTCATGATCACTCTCTGAGGATTCATCATCAGTGGTATTCTCAACTGACCTCTTCGGAGACTCTGTTTGTCCTTCAGTTTCGGAAGCCACCATGAAAGCAAGGAATTGTTTATGTCCCTCTTCGCCTTGATCTTCATTGTCACTCTCATCTTCATCAGATTCTAAGTCATCATCCCAAGTGATAGTGAGGGCTTTCTTCTTCTTCAAACGAGTGGGGCATTCTGAAGCAAAGTGGCCAAATCCTTGGCATTCATAGCATTGGACACTTTCAGAGTTTCCTTGTATCTTTCCTTTCTCCTTCTTGGCTATAGAATTAATTTTGACTTTATTTTGAGTAGATTCCAAAAGATTAGGATTTTTATTCAAAAAAGATTTTTTAAATTGTTTAACAAAAGCAGCCATAATCTTAGAATCTATCTCACAGTCCTCATCAGAATCCTCAACCACTTTATGAGCACTATTAAAAGCAATATCTTTTTGTTTCTTTTTGAAATTCCTATGTGCCTCATAAGTTTGGAGATTTCCAACCAACTGATCTAGCTTGAGGTTGTCAACATCTTGAGCTTCCTCAATAGCCGTAACTTTTGGTTGGAACCGATCGGGCAAGGATCTCAAAATTTTTTCCACAACTTTGGATTCTGGTATTTTTTCACCTAAATTGAAGCTGGAATTTACAATGTCACTCAACTTCGCATAAAATTCATCAAAGGTCTCACTATCTTTCATTGAAAGGTTTTCGAAACTAGATGTGAGCCTTTGAAGTTTTGAGCGTTTAACAGAAGGAGTGCCCTCATGAATAGTTTGTAAAATATCCCAAGCCTCTTTTGCGACTTCACAATTGCAAATCCGACTAAACTCTTCAGGTGTGACAGCGCAAAAGAGAGAATTGATAGCTTTACTATTCCAGCTACTATTTTGGTAATCAGTTGTGTCCCACTTATCAATTGGTTTGGGGAAAGTTACTCCATCAATGGTAATTGTTGGTTCAGTCCACCCATTCATGACGGATTGCCAAACTTTTTCATCAATAGATTTTAAAAAAGATCTCATCCGAGCTTTCCAAAAAGAATAATTGGATCCGTCAAGTAGGGGTGGTCGAACCATAGAATTTCCCTCACGAATTGAATCCATTATCACAAATCAAACAAGATCTCGTTCTAAAAGATTTTTTTTTAAAAAAAATAGAGCGTTCTAAAAGAATTTAAAAAAAAAAAAAAATAGAACGACCTGCTCTGATACCAATTGAAAAATCTAAAAACCTCCTAGATGTTGATTTGTGATTATGTATCAATTTTAAGTAGAATATAACAATCCCAATCAAACAATCAAGATAAAGAGACACAACGATTTTACGTGGAAAAACCACAATTGGACACCTCCAACTGTGATCAAAAAACCACGGGCAACTGCCACAAGAACAATCCACTAAGAAGATTTAAAAGAATTACATAGGTATACTCTCAATTATCTAGCGAATCCACAACGTCTAATTGAACCAACCTCTATGTGCCTCTTCCAACCCCATCTTCACCACGGAATTGTCTTTCTGATAAGCCACTCCAAAATCCACCGAAGCTTCAGGCTCGAATTCTTCAGAAATCCACTGAAGAACAACTATCTCTCTCTTGTGTATAACAAACAAACCTTTGATGTACTCTCTTTAAACCATGAGTTGAATACTCAATAAAACATCAAAGAAAACTAAGAAAATATCTCCAGATATAAACCTTAAGATCCAAAAAGAAGATCTGGAGAAAAAATTAATGAGCAGTCTAGTTTTAGGAGAAAACCAACTACTTATAGAAAATCCAAAGTAATCCTGTTTTTGGAAGAAAACCAACTTCTTAGAGAAATCCAAAGTAATCCTAGTTTGACCCAACATGTGAATTTAAAAAATTACAACCTTGGGTTTGATCCATGGAATTTGACAACACAGAGTCCTAACACCAATATTATTAGGGATCCTTCCTTTCAGATGATTTCCAGATAAATTCAAGTTCCGCAACCCAAAAAGATCCATTAACTCTTTTGGAATCTCTCCAACAATGCGATTGTTCGAAAGGTCTATAGAGATGAGAAATTTGAGTGTCTTCGTGTATTCCAGTTCTCTTCCTTTCATTGAATCCAACATGTTCTCTTGATAATGTTCATTAATTGTTGGATCGAACATGTATGCAGGATCTAGTGCAACCATGGCACTGAAGTTGAGAAAACAATGAGGGATATGTCCCGTTATGTTATTTTGTGCCAAGTTTAACAATTGTAGATTTTGAAGATGACAAAGTTGTGGAGGAATATCACCATAGAAATTATTCGATTGAAAATTGAGAAATGACAAACCAGTTAGTTTATATCCGATCCAAGGAGGTATAATATCAGTGAATGCATTTCCACCTGGATCAAGTGTGTGAAGAAATGTCAAATCCTGTAAGGATGAAGGAAGCTTCCCATGAAATCTATTCTTATGTAAGTGTAAGGATATGAGAAAACTTAGGGAACCTAAAGAACTTGGAATATGACCACATAGGTGGTTATTCGACAAATCTAGCACTGCCAAGTTATCCAAGTGTCCTAAGCATTGAGGAATTCTTCCTGATAATTGATTTTTTGAGAAATCAATCATTGTTATGTCTGTTGCCTTGCATAAAGATGTTGGGATGCCACCAGTGAAATGGTTATTTGAGAGAGTAAGAATTTGAAATCCCATTTTTTTATTATCGTCACTCATATATTGGAATGCCACCTTTCCACTGATCTGATTGTTCGATAAATCCAAGTGTTGAATACCAGAAAAAATATTATGAAACCAATCTGGAATGGTATCGGAGATGCTTGCATTAGACATGACTAAATCACTAACATTTTTTTGTGTCTTAAGCCACAGAGGAAATTGGGGTCCCACTTTGATGGATGCCATTAGTATGGATGGGAGTTGAAAAGGAGGAACCCATTGGGAGCTCACATTTAGAACTAATAATGAGTTTGGAGACAAGTATAACTCATTTAACCTCTTGAGTTTGGCAAAATGAAGTTCAGATACCATGCCAACAAAAGAATTCTTTGATAAATCTAGCTTTTCTAGTTTTGAAAGTTGACCAAGACTACTTGGAATGTTCCCATTCAATTGATTATTTCTAGTATTCAACACTCTCAAATATGACAGTCTTCCAATTGATGATGGCAGTAGGCCATAAAATGAATTATTAGAAATATCAAGGTACTCAAGATTCTTGAACTCTCCCAAGTGGTTTGGCAAATGACCACTAAACATGTTTTTTTTAAGTTCTAACACCTTTAAATTATTATGGATGCAACCAAATGGACTAACCAAAGTTGAAAGGTTCCCACTAAGCTTGTTATAGGATAAATCAAGTATGCACAAGCTGCAGAGGTTTTGCATGGAGTTTGGTATTTCACCTTTGAACTTGTTTCTAGTGAAGTGAAGCTCTGTAAGTTGTGTCATATTACCAATCTCACTTGGAATTGGATCTTGAAAACTATTATGATCCAACTTGAGGACTGAAATAGAGGGCAACTTCCCAAAGCAATAGGGAATTGAACCACGAAGATTATTAAAACGAAGATCCAAATGGACAAGACCAGTAAGGTTGCACAAAGAACATAACATTGAATTATCAAAATTGTTGTCAGAAAGGTCAAGGAAGGTGAGAGCGATTGACCTTCCAAGAGCATCAGGAATTAAACTGATAAAATTATTGGAACCGATATCCATATGGACAAGACTACTCAAGTTACTCAGACAATGCAACATTGAGTTATCAAAGTCATTAAAAGAAAGGTCAAGGACTGTGAGAGATATCAACCTTCCAAGAGTATCTGGTATTGGACCAACTAAAGCGTTATTGCTAAGGTTGAGATACTGCAATCTTGAAAGATTCCCCAAATGATGAGGAATCATTCCACTGAAAAATTGTGACCAAGAGAGGTCAAGGTATCTCAAGCTTTTCAGGGAGCCTAAGAATTCTGGAAATTGCATATCTGAAAAATTGTTCATGCTCAAGTCTATGTAACTCAAATGATTTAAAACGAGTAAAGAAGGACTTATCTCGCCGCTCAATCTGTTCTTGTCGAAATTGGCAGAATGCTGAATAAAATCACCCTTGTAGGAATCAAAAGGGATTGGATTACGTAGATCAAGCTTCATGACATGGCCTGTTTTCCTACTGCAACTGACTCTCTTCCATAGACAACAGTCTTTTCCAACCCATGTGGATAAGCGATTTGCATCATCTTTGAGCTTTCCCTTAAACTCGATAAGAGCTTCTCGCTCACTCGCTATGCAACTCACATTTGGGTTTGTACCGCTACAACAAAACTCAATTCCTTCAATGAAAAGAAAAGCAAATAACATCAAAAGAGCACTAGAGGTTGTGCCCATGGCTTCTTAGTATGGAAGGTTACTTGGTACGAGTGTTTAAAGATGAGAGTTTAGCTTGTGCATTGCAGTTTTTAAACATGAACTTGAGGGAACTCTATTAGAAGACTTGATGACTTCAAAAGTCATAGCTCATGAATGGAAATTACTTCTTCTTCGGGGTAGAAGTTTTTGAACTTTCACATTTCATTGTCATGTTTTTCTACAAGTAGCTGATAATTTTTTATTTTTTATTTAAAAAAAAAACAAAACAAAACAAAAAGAAAAGAATCTTTTGAAAGTAATCAAGTCTCTTTTAGAAGAAAACGACACTAATTGACTGGAAGAAAACACTTGCTTATAGATAGGTTGATTATAAATTTACGGAGGAATTTGCGGAGGCAAAGTAAAAGATAATGGAAATGTGAAAAATAGCTTTATTTCATTTACTTTTTTTTTTTCTACGTAAATTTCTCTCTAAATTTATGATCAAAATATAACCTAATAGTGCGGAAAGTGGGTGGGAAAAAAAAAAGTCTTCAATGTTCAAATTTTCAAATAATGATTCACTATTTTTTACCTAATTCTAAAAGTGGTGCTAAAGACCCACAAATTGAACCCCTAAATGATGTGGCAAAAGGGATAAACCCCACACAATTGAGTATGTGACAAATTGAACGTTGACGTGTATTATGCCACATCATTGTAGATCAAATTGTGAAAAGTTTTTTATGGGTCTTAAACATTTACTAATCATTACTTGAGAATGATGTGACAACTTGTAGTAAATTTTTAGTTTTTAGACTAAAATAGCATATCCCCAAACGGGACCTTAATGTGTGCTATATATTGTTTCTTGGTGGTACTATCCTGTTTGGTTTAGATTGATTTTCTGAAAATCAAGTTTTTTTATTCTTAGTGAATTTTTAAAAATATTTTAAGTAGTTTTTTTTCACTTTTTAGATGCAACTAACCGGTAAAATATTTGTAAAATATATATATAATTTAATAAATATACAAGAATACTTAAATGTATTGAATTTTTGTATATTTTTTTTGTATTTTTAAAAATATTTTATTTTTTAAGTTTATCTAAATTAGGTGTATCTAAAAAGTAAAAAAATATATATTTAAAATATTAAAAAAATTACAAAAAATAAAATAATATGAAAAATAAAAAATTCAATTTTTAAAAAATCAAAACAATTTGAGGCCTAAGTCAATAATATATATAAACGCGTGTGTTGTTTAGTAAGCAACAAGTAACATTTTGTTCCCAGGTGAGTTTGCAATATCAATTACAAAATTTTAGATATTTTGTTATATCAATTTATGCCAAGATTACCTATTGTAATTGATATTACGAAATTTTATAATAAAATTATATATTTTGTGATAGGATGTATATGTATACACTCCCATAACATTTCCCTATATATATATAAATACATTTTGAGTTATGTTATAAGTGTTTATATTTAACCAAGTGTCCAGGTATTTTAACGTCTCTACATAATGTAAATGAGTTATATTTTTTATTTATTGTTTGAATCTTGACAAGAGTATCATCAGTGGTGACTGTTGGAATTTTTATAGATAAGGTCACTTTATAAGCTTAAATTTTACAAATTTTAAAAAACAAAAACTTAAACTATGTTACTCACTTTTATTTTGAATTTTTTAATTTTTGGGCAAATTACAAACACCGCCCTCGAGATTTGGTAAAAATACAGATTCTCCCCTGAGGTTTGAGAAATTACATCCCGCCTCCCTGAGGTTTATATTTCCATAACAAATTGCCCCCTGAGGTTTTTATTTTCATACAGATTCCCCATAATTTCCCCTAATTTGTTATGAAAATTTGACCCTTAGGGGGTAATTTGTAATTTCTCAAACATCAGGGGGGAATTTGTATTTTTACCAAACCTCGAGGGGGGTGTTTGTAATTTGCCCAAAAAGTAAAATATTTATAAAAAAAAATCTAATTTTTTGATATAAAAATATCACAAAAGTGTATCTACATTAACTAAAACTATAAAAATAAAAAAAAAAATTAAAAAAATTTACCAAAGACAAAAGAAACACATAAAATAAAAAACTGAAAAATTATTTTCGAAAAATGTTAATCAAACAAAGTAGATAATGGGTGGTTGTTGTTGTTGTTGTTGTTGTTGTTGTTGTTGTTTTTTTTATTTTTTTTTTATTTTAATGGGTTGTTGTGAGAACATGGGAAACATTGTATTAATAAACAATAACATTACATAAGCAAGACCCCAAAAGGTCATCCCAACTAAACAACAAAACAAAAAACAAACAACAAAAAATAAAAACAACTCCGCCAAAAAAAAAGTTACGAGCCAAGGAAAATCACTGATCTTCTCAAAGATATGGTCTGGAAATAAAGATCTGCTTGAAAGCCAGCTATCCCCGTCGAGGTCGTCCTTGTTGTTGTTGCCCAAGTCTGCCACCGCCACCGCCGGAGGACATCGAACACTGCCAGAAGCTAGAGTTGAGAAGGAAGTACACTCATAATGGTATGATAAAAAGGCTTGAGAGATGAGGAAATCATTGTGGATGTTGAAAATCCAAAAATCTATATCGAAATCGGAGGAGAAAACTCTCATAACCCCTATTTCGGACATAAAAAATCCAAATCTACACTAAAAAACTGTAGATCTATACTCTAAGAACATCTCCAGTGGTGTTTGCTAAAATAGCATTGTCATTGCTATAATTTGGCAATGAATAGTGCTATTTTGCCAAATTATAGCAATGGTGCTCCAATGGTTATATGCTATTTTGGTAAATCTCAACCAACTTTCCCGCTAAATTTGTAGTTATTGTTTGGATATAGGATTTTTAGTGATTTTTTATTATTTATTTATTTATTTATTTTTGTCTTTTGTGACCTTTTTTTCAACTGTTTGTTAAAATATAAATATATATAATATATATATATATATATATATATATATATATTTACATTATACCCGACTAGACAAATATAAAAAATGAAAAAAAATTGAAAAATTTCAAAAAAAATTAAATATAATTCACCCACCAAAAAACATACCACTAATAAATCAATAAATAAATAAATTATTAACTACATTAAAAATACATTCTCCCGTAATTATTCATCAGGAGGCAAGGGAAAATAGTAATTTGGGTTGCTGGCATGTGCGGACCTTTTGGCAAAAATCTCATTGTTGCGCATTATGTAATACGCTTTCGTTTGAGGGTCCAAATGAGAAATGTCCGTAGTCATTGTCAAACGTTCTTCATTTTTGATCTCAAAGTCTCTCATCTCCTGCAAATGTTCTTCCTTTTTGATCTCCAGTTCTTTCATCTCCTGCAATGCTTGAATCATTTTTTCTTCTTTTTCAGCTTTTTTCATTTCCTTTTCAGCAAGGTGTTGGTTAAATGTCTCCAATTTGTGGACTTCAGCTTGAACAGCTTCACTTTTTCGAAACAATTCTTTTGCAGATTTCCTACCCATAGGCCTTTTACCCCTTGCAGAGGCACTACCCTCACCGATTGGATTATTACCAACAGTTGGATTGTTACCAACACTTGGACTATTGTCATCTTTAAGAGATATGCAGTTATCCATAGGAGAATCGGGGGCTGAATTAGGAGAAAACGGTGTATGTATCCTTGACTTCACTGTTTTCGTAGGAGCTACATCTTGCCACCTGATATTGTTTTGCAAGATTGGCCAACAATGTTCAAAAGCAAAATGTTTGTTTTCATCTTGATGGTATAAAAGTTTTGCTTGAAGCACCTGTATCAATAAAATATTAAATTAATTAATTAGTTAATTTTTATACAACATGAAATAAAAAAACTAACATAATAAATGAAGACAAAATCTTACTATATCAACTTGAGACATCACACTTGGGTGTAGATTTTCGACTTGCGCTAAACACCCACGAAATTTGTTAGAACATTTCATGATTATACCCCATCAAGATTAGATAGACACTTGTGTTCTTGATTGATCATTTTGGAGAGAGCAATAATTTTCATAAATTCTCCCCCAAAAGTGAGCATAAGATTGCGAATTGCCAATAATTAGATCTTCAGAAATGTGACACCAAGCTTTACAAAGTGCTACATCTTCATCAATGGTGAATGATTTTCTTCTCTTTGTTTTTTATGAACCTTCCTTAGTGATTATGTGAAAAAACCTATAAATAAAAATGTAATTTGGGAGGTTTGTTGTGAAATGAAATTAAGAAAATGAGAGGAGAAAAAGAAAAATATAATTTCTGAGGCTTGTTGTGAAATGAAATTAAGATTGAGGGTTTGTATTTATAGAATTACAAAATATGACCCTTTTTTTTATTTATAAATATGGCCGTTGAGAATTTAAACAAATATGACCGTTTATTTATAGCCGTTGTGCTTCTGCAAAGTTGAATTTATTTATTTATTTATTTTTTAATAAACAAAATAGCACAACAGGGGCAATTCATCCGTTACTTTAATAATAAGATCTCAAACATTGATTAAATAATAATCCAACGGCTGAGATCAATCTTCTAGAATGATCTGCTCAAATCTCAAGACAAAACCATTCTGATCTATCATCTTGCTCTCTCTATCCTCTCTTCATCACTGTGTTTGGCTGAGAGATAAGAGCATTTCTCTCTCTCTCTGTGCATCTCTATCCTCTATCCTGTCTTCATCACTATGTTTGCTGAGAGATGAGAGCATCTCTCTCTACATCTCTATCCTCTTGCTCTCTTCATCACTGTGTTCGGCTGAGAGAAGAGAGCATCTCTCTGTCTCTGTCTCTGTCTTTGAGCTTAAGAGCATATATATCTCTCTCTCTCTCTCGCTGGCTCGCTCCCTGTCTTTGTCTCTGTCTTTGAGCTCAAGAGCATCTCTCTTTCTGTCCTCAAGCCGATCACTGATCACCGAACAATTTTCTCTGATCTCCAAAACCAGTATGCTCTCTCTCTCTCTCTCTCTCTCTCTCTCTCTCTCTATGTCTCTCTCTTTGATCTCAAGAGCATCTCTCTCTCTCTCTCTCTCTCTCTCTCTCTCTCTGTCTTCAAACCAGTCAGTTGAAGAAGAAGCCCTAGAGGTTGATCCAGGTATTCATCATCTAAATTTGTGAAATTGATTCTGAAATTGAAATTTGTGTGATTTGTTTGTGTGATTATGAAATTTATTTATGTGATTCTAAAATTTATTTGTGATTCTGAAATTTTGAATTTTGTGTAATTCTCAAATTCTGAAATTTGTTTGAATGAATTCTGTTTTTTCAACTGAATTTGGAGCAAAAAATCTGTTGATATTTGCTGATTTGGCATGTTTGGCACCTGCTATTCAACCTGCCAAATTTGAGAACATAAATGGCATCTGCTATCTTTGGCAAGAAGAATAGCAGGCCATTGGAGAACCTTTTTTTGTCACTCTTGCCAAATTATAGCTTTGGCACCTCTTTTGACAGCTCCATTGGAGATGCTCTAAGAGTGTAGATGTCACGCCCCGGATTTATGGAGTCCAGCCCACGTGAATAAACCACCCAACGATAAACAACAGATAACAATCCTCATACAGATGTATATAATATAACCACACAATACATGTGTTTATCCGATTTCATATATTCCTAAATACAACATCTAAGTCGAATGGGTGTTCTATAATTAAAACATACACAGATGTTATAAACCAAATTAAACGCCCATAGGCTTACATCATATACAAAGGGTGTAACCTTTACAAGAATGGCACACAACTAATAAATAACGTGAATGGCCCATGGCCTACAAATAACAGAACCACCCTACACAGTTCCGAACACAACTTCACGTCTCAGTCCATATCCACACGTGCACCTGAAAAACATTTTTAGCCACGTAGGGTGAGCATAAAGACCAGTAGAGAATATTTCAAAAACTAAACATGCTCCACTAGTATAAATGATCATGATGCAATACATATACACAATATGCCCAAATGCATTTTCAAATCCATTTGACTTCTCAACAACATCATATCTTTTCAATTACCAAAACCTTACGTTTAATCAAAACCTTTTCCAAGTTAAAAACATCTGTTTGATATAAAATACCTTTCCAAAAGTCAATCCAAGTATCTCAATACCAACCAGCAAATATATTGCTAAATCAAATGCAAATACATTGCTAAAACCACACCCAAACATCCTGTTCCAAAAACCAAAATGATAATAAATAAAAATGGGTAAATCTCCAAGGCTAGTGTTCATACGAGTAACTATACAAGTCACAAGGCCATTTTTACCAGTTCTAACCAGAAGGCTCGACACCTATCGCGCGGGTTTAAGTCTTTCACCATGGACACACATGCCAACTTAATTCTTCTTTAACACCTCCTCATAGCTTTATCACTTTATTTACCTTTTTCTGATAGCACAATACGTGTGATTCAAAATATTGTTTTCCTATAGTGATTCTGGTTTTCCCTTTCTGTATTTATTGTATTCCGGACTTTGGTTCCGTGGTGTTTATAGCGACCCCGATTTTTTTCCATTTGGTTGTTGTATCCGGACTTACGTTCCGTAGATCCTGTTGTTATATATTTGTTGTTGTCATCCTTTAATTCCTTGTTTTTGAGTTATAGGATGTTTTGGGCAGGTTGGTTATAGGTTGGGAGTGTTTGGGAGCAAAGGGTTGCTGCCCAGAATTTTGGTCCTTCGCTCGAGCGAGCAGTTTGTCGCTTGAGCGAGCTCTTTGTTTTTGGTCCTTCGCTCGAGCCAGGGTTTCTTCGCTCGAGCGAGCGACTGCGTCTAGCATAGACCTGAGAGCTGTGTTTCTAGGCTTGAGCGAGCTTTCCTTCGCTCGAGCGAGCGAGGTGTATGTTTTCGAGTTCTTCGCTCGAGCGAGCATTCTGTCGCTCGAGCGTGCTTCTGGGTTGCAAACCTGAAGCTTCGAGTTGTTGGCTCGAGCGAGACTTTCTTCGCTCGAGCGAAGATTTCTTGTGTCTGGTCGCTCGAGCGACCAATCCTTCGCTCGAGCGAGCCTGTTTTATATAAATACGCAGCAGCGGTTTTAAACATCTTTTTTTCACCCTCTTTTGTTTTAAAAACCCTAGGTCTGTCTTCTCTCTCCCTCCACTCACATCTCTCTTAGGTTTCATCTATTTTTAGGGTGTTTCTACCCTAGGTCCTTTATTAAAAAGATAGAGTGGGTTGAGGGCTTCGTTTTAATCTAAAGAACTTGGAATTTGGAGCACGTTGGTCTTTGGTCTTCATCTCCGTTTGGGTTCTAACTTCGAGGTAGGGATACCCTACTCCATATTATAGGTTTTGTCCTAAGTTTTGGTCATTTTGATATGTTGGAGTTGTTTGGTAATTTTAGGAAAAACTAGGGTTTGATTTATAATTTGAGAACAATGGGTTTTTCTTATATTAAATACCATATGCTTGTAAGTCATGAAAATGACATTGATAGTGTTAAATTGAGGAAATTGAACCTTAGGGTTGTTTTTGAGGAAAGGGGAAAAAACCCTAATTGTTGTAATAAATTAATTTGTATAATTAATTTTGGGAAGAATGTGGAATTAAGTTTAATTCATGAAATTGAGGAATTTATTGATTGAATGGTGTAGTTGGATAGTTTAATCACTCACCTATGAAAATGTTCAGTTTATATTTGTTGATACATTTATTTCCTGTTTAGAAATAACTGTTTTGGGCTATCGGTGGAGAATAGTCGTGATTGTTGTAGACATTGCATGCTGATTAGGGAAAACTAAAACTAATCACATTGAATGAGTCATTGAATATGACGGTTGAGTTAATACAGCAATTACGTGTATTGATTGAGTATTGTATATGACAAGTGTTTAATACATTGTATATGCATATCGTTTGGGAGAAGATAGGGGATGTACTCCATGGTTTGAGGGAAGATAAGGGATGGATTCTCAAACCTGTTTAGGAGGAGAAAGGGGATGGACTCTACTAGTACAGCAAATATGTGTACTTATCGATTTATGGAAGTGCTTCAGTATGAGCCTTAGTCTTATTTGAATTATTGATATTGGAAGTAATATTGATGTGAGATGTAGTCTCATTTTATAGTTTGGCCAGGTTCTGAGCCACGTATGTTTAATTTCAAAGTTGAATAACAACGTAAAGTGAAACATCTCATGGACATTATTGTCATGAAACTGTATAGTGATATAATGGATTTATAAGTGTTAACCATCTATCGAATGCTATTGCTTTAGTCAATTCTTATATTTGGTTTAGTATATTTCTGCTGGGCTGTGGCTCACCCTATACGGGAACATCATTTTCAGGTCCAGGTGATATGCTACCTCCAAGGACTTAGCTTGGAAGGATTTGGATTTGAAGACTTGTTTTTAGTTACTTGTTATTTGATTTTACATGTAAACTCAAGCCAAGGGCTAAATTTGTAGTTTAGTTAGTACTCACATTTTGTGTCCAAGTGTTGGCTTGGAAAGCTGTAAGCCCGTAGGGCATTTACTTTTGATGTTACATGTGATGCCTTTCAATAAGAATACTCTGATGAATGGAATAACGTTTTGTTTTCTTATATCAATGCATGTCAATATTGAGTATATTGTGGGTTTATTTTGAGGGCGTTACAGTGTTGGTGGTTGTATACCTTGTTGTCATCCTTTAATTCCATGTGTTTGAGTTTTAGGATGTGTTGGGCATGTTTCGAACAGGTAGGTTGAGTTTTGGTCTCAAGTGTTGTTGCCCAAGTTTTTGGTGTTACGCTCGAGCGGGTAATTCTGTGCTCGAGCGGAGTTTGGTTTTTGGTTGTCTACTCGAGTGGGCCTTCTTGCGCTCGAGCGGGGTTTACACACTCCCAGTATTTCGTGTCCCTGCAAAAACTTCTGTAGGTGTGTTTTCTACGCTCGAGCGGATTTCCTTACGCTCGAGCGGTAGCGCTCGAGCAGGTAGTTCTTTTTCTGTAAAGTTCTGGGAGATGAAAATCTACACTCGAGCGTACTAGTTTTTCGCACTCGAGCGGATGTATTTTATTCTTTTGTCTTGGCGCTCGAGCGTGTCCAGATTTTTGTGTCTGACACTCGAGCGTTCTATTCTCCGCTCGAGCGAGAGTGTCGTATATCAGTTGGCAGCTAGGCATTTTTGAATCACTTTTTACACTCACACCCTCTCTCTTACGTTCTAAAAACCGATTTTGAGAGCTCCTCTCTCTAGAAAATACCTTCTCTCTAGGGATTGATCTAGTTAGAGTGTTCTCCTATCCTTCGGCCTTTGTAAAAAGTGTGTTGATCGTCGAGGGCTTCGTTTTGGTCCAAAAAGTTTGGAGTTTGGAGCACTTTGAGTTTAGTCTTCTTCTTCCTTTGAGCTCCAAATTTGAGGTAGGGATTCCTACTCACTCTTATGGGATTTGACCTAGATTTTGAGCTTTTGTGTAAATGGTTATGGGTTTTGAAAGTTAGGGTTTCAAATGTGTAATTTTGAAAAGAGGGTTATATTTATTTTGAACCATAAACATGTATTTGGGTTTCAAAATGAGTATATTGATGTTGTTGGTAATATTTAGACCATTAGGGTTAATATTGAGAGAAGTGAGAGAAAGCCCTAAATTGTGCATAAATTAATTGGTGTAATTAATTTGGGAAAGTTATGAGTTTGTGAAATTGAGTTGAATATAATGAAATTGGCTCGTTATGAGATGGGATAGTGGAGTTAGATTTATAAATCATTCACTTTTGAAAATGCGGATAATTTATCTGTTAGTGCTTTTATTATCTGTTTAGAAATAATTGCTTTGGGCTACCGGTGGAGGGTAGTCTTGATTGTTGTAGACAATGCATGATGATTAGTCAAACTAAACCTGATCAATTGAATGTGTCATAGAATATGACGGTTGAAATAATACATTAACTTTATGTATTGATTGAATGTGTATATGATCTATGTTTATATACATTGTTGTGTGGGAGGAGATAGGGGATGTACTCCACGGTTTAGGGAAGATAGGGGATGGACCTCTAAACCGGATAGTGTTTGGGAGAAGATAGGGGATGGACTCCGTAGATACAGCTCATATGCTTATTTGTTGAAGTGTTGATATAGCTTATATGCTTATCTGTTGAAGTGTTGATACAACTCATATGCTTATCTGTTGATGTGTTGACACAACTAGTATGCTTATCTATTGTGAAGTGGGAAATGTTTAATATGAGTTACTAACTCATCTGAATTGTTAGGCCAGGTTCTGAGCCATAGTTATGAATTGAGAATTGGATAAGAAATGGAAAATGGGATGAAATATGGACACACTTGTCATGTAATGGAAATAGTTTATGAATTGATTTATGTGAGTCAAACAGTTATCAATTGCTAATGTCTTAGTTACTGTTCATACTATGTTTAGCATATCTCTACTGGGCGTCGGCTCACCCTATATGGGACATCATTTTCAGGTACAGGTAGCATGCCACCTCCTAGGACATAGCTTGGGAGGCTAGAGGCAGACACACTGTGTTGTTATTTTGCTTTCTTTTTATGTATTACATGTAAATTCAAGCCAAGGGCTTAATATGTATTTGAGTTAGCACTCTTCTTTTGTAACCAAGTGTTGACTTGGAAAGCTGCAAGCCCGTAAGGCATTTGCTTTTATTGTTAACATGTAATACTTTTGTAAGAACTACTCTGATGAATAGGAAGATGTTTATTTCTCTTATATCTTTGCATGTCTAAAATGATAGGTTTTATGTATTATTTTGAGGGCGTCACATTTCCAAAACAATGCAAGTGTTCCAAGACAAAGAACGAGAATTTCCAAAACCTCTTCCCAAACATACAGTTTCAAATTCCAAAAGAAAAATCCATTACGTGCTCCATGATATGAATGATTTCAATTGGTCTAGTCCACATGCAATTTTTAACACACGTCAATGCTATCCTCCACTAATAGCCAAAACAGTTATCTCTAATGCAATAATTAATAGATAACAATACGGATATACAATCCAACAGTTTCAACAGTCACCTTTGTAGAACATTTCCAAAAGAGTATTTAATACTCGGTGTGTTTCCAAAACATCAACATACTTTTCCGAACCAAATCCATTTTCCGTAACTCTACCCAAATTTCCAAAATCAACATCATTTAGGAGTCTTCCACAAATTGGGGTTTTTCTCTTTTAGAAAAAAAAATCATATGTAAGTTTTGTATACCAAAAATACACTTTAATAGCAAAATCATAACCAACAACCCCCAATTTGGACAAACCCTCAACCCACAAAATATACCCCAAAACTCAATCTAAGCACCACAAGATCTATATATCAAAATATACCACAAATACACCAATGAACTCACATCAAGTTAAGGAAATAGACCCTACCTCTTGAAGTGAAGAGGAGACATGCCGAAAAAAACCACTGGCGACGAAAAGACGATCCGCTCAGATTAAATGGAAGCCCTCGCCGAGCTCTACGTTTTTGACAAGGAGACTAGGGTGAAGAAATCAATAGATCTAGGTGTATTTGTAGAGAGAATGTGAGTTACAGATAGAGAGACTCTAGATTTAGGGTTTTTAGAATGTTTAGAGAGAGAGAGAGAGATGAAAAAGTGACTCAAAAAGTAACTTTTACGAACTGATATACGCGTAGACCGTTCGTGCGCAAGACGTGTCGCTAGAGTGACCAGATACAATAAGTGGGACTGCTCGAGTGCACAAAGTGACCGCTTGAGTGAAGAATACCAACTCTCAAAAGTTTTACAAATAGAGGACCACTACTCGAGCCAACATCGCTCGAGTGCAATAAAGACCGCTTGAGCGAAGAATGCCACTCTCCCAGTATCTCTGTAGGCCTGCAAAAGTACTGAGAGTTCTCAAAGACCACTCAAGCGCAAGAATCACCGCTCGAGCAAAGAGGCCAAAATCTGGGTAACAACAGTTTCGAAAAACAAGCTACCACCCTGTTTCAAATGTCGCCAAGACACTTCAACAACCAAACTTAATGAAGTACAAGATGAATAAGACATGAACAACCATATATGACAACAAAACACGGATCCAGAATACCAAATGGGTCGGGTCTAAATCAGAATAGCTACAGTAGATCTACACTTTAGAAGTGTAAAATGGGTTGCCGGAATGTTGTCGGAGCACCGCCAGAGCACCGCCGGAAATCACCTAGAGAGGGAGGCTCTGCTCTCTCTCTCTGGACCTTCTTTAATGGGTGGTTGTTGGTGGGCGAATAATGTGTGAAAATGGTATATGTATTTATGGTATGTGGATGGTGGATGGTGGATGGTGAGTGAGAATTGTAGATTTATCTTGAAGAATGCCCGAATAGGTGGATGGTTAGTTAGAATTGTAGTATCTCTGCAAGATTGGTGGGTAGGTGTTGGTGGGTTTTATTTTTTTCAATATTGTAGTGGCATGTGAATAGTGGGTGAATTAGAATAATTTTTTTTTTTAATTTTTAATTTTTTTTATTTGTCTAGTCGTGTAGAATGTAAAGATATAATTTTTTTTTTAACAAAAAGTTTGAAAAAGATCGTAAAAGACAAAAAATAATTTTAAAAAAAATCCAAAAAACTATATCCAAACACCATCTAAAGCATTGGAGAAAAAGTTGGCTGGGATTGTGCCAAAATGGCATTGCACCAATGTGGCGCCATTGCTATAATTTGGCATTTCGTAACAGCAACTCTAACGGTGAGCAGGTAAAATAAATAGCTAGAGTTATAATTTAGCAACAAATAGTGTAAAATAGCAATATGATAACAATGTTGCTTCAATTGTCAAATTGCTATTTTTTAACTCAACCAACTTTCAAGTGGTCGTTCGGGTGGTTGTCCGAGTGATTGTCCAAATTAGCAATTTTAACAAACATTCAGTGGTCATCCGGGTGGTCGTCCAAATTGGAAACTTTAAAAACATTCGGTGGTCATCCGGGTAGTCGTCCACAATTTGTTGTCTTTCTCTTTATTTGTTGTGCTACCAACTTTAGTTATAGCTAAAATTTGCATCAAATTTGACACAAGATATAACAATTGCGATTTTTAACAGCTCCAAGACCATACTGTTTGAGCACTATATTCTTCCACACTTGCTATATTTTGCCTTTTGCAACTCATTTAGCAGACCATTATGTCAAATTATAATTTTCACAATACTGTTTTGGCATACTTCATTGGAGATGCTCTAATGGGTGTACATTAATATTTATTTTTGTTCATGGGACTATCAGCAATACCGTGCCGTCGCCCTTCAGTATAATAATACGAATTAGGATTAATTTTATTTTTTTCCTTTATTAGGTGACATGAGGTATAATTAGGGACCAACCAGGAAATCACTATCAAAAGGGCTAAAGAAAAATACTTTTTTTTTTTTACCATATACACAAACATACATGTATATATACTATGATATATAAATTATATATGAAAAATCTAAGTGATTCGTGATTAGATCAAGAACTAATTGTACCAATTCCCAAACAACAAAACTTGCCAATCTAAATTATCAAGCACATACAAATGTGATTTAGATTGTGGTTTTCAAAACAATAAATCGACACAAACGATTTTTACGTGGAAAAACCACAACTGGAGAACCTCCAATTGTGATAAAAAAAAACCACGGGCTAAATGCCACAAATCAATCTACTGCTGAACAAAGAAAGATTACAAAGATACTAAACAAATTACCCAAATGCTTCCAGTTTGTCTTCAAATCTTTTGTATACCTTTCATTGCAACCTTCGTCTTGGAATTGATTAGATTAATGTTGAATCCACAACATCCATTGTCGGCCCAACGACTGCACACAACATCAAACTCCTTTGATTACTCTGTGCTTGAATCTTCGGAATCCACCGAAGAAGAATACTCTCAAAGAAGATCAACCAAACTCCTTGATGTGTGCTTATAAGAACATGAGTTCAATACTCAATCAAACATCAAGGAAAACTAGAAAAATATCCCCAAAAGAAAACCCTAAAACCCTTAAAGAAGATCTAGAAAACATAATCCTAGATTTGAAGCAACTTGAGGTTTTATAGAGGCTGAGATCACGAGGTCCGCGCGAGCATGAGAATGAACGCTCGAGCGGGGACTCTATATCGCGTATTCCAAACCAGGGTTCACACTCGAGCGAAAGATGCCACGCTCAAGCGTAAAAACACATCACTCAATATATTTTGCAGAGGAGCAAAATACTATGAGAGTGAAATCTCCGCTCGAGCAGGAAGACCAAAAATTTGAAAATTACAACTCAATTTAAACCCAAGTTTGTCCACAGAATTGACAACAAATAGGGTCCTAACAATCTACCCCTTTGTCAAATCTCGGACAAAACTATTCTAAACAATTTTCCTAACAAACAAACCCAAAAACAAACAAACTAACACAATCAACAACTGTAACTTAAAAAAAAAAAAAAAAAAAACCACTACCAAAAAAAAAAAAAAAACCACAAGAGCTGAATGCTACGAACATGAAACACACAATCCTTGAACAATCCACCTGTGAAAACAACCATACAAACCAAAACTATGGAACTGGATAAATAGCCAAATATATATATATATATGTATATATCTAAACAAAAGTAACCCAATATCCAAAAATAATAACCTAACCATGCATGCATCAAGTATCATCAACTATTTCTAACTCTAACATCCAACATCCATGCATCAAGTATCATCAAGTATCGCTAACTCTAACATCCAACATCCACTCCCCTTTTTGTCCAGGAGAAAAAAAAAACAAGAGAGAAAACTGTGCAACAAAAATCAAGAGATATCACTGTGCAAAAAGAATACTAGCCAATAAAAATAGAGATCACTGAGCTGGTGGTTGTGGAGGGGACTGCATTTGTAGAGGAGACAAGATCTGAGACAGATGAGAAGAGTGCAACGAACTCCTCAATGCGCCTGGATGAGGCCTTCAATGCTGTGAGCCGAGCTTCGGCAGTAGTCTCAAGATCAGTAAGCCTAGCCTCGAAGATATCCATCCGGCCCTCCAGACGATCAAAATGGGAGACCATGGACTGCTCGAACTGATGGCACTAGCCTCGGATAGCACGGACTGGAGGTAACTGCTCCTCCTCACCAGCAGCCTCTCCTGCAGCAGCCGCATCATACTTTGACTCATCGGCCATAGCAGCATCCCCTGCACCTGTACCTGAACTATCCACACCAGAAAGGACCCCCCTGACATGAGACTGACTCTGCGAGACAGTCTTTTTGGTGAAAGGCCTGGAAGGAGAAGCAAAGTCATCCTCATCAAAAGAGAGAACCTCAAACTTGGCGAGAAGCCGGTTAATGAGGCAACCATAAGGAAGACCAAGGTTATTACGCTCAAAAACAACAACCATTTTTTGAACGATCAAGGTGGCAAGGTCAATAGAGCGGTGGTGAGCAATGCAATAAAGGACAAAACCTTGTTCTTGGTTTATCTCGGAGCTGTGGGTGGTCATAATGATGTTGGCACTCACAATACCATTGAGTAAACGAAATTAGGGAAGGAGCTCATTTTGCTTGATCAAAGAGCTCGGGGGCCATGAACGCGATGTACCACATAAAGCAGTGGCCACCTCGTTGAAATTATAGGTAGGTCTCACAGGGAAAGGATAGAAAATAGGAAATACTTTACTAATCCCTAAAAGCTCACGAATGAGGTCAGGAGTAATAGTTATAGGCTAAGACCTGACCCATGTTTTGAACGAGGGACCCATATCGTCAAGTCCCTCCATATTATAGTAAAATTCCCTCACCCAATTAAGATTTTCACGACCCGAGAAGGAGAGAACCAAATCCCCATCCAAAGGATCAAAAAGAGGACGAATGTGGATGGACTCAAAAGTGTTCGGTAGACCATTGCGTTCAAGATGAACAGTCCATGAAGGATTGGACTCTCTAAACAATTTGGCTTTATCAGCCGAGGGAAACCGGCCTGTATTAAAGGAGGAGCAAGAGACTGTGGACTTCTTACGCTTAGAAGTGGACATGACTAAACCAAGAATAACCCAAAAAGAACAAACACAAATCCCCCCAACCCAAGACAAGAATTAAAACCAAAAAAAAAAAAAAACACAGAAACAAACCATTAGTATCACAGTCAAATCTATCAACATTAAACAGCCAAGAGCAATATGAAGCAATATGACCAACCCTCAATGCTATCACAATATAACAGAATGCAGATTAGAATAGCAATGAGAACATAGTGACCATAACCAAATAACCAGATAGATAGAAAAAAATACTAGAACAGAATGCAGTGATCAGACCAAAGACAAAACTCAATAGTCCATTACTCAAATCAAAAATACTGAACCCAATATTCCATAACAATAATCACATTGCAACCAAAAATACCCAAACCAATCAGATCATAAACAAAAATAGACAAGACACACAAGACTCAAACACTACGAACAAGTATGGATGATGAACATGAGAGGAACAAGAGACAACCAATAAACAAATAACAAGAGAGGGAAAGAAACAAAATCTGAGAGATACATACCTGAGACAACCAAGAAGTACGAGAATCAGGGTACTGAAGGAAGCACACCTATCAACAGCCCAAGGGAGGACAAATACAGAGTCGCCAAGAAGCCCTAGGTGAGAGAGAGATCGAATTTGAGAAAAAAAATTGAATTGAAGAGATGAGGGAAGGACTTTTATAACAAACCAGTCCGCTCGAGCATGGGTTTTAACGCTCGAGTGTGCGCCAAAACATGTATGGCTACGCTCAAGCAAGGAATTGGACACTTGAGCGCCAAAAACAACCTCAGAGAACTGAACAACTCTACAAAAAATACTAGAAGGATGAAATCCACGCTCGAGCAGGGACAAAAGAACTCCAATACCCAAAACATCTTTTCTAAGCAAATAAAACCAACTCATACAGAGAAGTGTGACCTGTAAGAAAATAGAGGTGAGCATAACCGCAAGACTGTGACACTAAGATAAGATAATCCACAAATCATGAAGCCTGCAAACTAGCAAATTTTGAAAGTATGAACCACAAATCATGAGCAAATCAGATAAAATTTAATCAATGTTCATAAGTTACATGAGAATGCACAACTCAAAAGCAAACATGAGAGCTCACAAAAAGAATGTGTGTGTGTGCAATCCTTGTGAGGCCACAGAGCTAGAGTTAATTCTCGTAATGATTGGATGACTGGACCTCCGGCAAGAGTAGCAAAACATCACAGAGAAAAATCAAACCACTAGGAATCAATGGGTATTTGTTGAGTAAGCGCGGAGGCTCCCCATCAATCAAAGAGTCCTTTTTTTTTTTAATATTATGTATTTTTTTTTCCATGGACACTCACTAGTGGCTTGCACGCTCAAGAGTATGGAGACCAAACTAGAGAAGCATGAAATTAGAGAGGATGGCCTGGTTGGTGCCTCTAAGGTAGCCTTTTCCTAATTCCCAGACTACAATGAACTGAGGGAGGAACCGTGAAAGTGAAAAACGATGGTAGATGGTTAAGAGACTCAACATCACCCATGATATACCAGTATAGGTCAATTCCTCCAATAATGTAAAAGATACACTGTTAGTGGTCCATAGAGAACTTCGATCACTTGTGCGGAAACCCCTGCAACAGTTTATCTTAAGAATGTGTACAGAATGAGATCATGAAGTCAATGAACATGGGCATTCAGAATGAGCTATGAACAAAGAAAAATGAAATCTCGCAAGCAGCATGAGAGGTGTTCATATGAGTCTAAATGCATGGATGACAGGAATCAATGAGAATGAGATTATAGCACCCAAGTATACATAAAAGAAATCACTCACACCCCCACAAGTAGCAAATAACACTCTAGTAACTGAGCACTACACCCAAGGTCTTTTTAAGGAACTCAAACCTCAGAAGATCAAAGGGTTTTGTAAAAATATAAGCTTTTTGATGCTCAGTGGGTACATGTTCAAGAACAACAAGGCCTTCTTTCTATGAACTTTCGAATAAAATGATGACGAATGTCAATGTGTTTGGTGCGAGAGTGTTGGACAGGATTTTTAGAAATGTTAATGGCATTTGTGTTATCATAGAAAAGAGTGAGAGTGTTTTGGTCAATTCCATAATCATGAAGCATTTGCTTCATCCACAACATTTGGGCACAACAACTCCCTGCAGCAATGTACTTAGCCTCAGCGGACGAAAGAGAAATAGCATTTTGCTTTTTGCTATGCCATGCAACCAAGTTATTCCCAAGGTAAAAACAACCCCCATAAGTGCTCTTACGATCATCAGCACACCATGCCCAGTCGACATCAGAAAAACCAGTGATTTCAGCTGTAGTGTCGATCGAGAACCAAATCCCATAACCCAATGTCCCATTCACATAATGATGCATTTGACAGCAATCATATGAGACTCTTTAGGACAAGCTTGGTAACGGGCACAAACACCTACACTAAATGCAATGTCAGGACGACTGGCAGTGAGGTACAAGAGACTCCCTATCATACTTCTATAAAGGGTAGGATCAACATCAGTACTAGAGGAATCTTTGGAAAGGTGAAGATTGGTGTTCATGGGAGTGCGTGCATGTTTGGCCGACTCAAGACCGAACTTTGACACAAGGTTTTTGGCATAGTTAGTCTAAGAAACAAACATATCTGAAGGAGACTATTTAATTTGAAGAGCTAAGAAACAAGACAACTCTCCCATCATGCTCATCTCAAACTCATGTGTCATGCAATCCAAAAAGTATTTAACAAGATGATCAGCAGTGGATCCAAATACAATATCATCAACATAAATCTGTGCAACAAGTATATGAGACTTAGTATGTTTCACAAATAAAGTCTTGTCCACACTACCCCTTTAAAAATCATTATCAAGAAGAAAGGTAGTAAGTCTATTATATCAAGCCCGAGGGGCTTGTTTCAACCCATACAAAGCCTTGTCTAACTTGTAGACATGGTTTGGACATTTCGAGTCCTCAAACCCTTTCGGTTACTCAACATAAGCGTCTTCTTTCAAGTACCCATTCAGAAAGGCACTTTTCACATCCATTTGAAACAATTTGAAACCAAGAAAGCATGCAACACCAGGTAAAATATGAATAGATTCGAGACGTGCAACTGGGGCAAACGTCTCATCATAGTTAACACCCTCTACTTGTGTATAGCCTTGAGCAACCAACCTCACTTTATTTCTAACCACAATACCATTCTCATCAGATTTATTCTTAAAGATCCACTTGGTACCTATCACATTCATATCTCTAGGTCTAGGAACAAGAGTCCAAACATTGTTACGTTCAAATTGATCCAATTCTTCATGCATAGCATTGACCCAACTATCATCTAGTAAGGCCTCTTTTATATTCTTAGGTTCAATTAATGAAACATAGCACATATAAGATACCTGCTCCCGAATTTGTCTTCGGGTTTTCATTCGATCTGAGACACTTCCAATTACCTGTTGAGCTGGATGATTCAGTTTCACCATTGCTAATGGTTTGAACTCTGGACTGGTGATGACAGAAGCATTAGAAGTGGTGTCTCTATGTGCACTCTTTGGACTCTGACTTACCTGAGAAGTTGGCGTTGTCTCAACTTCTTGTGCTTGGACCTTAGTTTCTCTTTGACTTTGTGATTCAGTATCCAGGATTGAAGACTTACCATTTTTTTCCTCATTTGTTGCTGAAGTAGGAGAACCCGTGTCATCTATAACCACATTGATCGATTCCATTAAAATAAAGTTCGCAAGTTATAGACACGAAAAGCTCTACTAGTGGTTGAATACCCTAGAAAAATACCTTCATTACTTCGGGAGTCAATGATCAGTTCGGATTCTTATGATACACCCAATAGAAACACCCTATTCATTTTGGATTTTAAGGACGAAGGCCTGGAAAGCATCAAACGTATTAGATTTTTCTCTTAAAATGTTTACCCATGAAAAACGAGTAAAATCATCAACGGTTAAAAAAATATTTCTTTTACCTCCAATGCTTTCAGTGCGAGTAGGTCCCATAAGATCCATATGAACCAATTCAAGAGGATGTTTGGTTGTTAAGTTGTTCACCTTTTTGTGAGGGGAATGAGTTTGCTTCCCAAGTTGACATGGTCCACATACATGGTTCAGATTCTTACCCAATTTAGGTACTCTCACAAGCTCTTTGTTGGCTATATTAGTTAGGTCTTTGAAATTCATGTGACCTAATCTTTGATGCCACAGATCAATGTTACTTATGATGGCTGAGTGGCAAGTGAGATCATTAGTGGTAATAATCCCATAGCAGTTATTAGATGTGCGAACCCATGCATGACAACATTTCCCTTTTTATCTAAAATTTCACATTTATTTTTTGAAAATAATACTTCATGGTGGGAATCACACATTTGACTGATGCTCAAAAGATTTGCTTTAAGGCCATCAACAAGTCATGCATTTTCGAGCTTGGGAAGACCAGCCACACTTATAGAGCCCTTGCCAATGACTCTAGAAGTGCTACCATCTCCAAAGGTAACAATTCCACCTTCATATTTTTCAAGGGAGGTGAAGTAGGATTTGTCACCTGGCATGTGACGTGAGCACCCACTATCAAGGTACCACATGTGTGAGTCACGTGCTTTTAGAGCAGTGTGAACAACTAAACAAGTCAAGTCATCTTTTCCCACCCAAATCTTTTTGGTCTTAACAAAATCAGGACTGGCGGTCTTGGTAAATGTCTTAGGGTTGTGAACACCCTCATGAATCTTGGTGTTCCGCCTAGACATGTAAGGTTGTCTCCTAACCCAAAAAGTATTAGAATTTCTACCATTTTGAGACATCTTACCAAAACAATTCAAATCAATAAGGGCGAATGTGGCCATACTTACCACAATGATGACAAACAAAAACAGGTTTTACCCTCCCTTTGTTGATCTTACCCCCGTCAGGTAGATGAAGAGAGGGATCACCCTAGTGCACCTTTAGTTTTTCCTTTGATTGAGTCTTCAGGTCATGAGATGTAGATGCCTGTCCCTTATGAGCTGTCACATTACCATAGCCTAGCCCACTTTTGTCACAACCCATTTGTTGAGAACTGAGGATGTCTTCTAATGACTTGGAACCTTTGTTCCACATGGCAATTGTGGCTATAGCATCTTTGAGTTCTTCATCTTTTTGACAAACCATCTCTTCCAATGTATCTTGTGACATCTTAAGGCTTTCAATCTTCTCTTCAAATGTGACATATATTTTCAGAAGTTCATTCCTTTCGGTCTCACAAGATAGAAGTTTCTCACATAGGTCTTGCATGTCATTAGAGATCTTGATGACATTCTACTTTGTTGTTGCAATTTCTCTTTTTAGCTTGACATTATCACTTTCACATGCTTTGAGCTTAAGAGTGAGTTTGTCATTGATCTTGGACAAATTCAGAGATTCATCGTAAAGCTTTTCATAAGCTTGTTGTAAATCATCACCATCAATCTCATCATTGTCTTCTGATGTTTCGTTATCTTCTTTTTGCTCATTTTTATCCTGGACCTCATCCAGTCGAGCAACTAAGGCAGGAAAGTTGATAGATGGTGGTAAAGATGACTCTTCTCTTTCATGAAATTGACTCATAATGTCCCATGCATCTTTAGCCTTTGTGCGGTGAGCAACCCATTGTTGTTCTTCATCAGAAATTGCTTCACGAATAGTAGACAGAACTCTCTGATTGCTCGAATTATCAGTGCTTTCAACATCCTTTTCAATGGCTTGCCAGCCCTCAGGGTCGAAAGCTCTTAGAAACACCCTCATTCCGATCTTCCAGTACAAGTAATTACTCCCATCAAAGGTAGGAGCACGGTACAAATTCTGACCACGAGCAAATTCCACTGGCTTCGGAGGAGGTTGAGTGACAGTAGACCAGAATGCCATGAAAGCACTATCTCCGTCTTCACCGGATTCGGTTTCTTTGGGTTCTTGCTTTGACCCGCTTTCATCATCCCAAGTCACTGTATAGACTTTTTGCCGATTCTTTTTCGATGGACATTCAAGAACAATATGTCCAAACCCTTGACATTCATAACACTTGATCCTTTGTCCCTTCACAATCTTCTTTTCAGTTTTTACAGCAAGTTTTGGTGGAAAAGTTTTGGGTTTTTCATTATTCTTATCTTTTCAAATAGGGTCCCTGAAATTAGGCTTCTTTTTCTTTAAATTTTTTTTGAACTGTTTAGTAAACATAGCCGTCATCTCAGACTCCAGATCAAACTCAGTCTCAGGACTTTTTACAGTCTTATGAACACTCGTGAATGCCACACTATCTTTTTGTTTTTTCTCAGAAATCTTGTCACGACCCCATCCCGCCCCTAGTAGAATGGTGTCGTGATAGCCAGTAACCCGATATTACCGAAGGCCAACTTTCAAAATTCACACACAATCAGAGTATTACATATGGGGCTAACATGTGCGGAAGCAATATATACAAATCTAATTAGTCCACAAGAGTTGTGCATAAGTCAAATGAAATGGCATACATCTTTACAAGGTCTTACAACTTGAATACAATAAAACGAAGTGCTAAAATACATCTTGACCAAAAGGCTTCTCAAGCCATCATATACAAAACACAATGAAATGCAAGCTAAGAAGCATGATCTTCAAGATGCTACAAAAATGTGAATCCAAAACAAGTTGCAAAGCACATCTAGGCGTCGTCGTCGTCTTGCTCATCACCTACATATATATAAAGAGGGTGAGCTTGGATACTCAGTGAATGGTACAAGTAATAAAGGGTTTGCATGAATAATATCCGAAATATTTAACAAAGCGATACATAATCATGGCTTGAAACCAAACACGGGACAAATCAAGTTCATTCAGCAAATCTTACAAGTTTCATCAATCAAAGTCTTTCGAGGCTTTCAAGTTTCAAGGGATGACATTTAACAAGGTTGTGCAACAAATGCTTATAGTCCCCTAGCACGTACGGACTTTCAAAGGTTTGTGCTACCAATGCTTATAGTCCCCTAGCACGTATGGACTTTCAAAGGTTTGTGCTACCAATGCTTATAGTCCTTTCAAAGGTTTGTGCTACAAATGCTTATAGTCCCCTAGCACGTACGGACTTTCAAAGGTTATCATCAAAACCAAAACTAATACTTGATACACAAAATAGGGATAGTCATTCATGCTTAACAAATAATTTTCAAAACAAGGAAAAGCAAAGCTTATCAAACATTATAACATAGCTTTATTAAAAATACCACTCACCTAGTTCTTCAAACGTCGGGTCAAGCGAGAGTCCAAGTCCTACAAACATATGGCAAGGTCTATTGAATGTACCTTCAAACAAACTTTACATGAATGCAATTGATCTCGGAATTTTTCAAAGCCAAGGCAAACCAAAGAAAAACATTGTTTCTCACCTCGGGAAAACATGCTGGCACCAACCAGGTCTTGGCTGAGGTCCCACACTTCCTTGCCGAGGTGTGGTCCCGAGGGCCGCATTCAAGGGAATGAAGTCGGGAAAATCTGGGTTTCCCTTTCTTGAAGAACATGACGAGCATGAAGAACATGAACATGAAGAAGATGAATGTAAAGATCATAACTTGCTATTATAGAATCTGAGATTCATGCTATGAATTCAAAAACATGGACCTGGGAACCCATACTTGAAGATCTTACGAGAACAAACACAAAAACATGAATCCTGACGTAAACTTTCAGATCAAACAAGGTTTTTCCTCAAGAACACATGAATATCATATTCTCTTTCTAAAACCAACTTTAAATCAATACATGGCATACAGAACAGATTCGATCATGCAATGCAGCTAAATGATCAATAAGAACAACAATAGTAGGTTAAGATTCTAACCTCAAGACACGAATCTAACGGTTCAAACACCAAAGATCAAGCTTGGAAGTCTACCCTTCCCTCAAGAACTTCTGTTCCTCCCTTAGAGCTTCTCTCTCCTCAAGAACAAAGATATGATACAAAATGATACATTTCTAGGTCTGTCGGCTGACTTAACCCTCAGCTCGGACACGTGGCGCTATCGGATTGGGTTACCTCAAAAAGGTGACTGGTTGACAAGACAAAACTATGACAAAGTGTGTTCAACAAGCTAGACGGCAAGAGCACTCCGGCAGTGGTGATCTCGGCTAAGGACAAAGCTTTGGCAAGTGGGGTGACAAAGACAACGGCTTGGAAGGACAACTCTTGACTAAGCTGTGCCACACCTTGGCCTAGATGTGCCACACCTCGGTCTAGGTCATACCAATCCAGGAACAAAATCACTTAGTGCAAGGGTAAACATCTCGGCCTAGATGATACACATCTCGGCCATGGTGATGAACACCTCGGCCTAGATAATGACATCTCGGCCAATATGCCAGGGTGGAGATGGAGGTCAACCAAAGTGGTTCCAAGTTAGTTCTAGGCGCAAGGGCTCAAAGGTGAACTAGGCTAAGATGACCTCGGCTACACACCAAACAAGGAACAAAACCATGCAAGCAACACTTAAGCAAAACAAGACAAGACAAGATTTGCAATTACCACATAACAAGACAAGATCATACATGAATGTATGCAAGCATGAGTAAGTCAAAGTGAGGGTTGTTACATCCTACCCTCCTTAAAGAAGTTTGGTCCCCAAACTTAAATCACCTTGCTCTACAAATAACCTCGGATGACGGATTTTCATTTCTTCTTCCATTTTCCATGTAGCATCCCTGTCGTAATGCTCTTTCCATTCAATTTTCACCATTGGTATGGATTTGTTCCTCAACAGTTTCACTTATCTGTCAATAATTCTCATCGGCTTCTCTTCGTAGCCTAAATCTTCATTAATCACAATCCCGGAATAATTAATTACATGTAGTGGATCCCGGATATACTTCCTTAACATCGAAATATGGAACACATTGTGAACTTGACTTAGTTCTGGTGGTAAGGCAAGTCTATAGGCAGCTGGGTTAACCTTCTCAAGTATTTCAAACGGTCCGATGTAACGAGGTGCTAACTTACCTTTCTTCCCAAATCTTGAAACTCCTTTCATTGGCGAAACCTTCAGGAATACATGATCCCCAACTTCAAATTCCAACTCTCTTCTTCTCTGGTCGGCATAACTCTTCTGTCGACTCTAAGCAATTTTGATCGTTTGTCGAATCAGTTTGATCTTCTTGGTTGTAACTTGAACTAGCTCGGGACCAATCAAAGCTTTATCTCCCATTTCAGTCCAGCATATCAGCGATCTGCACTTCCTTCCATACAAAGCTTCGTACGATGCCATGCCAATGCTAGCGTGATAATTGTTGTTGTAAGCAAATTCTACTAACGGTAGATGTACTTCCCAACTTCCCTTGAAATCTAACACACATAGCCTGAGCATATCTTCGAGTGTCTGAATCGTTCTTTCTGTTTGTCCATCGGTCTGGGGGTGAAAAGCCGTGCTATACTTCAACTCGGTTCCTAAGGCTCTTTGTAAACTCTGCCAAAATCTAGAAACAAACTTCGGATCTCGATCTGACACAATGGACATCGGCACTCCATGAAGTCTCACAATCTCATGCATATATAATACAGCGAGTCGGTCAGCATTGAATGTAGTCTGAACAGGCAAGAAATGTGCTGACTTGGTTAATCTGTCAACGATAACCCAAATCGAGTTCATACCCCTCTGCGTCCTCGGCAGACTAGCAACGAAATCCATGGAGATGTGCTCCCATTTCCACTCGGGAATCGGCAAAGGTTGAAGAAATCCTGCTGGTTTTTTATGTTCTGCTTTCACTTGCTGGAAATACAGACATTGGGATACAAACTCTGCTATCTCTCTTTTCATATTCGGCCACCAAAAAGTCTGTTTCAAATCTTGGTGCATCTTGGTATTTCCTGGGTGAACGGCAAACCTGAAACCATGAGCTTCCTGAAAAATTCTTCTTTTTAAGTCTGGGACGTCGGCCACGCACAATCTTCCTTCAAACTTGAGTACCTGATTTTCAATGGTATACCCTGACCTCGGCTTAGTGACAATCTCTTCAATTACTTTCCTGAAGAATTTGTCTTCCATCTGTCTAGTCTTTATTTCCTCGATGATGGTCGGCTCTACTAAAATCATTGACACAGGCATGCTGAATTCCCAACTAACTTTCTGCTCAACGCGTCAGCCACTGAGTTTGCCTTACCTGGATGATACTGAATCTGTATGTCGTAATCTTTTAGTAATTCAAGCCATCTTCTCTGCCTCATATTTAGTTCCTTCTGGGTGAACAAGTACTTCAAACTCTTGTGATCTGTGAAAACTTGGCAAGAAGCTCCATACAAGTAATGACGCCAAATCTTCAAAGCAAACACCACGGCTGCTAGTTCTAGGTCATGGGTAGGATAGTTCTTTTCATGAGGTTTCAATTGACGAGATGCATATGCTATGACTTTACCCTCTTGCATTAATACACAACCCAAACCCTTATGTGAAGCATCACTGTAAATCTGAAATTCCTCATTAGCTGATGGAAGTACAAGAACTGGCGCTGTAACTAACCTCGTCTTCAACTCCTAGAAGGCTGATTCCCTAGCTTGAGTCCATTCGTATGTCGTTTCCTTCTTGGTCAATTGTGTCAATGGAATTGTAATTCTTGAGAAATCCTTTACGAACTTTCTGTAGTAGCCTGCCAAACCCAGAAAACTATGAACCTCAGACACATTGGTCGACGTCGGCCAATTCACAACGGCTTCAATCTTACTAGGATCAACTGAGATACCCTCCTCATTAATTATGTGCCCCAAAAATGAAATGCTGGAAAGCCAGAACTCACACTTACTCAACTTAGCATACAACTTCCTGTCTCTCAAGATTTGTAGGGCAAGTCTCAGATGATTCTCGTGCTCATTCATACTCTTGGAATAGATCAATATGTCATCAATAAAAACAACTACGAACTCATCTAGATACGGCTTAAAGACTCTGTTCATCAAATCCATGAATGTTGCAGGCGCATTAGTCACTCCAAAAGGCATTACTAGGAATTCATAGTGACCATACCTTGTCCGAAAAGCAGTTTTCTCAACATCTTCGGCTTTAACCTTAAGCTGATGGTAGCCCGACCTAAGGTCAATTTTTGAAAAGACTCGTGCTCCTTGCAGTTGATCGAGCAAATCATCAATCCTAGGCAACGGGTACTTATTCTTAATGGTTACCTTGTTAAGTTCTCTGTAATCAATGCAAAGGCGAAGTGTGCCATCCTTTTTCTTAACAAATAGAACGGGTGCTCCCCATGGTGAAGTGCTCGGCCTAATGAATCCCTTATCCAACAATTCTTGTAATTGTAATTTCAGTTCCTTAAGTTCAGCTGGGGCCATTCTATACATTGTTTTGGAGATAGGCTGCGTTCCCGACATGATGTCAACGGTAAATTCTATTCATCTATCGACTAAGTGGCCAGGCAAGTCATTTGGAAAGACGTCGGGGAATTCATTAACAACTGGGATGTTGGCTAAATTAACATTTCCACTTTGATCACTTAGTACACTACACAGGTAGCCCTGACACCCTTTTTGAATTAGTTTATAAGCTTTCATGGACGAGATCAAGTAAGGTGGAGGTACTACTCCTATACCCTGGAATGCAATCTCGGCTTGGTTTGGGGCCTTCAATGTAACACTCTTGGAAACACAATTAATGGATGCATGATTCGCTACTAACCAATCCATTCCCAATATGACATCAAAGTGAGTCATGCTTAATGGCATCAAATCAATTGATAATTCTACACCCTCAATCACAACAACACACGCCCTATAAATGGATGCAACAATCATAGTTCTCCCGGATGGAGTAGATTCAGATAACACATAATCAAGAGGTTCTAGTGGTCTATTCAACTTCTCGGCAAACTTAACAGATACGAATGAATGTGTAGAGCCTGAATCAATCAATGTGTATGCATCTTGAGAGCAGATTGAGAGTATACCTGATACTACTGTCTCAGCATTTTGAGTCTCCTGGTACCAATGCAAAAACTCTGCCCTATCTCGTCTGGGCCCTCCCGATATTATTTCTCTGTGCAGAGCCCGAGGTACTCCCATTCTTTTTACCATCATCAGTCCTTGCCTTCGGACAGTCTTTCACGCGATGACCCATTTCGCCACACTCAAAACAGGCTCCTGATGCCCAACGGCAAACCCCGGAATGCGGTTTCCCACAACTTGCACACGTCGGCTTAGCATTACCTTCCTGGTTCGAGTTGCTGGGGCTGCCCACATTCGCTTTCTTCCTGGCGTTATACAGAACTCGGCGATTGTCATAGTTCTGCCTCTTTCTCTCATTTTCTCCTGAATTCTGATATCGGTTCAAGTTAGCTTCCGCAAGGATGGCCTTGTCCAATACTCTGACGTAAGTCAGTATGTTGAGCATGTTAACCCGATCCTGAATTGGTCCACGCAGTCCACTTTCGAACTTCCTAGCTTTCTATACTCATCATTGACCATGTGAGGAGCATACCTCGCCAATTCGGTAAAAGCGCGGTCGTATGCCACTGTCTTGTTGCCTTGTGTCAGAGTCTGGAACTCTGTGGTCTTGCGGTCTCGAACGCTAAGGGGAAAGTGCTTGTTGTAAAACAACTCCAATCTAGCCCAAGTCAGACCTGGGTTACCTTCTCTGATCATCATCCACCATCTTCGAGCGTCATCGTCTAATGTGAATGTTGCCAATGACACCTTCTGGGCGTCGGTGCTGGAAAAAATCTCGAACAGCTTCTCCATTTCCAAGACCCACGCTTCGGCCTTCATCGGTTCAATACCCCCAGAGAATCTCGGCAGTTTCATTTTCTTAAACTCCCGGATCAAGGCTATGGTGCCGTCCCCATACAAAGCTTGCTGTGGATGCACTTGTGGCATTGGAGGAGGTGGAGGCGGAACTGCATGTCGGCCGTTTGTCTGTTCGGCCTGGGTAGAGGTAGTACTAGCATCCTGTGGCCTAGGCTATCTCAACTCACGGACCAAACCTTCGACCAGTCTCTCTAATCTGTCCAACCCATCTTCAGAATGATCTCGGCCAACTGGTGGTCTACCCCTTCTCATGATGCTAAAAGTACGCAAAATGTGACTTTAAGACAAACGATCAAATAATATGTATGCAATTAACAAATGGTCACGCCGAGATGATGCACACATTGTCAAGTAGCAAGCATTATGATGCAATCCTAACATCAATTCTAAGGAAAATCCTATGCTCTTTAGGACTCGAAGTGTGTGAATAACGTACTATAAGAAACTTGTGCTTTGATACCAATCTGTCATGACCCCATCCCGCCCCTAGTAGAATGGTGTCGTGATGGCCAGTAACCCAATATTACCGAAGGCCAACTTTCAAAATTCACACACAATCAGAGTATTACATATGGGGCTAACATGTGCGGAAGCAATATATACAAATCTAATTAGTCCACAAGAGCTGTGCATAAGTCAAATGAAATGGCATACATCTTTACAAGGTCTTACAACTTGAATACAATAAAACGAAGTGCTAAAATACATCTTGACCAAAAGGCTTCTCAAGCCATCATATACAAAACACAATAAAATGCAAGCTAAGAAGCATGATCTTCAAGATGCTACAAAAATGTGAATCCAAAACAAGTTGCAAAGCACATCTAGGCGTCGCCACCGTCCTGCTCATCACCTACATATATAGAGAGGGTGAGCTTGGATACTCAGTGAATGGTACAAGTAATAAAGGGTTTGCATGAATAATATCCGAGATCTTTAACAAAGCGATACATAATCATGGCTTGAAACCAAACACGGGACAAATCAAGTTCATTCAGCAAATCGTACAAGTTTCATCAATCAAAGTCTTTCGAGGCTTTCAAGTTTCAAGGGATGACATTTAACAAGGTTGTGCTACAAATGCTTATAGTCCCCTAGCACGTACGGACTTTCAAAGGTTGTGCTACAAATGCTTATAGTCCCCTAGCACGTACGGACTTTCAAAGGTTTGTGCTACAAATGCTTATAGTCCCCTAGCACGTACAGACTTTCAAAGGTTATCATCAAAACCAAAACTAATACTTGATACACAAAATAGGGATAGTCATTCATGCTTAACAAATAATTTTCAAAACAAGGAAAAGCAAAGCTTATCAAACATTATAACATAGCTTTATTAAAAATACCACTCACCTAGTTCTTCAAACGTCGGGTCAAGCGAGAGTCCAAGTCCTACAAACACATGGCAAGGTCTATTGAATGCACCTTCAAACAAACTTTACATGAATGCAATTGATCTCGGCATTTTTCAAAGCCAAGGCAAACCAAAGCAAAACACTGTTTCTCACCTCGGGAAAACATGCTGGGCACCAACCAGGTCTTGGCCGAGGTCCCACACTTCCTTGCCGAGGTGTGGTCCCGAGGGCCGCATTCAAGGGAATGAAGTCGGGAAAATCTGGGTTTCCCTTTCTTGAAGAACATGACGAGCATGAAGAACATGAACATGAAGAAGATGAACGTAAAGATCATAACTTGCTATTACAAACTCTGAGATTCATGCTATGAATTCGAAAACATGGACCTGGGCACCCATACTTGAAGATCTTACGAGAACAAACACAAAAACATGAATCTTGACGCAAACTTTCGGATCAAACTAGGTTTTTTCTCAAGAACACATGAATATCATATTCTCTTTCTAAAAGCAACTTTAAATCAATGCATGGCATACAGAACAGATTCGATCATGCAATGCAGCTAAATGATCAATAAGAACAACAAGAGTAGGTTAAGATTCTAACCTCAAGACACGAATCTAACGATTCAAACACCAAAGATCAAGCTTGGAAGTCTACCCTTCCCTCAAGAACTTCTCTTCCTCCCCTAGAGCTTCTCTCTCCTCAAGAACAAAGATATGATCCAAAATGATACATTTCTAGGTCTGTCGGCTGACTTAACCCTCAGCTCGGACACGTGGCGCTACCGGATTGGGTTACCTCAAAAAGGTGACTGATTGACAAGACAAAACTATGACAAAGTGTGTTCAACAAGCTAGATGGCAAGAGCACTCCGGCAGTGGTGATCTCGGCTAAGGACAAAGCTTTGGCAAGTGGGGTGACAAAGACAACGACTTGGAAGGACAACTCTTGACTAAGCTGTGCCACACCTCGGCCTAGATGTGGCACACCTCGGTCTAGGTCATACCAATCCAGGAACAAAATCACTTAGTGTAAGGGTAAACATCTCGGCCTAGATGATACACATGTCGGCCATGGTGATGAACACCTCGGCCTAGATAATGACATCTCGGCCAATATGCCAGGGTGGAGATGGAGGTCAACCAAAGTGGTTCCAAGTTAGTTCTAGGCGCAAGGGCTCAAAGGTGAACTAGGCTAAGATGACCTCGACTACACACCAAACAAGGAACAAAACCATGCAAGCAACACTTAAGCAAAACGAGACAAGACAAGATTTGCAATTACCACATAACAAGAGAAAATCATACATGAATGTATGCAAGCATGAGTAAGTCAAAGTGAGGGTTGTTACAAATCTGGTGGACTTCATAAGTCTACAAGTTTCCAACCAACTGATCAAGCTTGAAAGTATGAACATTTTGAGCCTCCTCAATAGCTGCCACTTTTGATTGGAACCTCTCAGATAAAGACCTCAAAATTTTTCCAACAATCTTAGCTTCAGGGATTTTTTCACCGAGTATGAAACAGGAATTCACCGATTTTTTCACCGATTTTTTCACCGAGTATAAAGACCTCTCAGATAAAGACCTCAAAAGTTTAGCATAAAATCATCAAACGTCTCATCATCACGCATATAAAGAGTTTCAAAGGCAGAGGTGAGACGTTGAAGTTTTGACCTTTTAACAGAAGTAGTACCCTCGTGAATTGTTTCAAGAATGTTCCAAGCCTCTTTTGCTACCTCACACGTGCAAACACAACGAAACTCTTTAGGAGTGACGGAGCAAAAAAGGGAATTGAGAGCCTTACTGTTCCAACTCAAGTTTTGATAGTCGAATGCGTCCTATTTATCAAGGGGTTTCGGAATATCAACACCATCAATGGTGACAATAGGTTCACTCCACCCATAGATCACACAATGCCAAACTTTCTCATCGATAGATTTTAAAAACGCTCTCATATGAGCTTTCCAATAAGAATAGTTTGTACCACCAAGTAACGGAGGTCTATGGGTCAAGTTACCTTGGCGAATTGAATCCATATCACCAATCACACAAAATCGCACTCCTATAGTTTTGATAAAAACAAAGAGTGACCTGCTCTGATACCAATTGAAAAACCTAAGTGATTCGTAATTAGATCAAGAACTAATTGTACCAATTCCCAAACAACAAAACTTACCAATCTAAATCATCAAGCACGTACGAATGTGATTTAGATTGTTGCTTTGAAAATAATAAATCGACACAAACGATTTTTACATGGAAAAACCACAATTGGAGTACCTCCAATTGTGATAAAAAAAAACGTGGGCTAGACACTACAAATCAATCCATTACTGAAGAAAGAAAGATTACAAATATACTAAACAAATAACCCAAACGCTTCCAATTTGTCTTCAAATCTTCTTGTCACGACCCCATTCCGCCCCTAGTAGAATAGTGCCATGATGGCCAGTAATACGAGATTACTAAAGGCCAACTTACAAAGATTCACACACAAACAGAGTATACATATGGAGCTCACATGTGCGGAAGCAATAAGTTAATTCTAATTAGTCCATAAGAGCTGTGCGTAGATCAAATGAAATGACATACATCTTATCGACGTCTTACAACTTGAATACAAATGAATAAGTACATAATACATCTTGATCAAAAGGCTTCTCAAGCCGACATATGCAAAATACAATGAATCACAAGCCAAGAAGCATAGTCTTCAAGATGCTATCAAAAATATGAATCTAAAATATCATGCCAAACGCGTCTACGCATCACCGCCGTCCTGCTCAACACCTATACATATATAGAGAGGGTGAGCTTGGATACTCAGTGAATGATATAATTAATAAAGGGGTTTGCATGTACGATATCCGAGATCTTTATCAACCAAAACACATCATATCTTGTACGAAATCAAAGGACAAATCAAGTTCATCTAACAAATCTTTCAAGTCTCAAGGGATGCTTACTAGCATCAATAATACAAGGGATGACATAATCAAAGGTGCTACAAAAGTTTAGAGTCCCCTAGCATGTACGGACTTGTGCTACAAATGCTTATAGTCCCTTAGCACGTACGAACTTGTGCTACAAATGCTTATAGTCCCTTAGCAGGTACGGACTTGTCAAGAATGATATCAAAACCAAAGCTAATACTTGATACACAAAAAAAGGGATAGTCATTCATGCTTAACAAATACTTTTCCAAAACAAGCAAGGCAAAGCTTTATCAAATGTCATAACATAGCTTTATTAAAAATACCACTCACTTGGTTCTTCAAACGTCGGGGTCAAAGCAAGAGTCCAAGTCCTACAAACACATGGCAAAGTCTATTGAATGCACTCTCAAACAAGCTTTACATGAATGCAAATGATCTTGGCATTCCTTCAAAACTAAGTCGGACCAAAACAAAACACTGTTTCTCATCTCGGGAAAACATAATGGGCACCAACCAGGTCTTGGCCGAGGTCCCACACCTCCTTGCTGAGGTGTGGTCCCGATGGCCACCTTCAAGGAAATGAAGTCGGGAAAATCTGGGTTTCCCTCTGCTGAAGAACATGAAGAACATGAAAAACATGAATGCTCAATTACAACTTGTTATTACGAAATCTGGGATTTCATGAGATGAGTTCGAAAACATGGACCTGGGTACCCATACTTGAAGATCTTATGAAGACAAACACAAAAACATGAATCTTGATGCAAGCTTTCGGATCAAACAAGGCTTTTATTCAAGAACACATGAATATCACTTTCTCTTTCTGAAACCAAACTTTAAATCAATGCATGGCTTACAAATCGTGCTCAATCATGCAATGCAGCTAGATGAACAATAAGAACAACAAGAGTAGATCAAAATTCTAACCTCAAGACACGAATCTAACGGCTCAAGGTGTGAAGATCAAGCTTGGAAATCTATTCCCTCTCTAAGAACTCCTCCTCCTTCTTCCTAGAGCCTCTCTCTCTAAAAGCAAAGGATATGATACAAAATGATGTGTTTCTCAACAGCTCACTAACTTAATCCTCTGCTGGGACACGTGGCATCGGCTAGTTGGCTCTTCTCAAAAAGGTGACTGAGTGAAAAGACAAGACTATGACAAAGTGTGTTCAACAAGCAAGATGGCGTAGGCACTCCAGCAGGTAATGATCTCGGCTAAGGACAAAGCTTCGGCAAGTAAGGTCTCAATGATCTTGGCTAGGAAGGACAACACTTGACTTAGCTGTGCCACACCTCGGCCTAGATGTGCCACACCTCGGTCTAGGTCATACTATAGCGACCCTGGTCTTTTTCTATTTCGTTGTTGTATCCGAACTTACGTTCCGTAGATCCTGTTGTTATATAATTGTTGTTGGCATCCTTTAATTCCTTATTTTTGAGTTATAGGATGTTTTGGGCAGGTTGGTTACAGGTTTGGAGTGTTTGGGAGCAAAGGGTTGTTGCCCAGAATTTTGGTCCTTCGCTCGAGCGAGTAGTTTGTCGCTCGAGCGAGCTCTTTGTTTTTGGTCCTTCGCTCGAGCCAGGGTTTATTCGCTCGAGCGAGCGACTGCGTCTAGCATAGACCTGAGAGCTGTGTTTCTAGGCTCGAGCGAGCTTTCCTTCGCTCGAGCGAGCGACGTGTATGTTTTCGAGTTCTTCGCTCGAGCGAGCATTATGTCGCTCAAGCGTGCTTCTGGGTTCAGACCTGAAGCTTCGAGTTTTTGGCTCGAGCGAGACTTTCTTCGCTCGAGTGAGGCTTTCTTGTGTCTGGTCGCTCGAGCGACCAATCCTTCGCTTGAGCGAGCCTGTTTTATATAAATACGCAGCAGCGGTTTTAAACATCTTTTTTGGATCCTCTTTTGTTTTAAAAACCCTAGGTCCATGTTCTCTCCTCCTCCACTCACCTTCTCTCTTAGGTTTCATCTATTTTAGGGTGTTTCTACCATAGGTCCTTTATTAAAAAGATAGAGTGGGTTGAGGGCTTCGTTTTAATCTGAAGAACTTGGAATTTGGAGCACGTTGGTCTTTGGTCTTCATCTCCGTTTGGGTTCTAACTTCGAGGTAGGGATACCCTACTCCATATTATAGGTTTTGTCCTAAGTTTTGGTCATTTTGATATGTTGGTGTTGTTTGGTAATTTTGGAAAAAACTAGGGTTTGATTTATAATTTGAGAACAATGGATTTTTCTTATATTAAGTACCATATGTTTGTAAGTCCTGAAAAATGACATTGATAGTGTTAAATTGAGGAAATTAAACCTTAGGGTCGTTTTTGAGAAGAAAGGGGGAAAAGCCCTAATTGTTGTAATAAATCAATTTGTATGTGGAATTAAGTTAATTCATGAAATTGGGGAATTATGAGATTAAATGGTGTAGTTGGATAGTTTAATCACTCACCTATGAAAATGTTGAGTTCATATTTATTGATACATTTATTTCCTGTCTAGAAATAATTGTTTTGGGCTATCGGTGGAGGATAGTCGTGATTGTTGTAGACATTACATGCTGATTAGGGAAAACTAAAACTAATCACATTGAATGAGTCATTGAATATGACAGTTGAATTAATACAGCAAATACGTGTATTGATTGAATATTGTTTGGGAGGAGATATGGGATGTACTCCATGGTTTGAGGGAAGATAGGAAATGGACTCTCAAACCTGTTTAGGAGGAGAAAGAGGATGGACTCCACTAGTACAGCAAATATGTGTACTTATTGATTTATGGAAGTGCTTCAGTTTGAGCCTTAGTCTCATTTGAATTATTGATATTGGAAGTAATGTTAATGTGAGATGTTGTCTCATTTTATAGTTTGGCCAGGTTCTGAGCCATGTCTGTTTAATTTGAAAGTTGAATAACAACGTAAAGTGAAACATGTCATGGACATTAGTGTCATGAAACTGTATAGTGATATAATGGATTTATAAGTGTTAACCATCTATCGAATGTTATTGCTTTAGTCAATTCTTATATTTGGTTTACTATATTTCTACTGGGTTGTGGCTCACCCTATATGGGAATATCATTTTCAGGTCCAGGTGATATGCTACCTCCAAGGACTTAGCTTGGAAGGATTTGGATTTGAAGACTTGTTTTTGTTAGTTGTTATTTGATTTTACATGTAACCTCAAGCCAAGGGCTTAATTTGTAGTTGAGTTAGTACTCACATTTTGTGTCCAAGTGTTGGCTTGGAAAGCTATAAGCCCGTAGGGCATTTACTTTTGATGTTACATGTGATGTCTTTCAATAAGAATACTCTGGTGAATGGAATAACGTTTTGTTTTCTTATATCAATGCATGTCAATATTGAGTATATCGTGGGTTTATTTTGAGGGCGCTACAACTTGGTATCAGAGCGTACCGGGTTTGAATACTTTGGGTACGTGGGAAGTGATTAGTATCACAATGGGTTCGTCTCGCTTGATAGAGACTTAGATGCACTGTTATACGCTTATATGATAACATGTTTATGTGACTATGTGGGTATGGAATGTAGTTTCTAGGATGTTGATTGGATCCTTGAGTTTCTAGTAGTCTTGTTGGAAAGGCACTTGATCAATGCTGCTTCCAACCGGAACTCTAGTAACGCCTCGGGACTGTCATTATTCAGGAATGAAATTCGTAGGTGCTTATGTAATTATGTGATTATGTGGAATGAATTATTGTTGTCCACTGCATTAGGACGCGAGTGTTATAGTTTTGGCACATTTATTAAAGTGCTAACGTCTTTGTTTCCTTTATTAGGATGTCAGGACGAGGACGTGGTAGGCATGGTAGGCGTGATAGGCAGGAGATGCCTATACCGGATGAGATTCCAGAGCAGCAAGAGGGAGTTGGTTAGGCCAATGTGGCCGAGCCAGTAGGTCAACAGGCTATGGGCGCCTTAGCTCGAGAGATAGCAGGGGCATTTAGTGAATTCGTGGGCATTCTCAGAGTTGAGAATCAAGCCCAGGTTCATGTTGCTGATGCAGGGCCTTCTTTTCTGAAGAGGGAGTTCTTCCGGTCTAACCTGGACGAATTTGTGGGTGATCCTAAAGAGCCACTGAAAGTAGATGAATGGCTCGAACAGACAATGAAGACGTTTGAGATGCTTGGCATTGAAGACGGGGTGTTGAAAGTGACCTTGGCATCTTTCCAGCTGAAGGGGGATGCGGGTCAGTGGTGGAAGTTCACGAAGGGACGTATAGGAGGTACGTGGGAGGCTTTTGTAAATACTTTCCAGGAGAAGTTCTTATCTCCAGCTGTCAGGGAAAAGCTGAGAGACCAGTTCTGCCAGCTTAAGCAGCTGAGTTCTTCAGTGGCTGAGTTTGAGGCCGCATTTACTAGCTTATCCAGGTTTGCACCTGAGTTGGTGGCGTCTGAGGAATGTTGTTGTATCGAGTTTGAGAAGAAGTTGAGGCGTGGCCTCAAGTTGAGAGTTGGGGGACTATGATACGAGACTATGGGTGTCTGGTTGATGCTGCAGCCCATATGGAGATCATGATGCAGGAGGAAGAGGAGCAGAAAGGCTCCAAGAGGAGTCAGGATGGCCAGAGTGATGGCAGGAGACAGAGAGGTTTTAACCCTCAGCAGTCTCAGGGTAGATCGACTTTTCTAGTGCCGAGTACAAGTCCTGGGAAAAGCAGCCAGGGAGACATTACCTATTTCAAGTGTGGTCAGCTGGGCCACAAGTCTCCAGTTTGCCTGCAGAAGGGAGGAGGACAGAGAGCAGCATCATCTGCGGTTCGACCTCCGAGCCAGAGTCAGGCTAGAGGCCAGCCGCTCTCTTGTTATCAGTGTGGTCAGGCAGGGCACCTGAAGAGGTTTTGCCCGCAGTTGAGTGGCACATCTGGTGCATCTGGTTTGAGGCAGACTCAGAGTCATCAGCCAGCTCAGTCAGTTCAGGCCTTGAGGGCCAATCAGGGGCTTCATCGTCCCAGTCTGTGCAGCAGTCTTATGCTCCTAGGGGTGAGCAGGTAGATCAGAGACCGTCTGGGTGCGTGTATGTTGTTACCGCACAGGATCTTGTACCGGCTTCATCTGTTGTGAGAGGTACCTTCTTGTTTTGCAACTAGGTTGCTAACGTATTGATTGATACGGGAGCATCCCATTCTTTTATATCTGCTGCATTTGTATCTGTTTTGGGGTTGGAGTTGGCATAGTTAGCATCTCCTATATGTGTAGTATCACCTGTTAGGGGGATGTAGAGGTTTGTGATATAGAGGTCGCTGATCGTCGGCTTCCGTTTCCTTTTGTAGTTATGCCTATGTCGGGATTTGATGTTATTTTGGGTATGGACTGGTTATCGTCATACCGGGCAGTTATTGATTGTTACCGCCAGAGGGTCACAGTATGTACCTTGAGCGGGGATTGTTTCCATTTCTTGGGGGATCGGGTGGGTAGTGTTTTGCCACCGGTGTATGATCCACGAGGGCGGAGTGAGTTGAGTAGTCTTCTTGCTAGCCTTTTGAGTAGTGAGTGTGATGAGACCCAGACTGTGTTGCCGAGAGTGGTTTGTGATTACTCAGACATCTTTCCTGAGGACCTTGTTAGTTTTCCACCTCATTGAGAGATTGAGTTCTCTATTGATCTAGTGCCCGGCACGGCACCGATTTCTATGGCACCTTATCGTTTTGCCCCAGCCGAGTTGGTTGAGTTGAAGATTCAATTCCAGGAGTTGTTAGATAAGGGCTACATTCGTCCTAGTGTTTTGCCGTGGGGAGCACCGGCCCTCTTTGCTAAAAAGAAAGGTGGTGCTTTGAGACTGCGTATCGATTACCGGAAATTGAATCGGGCTACGGTCAAGAATAAGTACCCTATGCCTCGTATAGATGATCTGTTCGATCAGTTGAAGGGTTCCCGTTGTTTTCTCTAAGATAGACTTGAGATCGGGTTACCACCAGTTGAAGTCAGGGAGGAGGATCCGAAGACGGCATTCCGTCGCGGTATGGCCACTATGAGTTTCTGGTGATGCCATTTGGGCTCACCAATGCACCGGCAGTCTTTATGGATTTGATGAACCGGATATTCCGGAATTCTTAGATCGTTTTGTAGTCGTCTTTCGTGGACGACATTCTGATTTATTCACCTTCGGAGGAGGAGCACGAGGAACACTTGAGAGTGGTGCTTGAGTTGCTTAGAGCCCATAAGCTTTATGCTAAGTTTGGGAAGTGTGAGTTCTGGCTAGGGGAAGTCAAGTTCTTAGGCCATGTGGTCTCTGGGGAAAGGGTGTCTGTTGATACATCCAAGATAGAGGCAGTGCAAGATTGGGCACAGCCTAAGAGTGTTTTTGAGATCCGCAGTTTTCTGGGATTAGCTGGGTACTACCGACGTTTGTGAAGGATTTCTCCAGGTTAGCTTCGCCGTTGACTAGACTGACTCGGAAGGGAGTCAAATTTGTATGGAGTGAGACTTGTGAAAAGTCGTTCCAAGAGCTGAAAGTTAGATTGACCACCGCTCCGGTCTTGATTATTCCGAAGAGAGGGTTGGGTTATGCAGTCTATTGTGATGCCTCACGAGAGGGTTTAGGTTGTGTGTTGATGCAAGAGGGAAAGTGGTAGCCTATGGCTCACGTCAGTTGAAAATACACGAGAAGAATTACCCTACACATGACCTAGAGTTAGCAGCTGTGATCTTTGCCTTGAAAATTTGGAGGCATTACCTTTATGGTGAGAGTTTCGAGGTATTCTCGGATCATAAGAGTCTGAAATATCTGTTTACACAGAAAGACTTGAACTTGAGGCAGAGGAGGTGGATGGAGTTCATTGAGGATTATGACTTCGAGTTGCATTATCATCCGGGGAAGGCCAATGTGGTGGCCGATGCCCTTAGCAGGAAATCTGTTGGTGACGTAGCTAGTATAGCCATCCGGAATGGGAGATGTTGGGTGCACTTGGGGAGTTTGATTTGCTTCTGGGCGAATCCGTTGAGGCTGCGGCCTTGTTTTTCTGTTGTTGCGCAGCCTACACTTGTGACTCGAGTGTTAGAGGCACAGAGAGGTGACCTTGAGATGGAATCCCTCCGAGAGAAGACCTCCAGTGGGAAGGTTGAGAAGGGTTTGACGGTGTATCCCGACCAGAGTGTGAGATACCGAGACCGTCTGTTTGTGCCGGAGTCTTGCCGAGAGGAGGTACTCCGAGAGTTTCATCATTCACGCCTTGCGGTGCATCCGGGAGGCACTAAGACGTATCGGGATTTGGGTCGCCAGTTTTGGTGGCGGGGTATGAAGAGAGATTGGCAGCTTTCGTGTCTAAGTGCCTTACTTGTCAGCAAGTGAAGGCCGAGCATCAGAGGCCAGCGGTTTGTTACAACCCTTGCCTATTGCCTAGTGGAAGTGGGAGCATGTCACTATGGACTTCGTTGTAGGTCTTCCGAGGACTCAGCGGGGTAGTGATGCTATTTGGGTGGTGTAGACCGGTTGACTAAGTCGGCGCACTTCATTCCTATGCGCGTGAGAGATTCGGTAGATCATCTTGCCGACTTGTATATTCCGGACATAGTGAGGTTGCACGGGGTCCCAGTGACGATCGTCTCAGATAGAGATCGTCGTTTTATTGCCAGGTTATGGCAGAGTCTGCAGAGTGCCTTGGGCACTAAGTTGACCTTTAGCACGGTTTATCATCCTCAGACTGACGGAAATCCGAGCGTACTATTCAGATCCTTGAGGATATGCTTCGGGGTTGTGTTCTTGACTTTAGTGGGTCGTGGGCGAGGCACTTGCCTTTGGTGGAGTTTTCCTACAACAACAGTTTTCGGTCTAGTATCGGTATGGCACCGTTGAAGGCCTTGTATGGCCGACCGTGTAGGTCTCCAGTTTGTTGGGCCGAGGTGGGTGATGCACCTTTGTTGGGTTCGGAGTTGGTGAGGGAAATAACGGAGAAAGTTGAGCTTATCCGTAGGAGGCTTGTTATAGCCCAGAGTCGTCAGAAACCTTATGCCGACCGTAGGAGGAGACCTTTGGTGTTTGAGGTGGGTGATCATGTCTTTCTGAAGATATCACCTAGGTGGGGATTGATGAGGTTTGGAAAGAGTGGGAAGTTGTCCCCTCGGTTTTATTGGTCCTTTTGAGATCCTTGAGAGGATTGGCGAGACTGCCTATCGTTTAGCTCTGTCGCCGTAGTTGTCCGGAGTTCATGACGTCTTTCATGTGAGTATGCTTCGGAAGTACGAGCCGGATCCATCGCATGTATTGGATTGGACCGACTTAGAGGTTGACGAGGATGCCTCGTATGAGGAGAGACCGGTTCGGGTCTTGGATAGGCGAGAGAAAGTCTTGCGAGGCAAGACCATTCCTTTGGTAAAAGTCTTGTGGAAACATCACGGAGTGGAGGAAGCCACTTGGGAACGTGAGTTGGAAGTCCGCGAGAAATATCCGGACATATTTGTTGATGTGTAATCTTACAATAGTATTTAATTTTAAGAGCATTCTATATGTCTTAAGTTGTAAAACATTGAGAATGTTTTGGTTTAATGATAGAATTTTGAAACTTGCCTCGAAATGGAAGTTTAACGGAACATTGCATATGTTGAATTGATTGTAGAAATGGAAAGGTATCATGAACATTGAATATGATACGGAATTGTGAATTATATATATTGAAAGTTGTTGTAATGAGAAAGAAATGCATGTTGATTATGCACATTGTAATATAAATTGTGAAATGTCTCTTAGTAAGAGATGGAATGACCGGTAATGGGTCAGGTTGTTGATTAATGAAATGTCATATTATTTTCCAAAACTTATGCTTAATTTCGGGGATGAAATTCTTTAGGGGGGGGAGGGAGGTTATAGCGACCCTGGTCTTTTTCCATTTGGTTGTTGTATCCGGACTTACGTTCCGTAGATCCTGTTGTTACATATTTGTTGTTGGCATCCTTTAATTCCTTATTTTTGAGTTATAGGATGTTTTGGGTAGGTTGGTTACAGGTTCGGAGTGTTTGGGAGCAAAGGGTTGCTACCCAGAATTTTGGTCCTTCGCTCGAGCCAGCAGTTTGTCGCTCGAGCGAGCTCTTTGTTTTTGGTCCTTCGCTCGAGCCAGGGTTTCTTCGCTCGAGTGAGCGACTGCGTCTAGCATAGACCTGAGAGTTGTGTTTCTTGGCTCGAGCGAGCTTTCCTTCGCTCGAGCGAGCGAGGTGTATGTTTGCGAGTTCTTCGCTCGAGCGAGCATTGTATCGCTCGAGCGTGCTTCTGGGTTGCAGACCTAAAGCTTCGAGTTTTTGGCTCGAGCGAGGCTTTCTTGTGTCTGGTCGCTCGAGCGACCAATCCTTCGCTCAAGCGAGCATGTTTTATATAAATATGCAGCAGCGGTTTTAAACATCTTTTTTGGATCCTCTTTTGTTTTAAAAACCCTAGGTCCGTGTTCTCTCTCCCTCCACTCACCTTCTCTCTTAGGTTTCATCTATTTTTAGGGTGTTTCTACCCTAGGTCCTTTATTAAAAAGATAGAGTGGGTTGAGGGCTTCGTTTTAATCTGAAGAACTTGGAATTTGGAGCACGTTGGTCTTTGGTCTTCATCTCCGTTTGGGTTCTAACTTCGAGGTAGGGATACCCTACTCCATATTATAGGTTTTGTCCTAAGTTTTGGTCATTTTGATATGTTGGTGTTGTTTGGTAATTTTGGGAAAAACTAGGGTTTGATTTATAATTTGAGAACAATGGGTTTTCTTATATTAAGTACCATATGTTTGTAAGTCATGAAAAATGACATTGATAGTGTTAAATTGAGGAAATTGAACCTTAGGGTCGTTTTTTAGAAGAAAGGGGGAAAAGCCCTAATTGTTGTAATAAATCAATTTGTATGTGGAATTAAGTTAATTCATGAAATTGGGGAATTATGAGATTAAATGGTGTAGTTGGATAGTTTAATCACTCACCTACGAAAATGTTGAGTTTATATTTATTGATGCATTTATTTCCTGTTTAGAAATAACTGTTTTGGGCTATTGGTGGAGGATAGTCGTGATTGTTGTAGACATTACATGCTGATTAGGGAAAACTAAAACTAATCACATTGAATGAGTCATTGAATATGACAGTTGAATTAATACAACAAATACGTGTATTGATTGAATATTGCTTGGGAGGAGATAAGGGATGTACTCCATGGTTTGAGGGAAGATAGGGGATGGACTCTCAAACCTGTTTAGGAGGAGAAAGGGGATGGACTCCACTAGTACAGCAAATATGTGTACTTATTGATTTATGGAAGTGCTTCAGTTTGAGCCTTAGTCTCATTTGAATTATTGATATTGGAAGTAATGTTGATGTGAGATGTTGTCTGATTTTATAGTTTGGCCAGGTTCTGAGCCATGTCTGTTTAATTTGAAAGTTGAATAACAACGTAAAGTGAAACATGTCATGGACATTAGTGTCATGAAACTGCATAGTGATATAATGGATTTATAAGTGTTAACCATCTATCGAATGTTATTGCTTTAGTCAATTCTTATATTTGGTTTAGTATATTTCTACTGGGCTGTGGCTCACCCTATACGGGAACATCATTTTCAGGTCTAGGTGATATGCTACCTCCAAGGACTTAGCTTGGAAGGATTTGGATTTGAAGACTTATTTTTGGTTAATTGTTATTTGATTTTACATGTAACCTCAAGCCAAGGGCTTAATTTGTAGTTGAGTTAGTACTCACATTTTGTGTCCAAGTGTTGGCTTGGAAAGCTGTAAGCCCGTAGGGTATTTACTTTTGATGTTACATGTGATGTCTTTCAATAAGAATACTCTAATGAATGGAATAACGTTTTGTTTTCTTATATCAATGCATGTCAATGTTGAGTATATCGTGGGTTTATTTTGAGGGCGTTACACATACCAATCCAGGAACAAGATCACTGGGTGTAAGGGTAACATCTCGGCCTAGATAATACACATCTCGGCCAATATGACAAGGTGCGAGTGGAGGTTAACCAAAAGATTCCAAGATAGTCCTAGGTATAAGAGATTCAAAGGTGCGACCTAGGCTTAGGATGACCTCGGCTAAACTCACACCAAGCAAGGAGCAAAGCATGCTGTAACACTTAAGCAAAACAATGACAAGATTTGAAATGCAAGCTTAACAAGACAAAATCATATAAATGCATGAGAGCATGACTAAGATGAAGTGAGGGTTGTTACATCCTACCCCCTTAAAGAAGTTTGGTCCCCAAACTTGAGTTACCTTGACCCGAAAACAGTTCCGGATATCGGACTTTCATCTCTTCTTCCATCTCCCATGTAGCATCCTTGCCTTAATGCTCCTTCCATTCGATTTTCACCATCGATATCGATTTGTTCCTCAACCGTTTCACTTGCCTATCAAGAATCCGTATCGGCCTCTCTTCGTAGCCTAAATCTTCACTAACCACAATCCCAAAATGATCAATCATGTGCAGTGGATCCCGAACATATTTTCTCAACATCGAAATATGGAACACATTGTGGACCTGACTTAGTTCTGGCGGCAAAGCAAGTCTGTAAGCAACAGAGTTGACTTTCTCAAGAATTTCAAACGGTCCAATAAAACGGGGTGCTAATTTACATTTCTTCCCAAATCTTGAAACTCCTTTCATCGGCGAAATCTTCAAGAATACATGATCCCCAACTTCAAATTCTAACTCTCTTCTCCTCTGGTCAGCGTAACTCTTCTGTCGACTTTGAGCAGTTCTAATTCTTTGTCGAATAAGTTTAATCTTCTCAGTTGTCACTTGAACCAGTTCGGGACCAATCAAAGCTCTGTCTCCTTCCTCGGTCCAACATATCGGCGATCTGCACTTCCTTCCATACAAAGCTTTATACGGTGCCATGCCAATGCTGGCTTGATAACTGTTGTTGTAGGCAAATTCCACTAATGGCAAATGCACTTCCCAACTTCCCTTGAAGTCCAATATACATAGTTTGAGCATATCTTCAAGTGTCTGAATCATTCTTTTTGTTTGCCTATCGGTCTGGGGATGAAAAGTTGTGTTAAACCTCAACTCGGTCCCCAAAGCTCTTTGTAGACTCTGCCAAAATTTAGAAACAACTTCGTATCTCGGTCTGACACAATGGACATTGGCACTCCATGAAGTCTCACAATCTCGGTCATATACAATGAAGCGAGTCGATCGGCATTAAATGTAGTCTTAACCGGCAAGAAGTGTGCTGACTTAGTTAATCTATCAACTATAACCCAAACTGAATCCATACCCTTTTGTGTCCTCGGCAAACCAATCACAAAATCCATGAAGATGTGTTCCCATTTCCACTCGGGAATTGACAAGGGTTGAAGAAGTCCTGCTGGCCTCTGCTACTCTGCTTTCACTTGTTGGCAATATAGACACTGGGATACGAACTCGGCTATTTCTCTTTTCATATTTGGCCACCGAAAAGTCTACTTCACGTCCTGGTACATCTTGGTGCTCCCTGGATGAATGGAAAACTTGGAACTATGGGCTTCCTGCAAAATCTTCTTTTTCAACTCTAGGACGTCGGCCACGCACACTCTTCCTTCAAACTTAAGTACCTGATTCTCAATGGTATACCCTGACCTCGGCTTAGTGACAATCTCATCGATCACCTTCCTGAAGAACCTGTCTTCCATCTATCTTGTTTTCACTTCCTCAATGATAGTCGGCTCCCTTGAAATCATTGACAAGCAAGCTGAATTCCCTACCAACTTCCTGCTCAGCGCGTCGGCCACTGAGTTTGCTTTACTTGGATGATACTGAATCTGCATGTCGTAATCCTTCAATAATTCAAGCCACCTTCTCTGCCTCATATTTAATTCCTTCTGGGTGAACAAGTACTTTAAACTCTTGTGATCTGTGAAAACTTGGCAAGAAGCTCCATACAAGTAATGACGCCAAATCTTCAAAGCAAAAACTACGACAGCTAGTTCTAGATCATGGGTAAGGTAATTCTTTTCATGGGGTTTCAACTGGCGAGATGCATATGCTATAACCTTACCCCCTTGCATTAACACACAACCCAAACCTTTATGCGATGCATCACTATAAATCTGAAACTCCTCATTACCTGACGGTAGAATAAGAACTGGCGATGTGACTAACCTCGTCTTTAGCTCTTGGAAAGCTGACTCTCTATCCTCGGTCCATTCATATGCCGCTCCCTTCTTAGTCAATTGTGTCAATGGAATTGCAATCCTTGAGAAATCCTTCATGAACTTTCTGTAATAACCTGCCAAACCTAGAAAGCTACGAACCTCGAACACGTTGGTCGGCGTCAGCCAATTCACAATAGCTTCAATCTTACTGGGATCAATTGAGATACCCTCTTCATTAATCACATGCCCCAAGAATGAAATGCTAGAAAGCCAAAACTCGCACTTGTTGAACTTAGCATACAATTTTCGGTCTCTCAAAACTTGCAAGGTAAGTCTCAGATGATTCTCATGCTCAATTTCACTCTTAAAATAGATCAATATATCGTCGATAAAAACAATTACAAACTCATCTAAGTATGGCTTAAAGACTCTGTTCATCAAATCCATAAATGTTGCGGGAGCATTAGTTACTTCAAAAGGCATTACTAAGAATTCGTAGTGGCCATACCTTGTTCGAAAATCTGTCTTCTCAACATCCTCGACTTTAACCTTAAGCTAATGGTAGCCCGACCTAAGATCAATTTTAGAAAAGACTCGTGCTCCTTGTAACTGATCAAGCAAATCATCAATCCTTGGCAATGGGTACCTATTCTTAATGGTTACCTTGTTAAGTTCTCGGTAATCGATACAAAGACGAAGTGTACCATCCTTTTTCTTAACAAATAGAACTGATGCTCCCCAAGGTGAAGAGCTCACCTAATAAAACCCTTATCTAACAATTCTTGTAGTTGCACTTTTAATTCCTTAAGCTCGGCTGGGGCCATTCTATAGGGTGTTTTGGAGATAGGCGGTGTTCCCGACATGATGTCAACAGTAAATTATATTTCTCTATCGACTAAGTGGCCAGGCAATTCATTTGGAAAGACGTCGAAGAATTCATTAACGATTGGGATGTCGGCCAATTCTACGTTTCCATTCAAACTACTTAGTACGCTACACAAATATCCTTGACACCTTTTTTGGATTAGCTTATAGGCCTTCATGCATGAGATCAAGTAAGGTGGGGATACTACTCCTTTACCCTGGAAAATAACCTCGGCTTGGTTTGGGGGTTTCAGTGTGACATTCTTCGAAACACAATTAATAGATGCGTGATTCGCTACCAACCAGTCCATTCCCAATATGACATCAAAGTGGGTCATGCTTAACGGCATCAAATCAACTAATAATTCTACACCCTCAATCACAACAACACACGCCCTATAAATGGATGCAACAATCATAGTTCTCCCAGATGGAGTAGACACATATAACACATAATCAAGGGGTTCTTGTTCTCTATTTAACTTCTCGGCAAACTTAGCAGATACAAATGAATGTGTAGAACCCGAATCAATCAATATGTATGCATCTTGAGAGCAAATTGGGAGTATACCTGACACTACTGTCTCAGCATTCTGAGTGTCTCCTGGTACTAATGCAAAAACTCTGCCCTGCCTCATTTGTGCCTTGCCGACGTTACTGTTCTGTGCAGAGCCCGAAGTACTCCCATTTTTCTTGCCATCGTTAACATTTGCCTTCAGACAGTCTTTCACACGATGACCTACCTCACCACATTCAAAACAAGCTCCAGACGCCCAACGACAAACTCCAGAATGTGGCTTCCCGCAACTTGAACATGTCGGCCTAGTGCCACCTTCCTGTCTTGAGTTGCTTGAACTACCTATGTTCGTCTTCTTCCTGGAATCAAATGCTCCTCGGCGATTGTCGTAATTCTATCTCTTCTTCTGGCTCTCTCCAGAACTCTGATATCGGTTCAAGTTAGCTTCTTCCAAGATGGCCTTGTCTAACACTCCGGCGTAAGTTGGCATGTTGAGCATATTAACTCGATCCTATATCGGTCCACGTAACCCACTTTCAAACTTCCTAGCTTTTCTGTATTCCTCATCGACCATGTGAGGTGTATATCTCACCAACTCGGTAAAAGCACGGTCGTATTCCGCCACTGTCTTGTTTCTTTGTGTCAGAGTCTGGTATTCTGTGGTCTTACGGTCTCGAACACTGAGGGGAAAATGCTTGTTGTAGAATAACTCCAAAAATCTAGCCCAAGTCAAACTTGGGTTGCCTTCTCGGACCATCATTCACCATCTTCGTGCGTCGTCGTCCAACGTGAATGCTGCTAATGACACCTTTTAGGCGTCAGTGTTGGGAAAAATCTCGAATAACTTCTCCATTTCCAAAACCCATGCCTCGGCCTTCATCGGCTCTATACCCTCTTGGAACCTCGGGGGTTTCATCTTTTTGAACTCTCTAAACAAGGCTATGGTGTCGTCCCCATACAAAGCTTGCTGTGGAGGCACTTGTGGCACTGGAGGAGGTGGAACTGCATTTCGGCCATTTGTCTGCTCGGCCTGGGTAGAAGTAGTACCAGTGTCCTGTGGCCTAGGTTGTCGCAACTCACGGACCAAACCTTTGACCAACCTTTCTAATCTGTCCAATCTGTCCTCGGGATGATCTCGGCCAACTGGAGGTCTACCCCTTCTCATAATGCTAGGAGTATGCAAAATGTAACTTTAAAACAAAATGAACAAATAGACATGTATGCAAGTAACAAATGATCATGCCGAGATGATGCACATCTTGTCAAGTAGCAAGCAATATGATGCAATCCTAACATCCTTCTACGGGAAATCATATGCTCTTTAGGACTCAAAGTGTGTGAATAACGTATTATAAAGAACTCGTGCTCTGATACCAATCTGTCACGACCCCATTCTGCCCCTAGTAGAATGGTGCCAAGATGGCCAATAATCCGATATTACCAAAGGCCAACTTACAAGATTCACACACAAACAGAGTGTACATATGGGGCTCACATGTGCGGAAGCAATAAGTTAATTCTAATTAGTCCATAAGAGTTGTGCATAAATCAAATGAAATGACATACATCTTATCGACGTCTTACAACTTGAATACAAATGAATAAGTACATAATACATCTTGATCAAAAGGCTTCTCAAGCCGACATATGCAAAATACAATGAATCACAAGCCAAGAAGCATAGTCTTCAAGATGCTATCAAAAGTATGAATCCAAAACATGATGCCAAACGCGTCTACGCATCACCGCCGTCCTGCTCAACGCCTACACATATATAGAGAGGGTGAGCTTGGATACTCAGTGAATGATATAATTAATAAAGGGGTTTGCAAGTGTGATATCCGAGATCTTTATCGACCAAAACACATCATATCTTGTACGAAATCAAAGGACAAATCAAGTTCATCTAACAAATCTTTCAAGTCTCAAGGGATGCTTACTAGCATCAATAATACAAGGGATGACATAATCAAAGGTGCTACAAAAGTTTAGAGTCCCCTAACACGTACGGACTTGTGCTACAAATGCTTATAGCCCCTTAGCACGTATGGACTTATGCTACAAATGCTTATAGTCCCTTAGCACATACGGACTTGTCAAGAATGATATCAAAACCAAAGCTAATACTTGATACACAAAAAAAGGGATAGTCATTCACGCTTAACAAATACTTTTCCAAAACAAGCAAGGCAAAGCTTTATCAAATGTCATAACATAGCTTTATTAAAAATACCACTCACTTGGTTCTTCGAACGTCGGGGTCAAAGCAAGAGTCCAAGTCCTACAAACACATGGCAAAGTCTATTGAATGCACTCTCAAACAAGCTTTACATGAATGCAAATGATCTCGGCATTCCTTCAAAACTAAGTCGGACCAAAACAAAACACTGTTTCTCATCTCGGGAAAACATAATGGGCACCAACCAGGTCTTGGCCGAGGTCCCACACCTCCTTGCCGAGGTGTGGTCCCGATGGCCACATTCAAGGAAATGAAGTTGGGAAAATCTGGGTTTCCCTCTGCTGAAGAACATGAAGAACATGAAAAACATGAATGCTCAATCACAACTTGTTATTACGAAATATGGGATTTCATGAGATGAGTTCGAAAACATGGACTTGGGTATCCATACTTGAAGATCTTATGAAGACAAACACAAAAACATAAATCTTGATGCAAGCTTTCGGATCAAACAAGGCTTTTATTCAAGAACACATGAATATCACTTTCTTTTTCTGAAACCAAACTTTAAATCAATGCATGGCTTACAAATCGTGCTCGATCATGCAATGCAGCTAGATGAACAATAAGAACAACAAGAGTAGATCAAGATTCTAACCTCAAGACATGAATCTAACGGCTCAAGGTGTGAAGATCAAGCTTGGAAATCTATTCCCTCTCTAAGAACTCCTCCTCCTTCTTCCTAGAGCCTCTCTCTCTAAAAGCAAAGGATATGATACAAAATGATGTGTTTCTCAACAGCTCACTAACTTAATCCTCTGCTAGGACACGTGGCATCGGCTGGTTGGCTCTTCTCAAAAAGGTGACTGAGTGAAAAGACAAGACTACGACAAAGTGTGTTCAACAAGCAAGATGGCATAAACACTCCGGCAGGTAATGATCTCAGCTAAGGACAAAGCTTCGGCAAGTAAGGTCTCAATGATCTTGGCTAGGAAGGACAACATTTGACTTAGCTGTGCCACACCTCGGTCTAGGTCATACCAATCCAGGAACAAGATCACTAGGTGTAAGGGTAACATCTCGGCTAATATGACAAGGTGCGAGTGGAGGTTAACCGAAAGATTCCAAGATAGTCCTAGGTATAAGGGATTCAAAGGTGCGACCCAGGCTTAGGATGACCTCGGCTAAACTCACACCAAGCAAGGAGCAAAGCATGCAGTAACACTTAAGCAAAACAAAGACAAAATTTGAAATGCAAGCTTAACAAGACAAAATCATATAAATACATGAGAGCATGACTAAAATGAAGTGAGGGTTGTTACACTTCTGTATACCTTTCACTGCAACCTTCGTCTTGGAATTGATTAGATTGATGTTGAATCCACAACATCCATTGTCGACCCAACGACTGCACACAACATCAAACTCCTTTGATTACTCTGTGCTTGAATCTTCGGAATCCACCAAAGAAGAATACTCTCAAAGAAGATCAACCAAACTCCTTGATGTGTGCTTATAAGAACACAAGTTCAATACTCAATCAAACATCAAGGAAAACCAGAAAAATATCTCCAAAAGAAAATCCTAAAACCCTTAAAGAAGATCTAGAAAACATAATCCTAAATTTGAAACAACTTGAGGTTTTATAGAGGCTGAGATCACGAGGTCTGCTCGGGCGTGGGAATGGACAATCGAACGGGGACTCTATATCGCGTATTCCAAACCAGGGTTCACGCTCAAGCAGAAGATCCCATGCTCGAGCGTAAAAACACACCACTCAGTATATTTTGCAAACGAGCAAAATACTGTGAGAGTGAAATCTCTGCTCGAGCGCCACTTTTCCTGCTCGAGCGAGAAGACCAAAAACTGGAAAATTACAACTCAATTTAAACCTAAGTTTGTCCATGAACTTTGACAACAAGTATGTGATGGCCCAGATTTGTTTTTTTAAATAAACCGTCAATAATTTAATTGAGCAAATTTTTGAATTTGACTGCTGTGTAAATTATGTGCGAAAACAGTTCGGCTTTGTATTTGTTTAAAATAGTTATCGATCTCAGAAAATTATGAAATTTTTATATGTTGTTCACATACAAGTCTAGCACGTTGGGTAAATATTTCATAATTTATTGATGGGTATTTATTTTATGAACATTCACGGACTGATTGGTGTTCAGTTTAATTTATAGCAAAATTTTGTTATTTAATTTTGAATGTTTAGATCATGATTTGATAAATTTGTTGGGTTTATTTTGGTTTATAATTGGATCATGTTTGGCTATGGGTGGGACCCATGACTTAGATTTAATTTAATTTGAGTTTGTTTAGTGACTCAGGTTTAACTGTTTGGTCCTTTTTAATTATGTGATTGGTAGTAACCACCTTGGGAGTTATTATTATTTATTATATAGGAGTTATAATAAATATTTAATAGTTGATTTTATGGTGTGTACCATATGGTGAAAAATTATATATTTTATAAAGAATGAAAATATGTATATTTCGTGAACAAAATATTATATTTTGCTGTATACAAAAATGTTATATTTTGTGGTGAAAAATATTATATCATTTTATAATTTATATTATAAAATTTTGAGGTATTATTTCAAAAATTATATTTTTGGGGAAACTAAACTTTGGGAAGCAAACCCACGTGGGTTGCTTCCCCACTTTTTCCTTTCATCTTTTCTTTTCCTTTCTTTATGCATTTCATTTGGTGGGTGGAGCAGAGCTCTCTCTCTCTCTCTCTCTCTCTCTCTCTCTCTCTCTCTCTCTCTCTCTCTCTCTCTTTCTCTTCCCCTCCATTGTTGGCTTAAACTTTAAGCTTAGAGTGGGAGTTTTTATAGTGAGATTTTGCAAAAGTGTTGTAAATGAAAGTCGGAGAGCTCGTCGTGATCTTGGCAATGGCAGTCTCGGATTCATGATCAGGCAAGATTTGCCTTCCAAATCTGCTCTTCTTCATTATTTGAGATAGAGACTTTCTTCATATTTTTACATTAAAGCTATGTTAGAGTTATTTTGAGAAAATATGTCATTTTAAGAGGTATTGCATATATATATATACATATATAATTTTAAGATTTTTGTTTGGTAATTTTTGGAAGAAAAATTATGTTGAAATGTTAAGAATGTTGGCATTTTAAGATTGATTTTGGAAAAATCATTTTGTATTGTTAATTTTGTAAAAAAAAAATCTGAATATTTTTTTTTAAAGTTGTATGATTGTATTTACATCGTATTATGATTAGATGATTTATTTTGAAAAATATAAAGTTGAATTATTTTTTTTTTATCTTTGATTTTGAAATTTATTTTTGAGAAAAATAAATTGATATTGAGGAATATTATGTAAATTGTTAAGTTGGGATTATAGAGTTGTTTTAGGATTAAAAACTCTAAAAGTGCTATATTCATGATATTTTATGAAAGGTGATATGTTGATGATAAAGTTGTGTTTATTTTTGTGAAAATAAAAAATGTGAAATGTGGACTTTTGAACTCACTACCTTGAAAATGTTACTCTTGAGCATATTTCATAATTCTTGATTTAAAGATCATGTGATTAATTAATTTTAGAAAAGTTGTGAAAATTGTTATTGGTAGAGAATTTGGGAAAAAATATTATCTCTTTAAGTAGCTTGGTGTAAAAAAATGGTTATGTTGAAATATAGTTATGTTTGAGTGATGAGGCATGTGAAGTTAGGTTTGGTATTATAAATTTGAATGTTTTTGAATATAATAAACTTACTAATTTAGTGGATTAAATTAGTTTTGGTTAAAAGGTTATATCTATTATGGTTGAAAGCGTGCTATTGAGATTATACTATAATTTTTGATATAGTAAGATGGAAATGACAATATTTAATAAGTATGAGATTTGGTGAAAATCATATTGGTTAGCTTGGTTGAGGTGAAACAAAAATTGATTGAAGGTTTTGTGTGTGTCAAAACAATTGGGAAATTAATAAATAGTTTTAATATTTGGTTTATGCTAATAGGTTATAGATTTGTCTTGAAATGACTAAGTTAGAAGTTTGTTGATTTACATGTGGTAAATACATGAACATTGACATTATTATATTATCTCTTGGGATTGTATCATGGTATTACATTGATAGAGATATGGAATTTGATCACAATGGAGCATTGTGTGGTGGAATTGAAATTGGAACTATTTTAATGCATTGTTACATATTGCATTGCCATTCCATTTCATTGTTATCATGGATTTTGAATTCAATTGAAAACTATTGTTTTGATAAAGGAATTGTTTTTGGTGAAACAAGATCATTTTGAATTATTTTGGGTAAATACGTTGGTAAGTCCGGCTAGGGGGTGTAGTTTGATATTGGTTAAGTTGGCCTGAGTGTCCATGGTGAAAGTCCAGAAACCGCGCGGATAGGTGTCGAGCCTTCTAGTTAATACTGGTAAAAATGATAGATTACAGGTGTCGAGCCTTTCAGTTAATACTGGTAAAAATGACAGATTACATATGTCGAGCCTTCCAGTTAATGCTTGTAAAAATGATAAATTGATAGTACTTGTATAGTTTACTTGCAGACACTAGCCTAGGGATTACCTGAGTCGTATTTACCATCTTGGAATTTTATTGAAATTGTTGGATTAATGTGTTTTCAAATTGGCATTGCGCATAAGATTTTCAAAAGATGAGAAAAACATTTTGAGCGTGACATGGCATATGCATTCATCTCATAAGACTGTATAAAATGGATTTGATTCATTGTTTAATTATTTGATTCAATTGATAATGAGATAATTGAATGAATTGAAAAGGATGTCCTGTTGCTATCGAAACATGTTTATTTATTTAAGTTAACTTGTTGTGGTTAATTAAATAAATTAGATTTAAGAGATTATGTAATAAAATCATATGGTTTTGACATGATATGATTTCACGTATATGTATGAGTATTTTGGTACCCGCATTATCTTTTAATGTTTTTGAAAAATCTAGAAACCTCCTAGATGTTGATTTGTGATTATGTATCAATTTTAAGCAGAATATAACAATCCCAATCAAACAATCAAGAGAAAGAGACACAAAGATTTTACGTGGAAAAACCACAATTGGACACCTTCCAATTGTGATCAAAAAACCACGGGCAACAGCCACAAGAACAATCCACTAAGAAGATATAAAGGAATTACACAGGTATCACTCTCAATTATCTAGCGAATTCACAACGCCTAATTGAACCAACCTCTATGTGCCTCTTCCAACCCCATCTTCAGCACGGAATTGTCTTTTTGATGAGCCACTCCGGATTCCACCAAAGCTTCAGGCTCGAATTCTTCAGAATTCACAACTGAAGAACAACTCTCTCTTTTGTGTATACAAAACAAACCTTTGATGTACTCTCTTTAGACCATGAGTTGAATACTCAATAAAACATCAAAGAAAAAACAAAATATCCCCAGATATAAACCTTTAAGAACCAAAAAGAAGATCTGGAGGACTTCAATCAATTACTTAGTTTTGGGAGAAAACCAAGTATTTATAGAGAACCAAAAGTAATCCCAGATTGGGAAGAAATCAAACTCCTTGAGAAATCCGGATTCGGAGGCTCGCTCGAGCGACGCTTTCCTGGCTCGAGCGAGGAGAGTAATTTTCATGATTTCTACTAGTGCCCTGGCTCGAGCGACGGATCCTTGGCTCGAGCGAGGAATACACTTCTTCAGGATTTTGTATGGACGCAATCCTTGGCTCGAGCGAGCATTCCTTGGATCGAGCGAGCAAACCTTCGCTCGAGCGAGCACTTCTTGGCTCGAGCGACCAATGGCAGATATGCAATTTTGAATGCAATTTTGCATTTTGCTTCGGCCGCGAGCTGACCGGGCAGCTCGACCCCCGTAATAATCAGCGAAGTGGCAATCTTGAAAGCATTAACATCACAAACTTCTCTGCATGGCTCGATTCGGGTTTGGATTTACATCTAATAAACTCAGCCTCACTGAAATAAAAGTGCGAAAATAAATACATCTGAAAGGAGTTTTGTCAAACGGGGTTGCCAAGAATAAAAACCTAACAGTTTTAATATGGGATTGTTTGGTGAGCTAGTGGTTGCTCACCCCCTACCTGTACATGTGTACAGGGAATGCTTTTTGAATTTGAAGATCAAACAATGTGTTTTTCCATTTCATAAGTGTAATGTAGTGATGGATTGTACTACTTCATTTGTTGTTTGGCTGAGTGTTATTTTTTTATAAAGAGTAGTGTCCTCTCTTTTATTGTAAGTCTCAGCGCATTTCTTTTATTTGTATGTAAATGTCATTGTTGTATAACGAGAGGGAATAAGTATATTTAATTATTCATCATTTCATCCAAGGATGAAATGTTATTTGTAAATGGACTTGATTAATGAATATTGATAATGTTATCCAAGTAATAAAAATACGGGGTGTGACAAAGTAGGGTCCTAACAATATATACACAAAAACATAAAATAAAATAAAATAAAAAATTCAAAAACCATAGAACTAAACTCTAATGGGATAAAGAAATTTTTTTGATACAAAATAAAAAGAAAATGTAAGATGGTAGAAAAATGAGATATATATTTTTTATATTAAGATGTCATTTTATTTATAAAATAAGATATATATATATATATATATATATATATACTCCCTCAGTCCCAGAATATTAGTCCTTTATTCCATTTTTTATTATCCTAAAATATTAGTTCCTTTTCAAAAATTAATGACAAAATAATATAAATTTGCTATTTTGCCCTTCTTTTAAATTCATTAACAACATAAAAAGTACAATTATGACAATTGATATTCCCCAAAAAATGTACTATCAAAGGGTAATTTTGAAAAATTAATTTTTTCAAAGTGCAATAATTGTACTACCAAAAAAAGTTAAATTCTTCAAAAGGAACTATTATTTTGAGACAGAAGGAGTATATTTTTTAAAAGTACTATTGTAAACAAATTTTTTCATAAAAACGAGGGACATAACCCCTATAATCTTCTCCTAGTTTCATTCTTGAATATAATAGAATAAATTTGAAACTATATAGATTGAGAAAAAGAAAGGTATTAGAATTTTTAATGAAGTATGTAACGCCCCAAACTTCTAGCCCAAATGATAATATAACAATCATAGCTCTTTCAAAGAAAACTCGAATATAAATCTCTAAACTAACATTACATGATATAATAGTTCTTCATGAAACAATACATCAATCCAACAACAAGTAAATAAACAAATAAATACCCCAAAGGGTTTGCAAATTTCCAAGGCTTAAGCCCGATTACACAAAACGGTTATTCAAACCCACACAAATACAACCCTTGGCTTACAAAATAGAGTCACACAAAATGAGAGCATTGTACTCCCAACACACATACTTCCACGTCCCCAGTTGGGTGGAATCACCACATCTTTTCTTACACAAAAATCCCGTAGGGTGAGCATAAAGCCCAGTAGAAAATTCTTAACAAAGTATATACATTTTATACAAGTCTCAAGAGATGAAATGCACATGCCATGCTATGCCCCTTTTGAAAATAGATTACATTTTCATCTTTTGAAAACCATCATGCTCAATGATGTCATGCAATTTCAATTGTTCAAAACTTAACAATTTATTTGTAGGGGGGTAAATACGTCTCTGATAATCCCTAAGCTGGTGTCTGGAAGTAGACTATACGAGTATTACCAAATTATTATTTTTACTGGTATTAACCGGAAGGCTCGACACCTATTCGCGCGAATTTTCGGTCTTTCACCCCGAACCCTCAGGCCAACTTATTCAATGTCATCTACACCACCTATCAAGACTTACCAACATATTTACCCCAAAACCATTTCATGAAAACTTATTTCTCAATATTCTTTTCTCAATGCAAGTTTTCAAATCAACCTTCAAAGTCTAATGTAATAAAATGAAATGATATGCCAATTTCACAAGATGAACATAACACTTTTATTCCAATTCATCATCCAAGGAATAGCACAATTTCCTCTTCTCAAGTATTCTCAATAATTTAGTCATTTCAAGACTATATCAACATTCTGAATAACCATTTCTAAAATGAACCACAATTCTCATAATCCACAAAATTAATCATTTATACAAATATAAATAAGAAATTTTCTAAACATCATTTATTTTGACACACAGAAATAAATATAACAATATTACCCATGGATTTTCAATCTCTTTTAAAATCCCCAATTTCTAGGTTTTCTCACCAAACTACACAGCTCAAATCTTTTGAAAGAGAACTCTCAAAAATCATATTTTCTTCAATCAACAAAGATCAAAACCCATGAGATTATTTTAAAAGAACCAGAGATAAACCCACTTTCAAAATCGCTCAACTTCTTAAATCAAAAATAAATTTTTAGAAGCTATCAAAGGATGATTTCGAAAATCATCTAGATCTTGAGAATACAACCCTCATAATATAAAAGAAATATACACTACAAATATCAAACTCCTCTCTATAGGAGTATAACCCATAACTTCATAATCACTAGGCCAAGCACTCTGATTCAAAAAATATTTTGAACACACCTAAAAGTGTAGATCTTTCTATTTTTCACCAATAAAAAAATCGGCACTGAAGCTAGAGGTTCAATTCTAAAACTTTTGGGTCAATAGGTCGAAACTCTATTTTTTTAGGATTAAGAGGATAATTATAATTTGAAAAATCATTTTGCTCCTACTTAACTATCTATTTATCCTCGTGTCATCATACTATTCATCCACGTATTACCTATTGATCCAACTAATCTACCTATCTGTTCAAAGAAAAATGATTGGTAGCTTGAATTTGAGTTTGTTCAAAGCTCGAATTTGTGCTTGCCGGTCGACTGCCCGGACAACCATCCGGACAACTGGTGAAACATTTGTCTACCGTGGTTGTCACCATTGTCGACTGTGACTTTCACCTTCTTGTCGGTCGACTGCCCGGACGACCTCCCGAACGATCACCCAGATGATCACCCAGATGACCGATAAAACACTTGTTTATCGTGATTGTTACCCTTGTCGACCGCAGCTTTCACCTTCTTGCTGAACAACTGACCGGACAACAGGCAAGCCAAAATTTGGGCGATTTTGAGCAAACTCAAATTCAAGCTACCAATCAGTGCTATTGTTCAAATCATCACCACACTATCATTGGTAACTTTTCTAGCAATGATGACTTTATTGAAATTTTTTTTGGAGATGGCAATTTTTTTAGTGGAAAAAAATTCTTTTAAAAAATAATTTGTATTTCTTATCAAAGAATTTCATGAAACATGTCTCTATTACTAAAAAGGATCAAACTTTAGATTAAACAACATATGATCCTATGAATGTGGACTTTTCACCAATTATGTTCACAAAAATAAAAAATCTATATAATAAAACAGTTTTGTTTTTGAAAATGTCTCACTCTAACATTTGGTTAGAATGATACAAATCAATCCATCTATGAGATTAACGGTTAGATTCCATCTATGCCAATATGCTGCTATTTTCCATCATCTGGTGGATGTACTGCTGTATTCTGGGCTGCTCTGGTTCTATCTGATGTGTTGCTGTTCTTCCTGTCTTTCTTTTCTGTTTGTTCGGTTGGTTGCTCACCAACCTTGGTGGCGCTAGCAAATGATAGGTTGGGCTCCTTTGTGCCAACCTGGTTGGGATGATTGAGGTCAATGTGATGCTTTTGCGCTCGCCTTTCTTTATTGATGTATTTTATCTTGCTCTTTGTACTATATTTTCATCAATAAAGCTTCCTTCGTTTTGCCGATCAAAAAAAAAAACGGTTAGATTCACTTAACCAAAAATAATTTTCCCGCTCAAAGAAGTTTCAACACTTTCCTAGCGAGTAATTATTTTGTACTTCCGGAGTACGGCCACTTAGTGCTCCATGGTATTATGATTGGTGGAGAATGTGGAGTATTATGATTTTCTGTTGGGTGATTAAGGAACATAAGAGGGTATCGTGAATGATGATTGATAAATGAGTACAGACACTTGATACTCCAGAAGTACCTAATAATTTTCCCTTTCTTAGCACCTTCCTCTCTTTCCTTTTTTTTTTTCCTATTCTTTTCCTTTATTTTCTCTTCCTAACCATTTGCAATTCACTCCCCATATCTCTCCCTCTCTTTCGTTATTTTCTTTACAAAATGTAAGATTCTATGTTTATGTAAATTTGAATGAGTTAACTATAATAATTGATTACCCTATATTGATGGTTCTTTTTCGCATGTATTATTGGACGCGACATAAAAATATACATTATACATGCATTTTTTAAAAAAATTCTTTTCATGTGTGCCATGCAGATTTTTTTTTTTAAAACTAATAAATGTGTCGTGATGCCTAAAAAATTCTTAGTTTTTTAGACGCCAAACAGTTTTTAAAAATAGAAATATTTTTTTTAAAATTTAAAATTATATAATACTAAAGTTATATTTGAAAATTTAGTTTTAAAGATTTTTAAATTTCAAATTATATATGGGTTAAGTATGATAGGTTAGATATAGCTATTTTATTTTTATTTTTTTTAATATTTATATTAAGATTTTAAATTTCAAAATTATAAAAATTTAGATAGGCTAAAATTTCTATACTATGTGTATTTCTTAACATTTATTTTTTTAAATAAAAAATTTAGATTAATGTTTAATGTTTATAGAGTCTTTCAGAAGAAAAATACATTTCAATTAATATATAGCATATATATATAGAAGATTTGTCCTAAACTGTGTATGCTTTGAACATAAAAATGAATTGAGAAATTATATATAGATGGGACAAACATAAAATAATTGTACTACAAATGAGAATATTTTTTGTTACAACTTGCACCAAACATAGGAATGGACTTTCACCCTATACACACATGAGACTTGCATCACCAATAAAATGAAATTATTTTTCCACTATTCTACTGAAATGTAATTTTCCAAAAAAAATATCAAGTCTTATGAATTTGATGGAATAGGAGTGATCACACCATAATTCGGTGTGACTCACTACACCCGATGATTTCTCTCTTGAATGGTAATAAACCTTTCTTGCAAGAATGTTGAAGAATCTAGAAGCTACCTGGTTTGAATTGAAACATTTAAAGACAGAAACCCTTTGGTGAACCATGGTGACTATTGGTATTCTGAATAAATCCAAAAGGTGTGGCTATTCCCAAAGTGTTAGGTTTTTATTCTTGGCAACTCCGTTTGACAAAACTCCTTTCAGTTGTATTTGTTTTCGCACTTTTTATTTTAGTGAGGCTATGAGTTTTTAGATGCGAATCCAACCCGAATTGTGCCTTGCAGAGAAGTTTTGTGATGTTAATTCTTTCAAGATTGACATTTCGCTGACTATGACAAGGATCGAGCTGCCCGGTCAGCTCACAGGGGTCGAGGGGGCAGCGCCCCTTGGCGGGTCCAAGGCAGCGCCCAGGCAAGGTCGAGGGGCAGCGCCCCTGAAGCAAAATGCAAAAATGCATTCAAAGTTGCCTGTCCGCTCGAGCGGACAATGTTGAGTTCCAGAAGTTTCGTGAGTCTGCAAATATACTATGATCTGTGTTTTCAGGCTCGAGCGTCCATTTCCCCACTCGAGTGTACATCTTGGTTTGGAACACATCATATAGAGTCCCCGCTCGAGCATCAATTCCTACGCTCGAGTGGACCTCGCGATTTCAGATTCTATAAATTCGCATGTTGCTCCAAATCTAGGGTAACGCCTCCAGATCTTCTTCTTGGGTTCTAGGGTTTATATCTGGGGCTATTTTGCTAGTTTTCTTTAATGTTTCATTGAGTATTCAACTCATGGTTTAAGAAGGATACATCAAAGGATTGTTTGTTTATTCTATACAAAAGAGAGAGTTGTTCTTTGGTGGATTCTGAAGAATTTGAGTCTGAAACTTTGGTGGATTCTAGAGTGGCTCGTAGTCAAGACAATTCTGAGGTGAAGACGGGGCTGGAAGAGGCACATAGGGGTTGGTTCAATTCAGGCGTGGATTCGCTAGGTAATTGAGAGTATACTTGTGTAATTCCTTTATGTCTTTTTAGTGGATGGTTTTGTGGCTTTTGCCCGTGGTTTTTTATCACAATTGGAGGTGTTCAATTGTGGTTTTTCCACGTAAAATCGTTGTGTCGATTTGTCTTATTTTTTGATTGGGATTGTTATATATTGCTTAAAATTGATACATAATCACAAATCAACATTTAGGGGATTTCTAGATTTTTCACAAAGGATACCTAAATGTGTATATAAACCCATAACATTAAAGTTGCAATACACTGAAAAATCAATGATTTTTCTAGCTTTCAAATTTTCGATATTCTTGCGTAATAAACATCCTTACGGAATTATCGATCATCGCCGTTATTTGTTTATTCCTTCAAAATTACCTTATGCAACTAAAGTGTTACAGCGACCTAGATGGAAGGTTTCATTGAAGAAACAATAGGTTTGAGAGATGGAATAAGAAAGATGTATTTAATATTTCCTTTTGAAAATTGGTGAGAGATGTTAGATAAGCGAGATTAGGAAAATAATTTTTTTTCTCCATTTATTTATGTTTCCTTTTGAAAGGCATAAATTATGAAATTATTTAATATTTTTAAAATTGTTAGTTTAATGGGTTAGCCAATAGCATTTTTTAAATTTATTTTTAATTGTAAAAAGTTCAAAAATTTATTATAAAGTGATTGCATATAAATTGGAAGCAAAAGGAGAGAGGTACATTAATTGTATGAGAGTAATTAGTTTTGATTAATATTAAATTGTGTTATGAATGTCTTCAAGCACAGGCAATTCGCTAGACAACATTGAACTTCAAGAATTGTGTATGATTTCTCCGTAATTAGCGGTAACCACATTGAATTCTACACTGACAGCCAGTAAACAGCTGCCACATCAGTGACATGGGCTCACACCCCAAATTTTCTTCGACTTTTCTTCTATGGAGAACTCTCTCCTTCTCTGTCTTTGTTCTGTTTTGTGAATAAAGTTGGGAAAATTGCATTTGAGTGGAATCATGAAAAAATAATTTTATTTTTATAATGGTGCAATTGTGCAAGTCTAAATCGTCCATGTCATAAATTTTATATAGTAAGTTTTTACAAAAAAATAATTTCAGGGTTGGCAAGCATTTATCGGATTCATCAAAATCTAATGATTCGAACCAATCGGCCACTAAATAGATGATTTTAATGACCTTACGGACAATTTTCATGTATCTAGTCATGTCTAATGAAATAGCTAAAAAACCACTACAAAAATATTCTTTATTCTTTTGTACATATTTTCGTAAAAAATTAGAAAGTCAATTAAAATAGCTAATTTTCTAAACAACCTTTAGTAATTTTATTTGCTATTTATGAAATATGAAAATTGATTTTTTATTTTTATCCTCTATAACATTATCCTTTATAAAAGCTCAATTTTCATATTCTAGGTTGTGGGTTTGGAATGAGACCTATAAAATGAAGTATATAAGGATAATGTTATGTAGGGGAGCCATTACCTTCCAAATAATGGTATGGAGGAGAGTCATTTTTCCACAAAGAGTATGTAACCATGAATTTCCGGGAGCCAAAATAAAAAATAAAAAAAATAATACAATCTAGGGAAAATTACAAATATACTCCCTAAGGTTTGTTAAAATATAAATTGTTCCTTTTAGTTCTGAAAAATTATAAATACTTTATCGTCAAATTTTTTATAAGTAATTTTATAGCGATCCTGGTTTTCCCTCTCTTTATTTATTGTATTCTGGACACGGTTCCGTGGATGTGTTGTTGTCTCATTCTCATTTCCATCCTTTACTCTTTATATTTGAGTCTTAGGTTGTGTTGGGCAGGTTTGAAACAGGTTAGTTGTGCTTTGAAACCAAAGGTTGACGCCCAGAATTTGGCCTTCACGCTCGAGCGGGGCTTTTGACGCTCGAGCGGGAGTTTTGACGCTCGAGCGTGATTTTCCATCTTCCAGTATTTTCTCTGCAGGTCTTCGGACGCTCGAGCGGGAGTTTTGACGCTCGAGCGTGACCCTTTGATTTTGTCCCTCCGCTGGAGCGGGGAGTTTGACGCTCGAGCGGGGACCATGTCTGCAAAACTTCTGCAGGTGTGCAATCGACGCTCAAGCTGCACTTTTCACGCTTGAGCGTGAGTCTGTGTCTAATGCTCGAGCGGGGGTTTCTACGCTCGAGCGGGGTGACTTTTATATCAGTCCGAGTTTTTACTTTTTGGATCACTTTTTGATTTCCTTTCTCTCTCTTACTTTTCGAAAAACACCACTGGAGAGCTCCTCTCTCTAAAACCTCACCTTCTCTCTAAGAAATCATCTAGCCCTAGTGATCTCCTACCTTTGGGCCTTTGTAAAAAGTGTTGATCTTGGTGTGGGCTATCTTTTGATCCGAAAGTCTTGGGATTCGGAGCACTTTGAGTTTTCTTCATCCTTTTCTTTGAGCTCCGAATTTGAGATAGGGATTCCTACTCATCTCTATGATCTTTAACCTAAATGTTGAGCTTTTTGTATAAATAGTTTGGTTTGGGAAGTTAGGGTTTGTAGTATGTTGTATTGGAAAGAGGGGTTTTGTTCTTTGATTCAAACATATGTGCTTTGGGTCTAAAATTGGAGGTTATTGATGTTATTGAAGTTATTTTGGGCCTTTGGGTCAATGTTGAGAAAAGGGAGAAAATGCCATGCTTGGGTATATTTGGGTCATTAGTGTAATTAATGACAACTATTATGGAAATATGAAATTGAGTTGGATATATTGAAATTGGCTCATTATGAGATGGAATGGTGGAGTTGGATTTATTAATCGCTCACTTTGAAAATGTTGAGATTATATATATCTGTTAAGGCATTTATTTTCTGTTTAGAAATAATTGGTTTGGGCTATCGGTGGAGGATAGTCTTGATTGTTGTAGACAATGCATGATGATTAGGCGAAATAAAACTAATCAATTGAGAATGTCATCGAATATGACGGTTGGAATAATACATCAAATTTATGTATTGATTGCTTATGTATATGATATGTGTTTATATACATTGTGTGGAGTGGGAGGAGATAGGGGATGTACTCTACGGTTTAGGGGAAGATTTGGAGACACTACCTTTAGGGAGAGAGGTTCGAGGTGTTCTCGGACCATAAGAGTTTGAAGTATCTATTTACACAGAGAGACTTAAATTTGAGGCAGAGAAGATGGATGAAGTTCATAGAGAACTACGACTTCGAGTTGCATTATCACCCGGGAAAGGCCAATGTTGTGGCCGATGCCCTTAGTAGGAAATCCATTAGTGATGTCACTTTTATAGCCATCCGGGAATGGGAGATGTTGGGTGCACTTGGCGAGTTTGATTTGCTTCTGGGCGAATCTGTTGAGGCTACAGCCTTGTTTTCTGTTGTTACGCAGTCTACACTTGTGAATCGAGTGTTAGAGGCGCGGAGAGGTGACCTTGAGGTAGAATCCCTTCGAGAGAGGGTCTCCAATGGGAAAGCTGAGAAGGGTCTGTCTTTGTATCCCGACCTGAGTGTGAGATACCGAGACCGCTTGTTTGTACCAGAGTCTTACCGAGAGGAGGTACTCCGAGAGTTTCACCATTCACGCCTTGCGGTGCATCCGGGAGGCACCAAGATGTATCATGATTTGGGTTGCCAATTTTGGTGGCGGGGTATGAAGAGAGATGTGGCAATTTTCATATCGAAGTGTCGTATCTGTCAGCAAGTGAAGGCCGAGCATCAGAGGCCAGCGGGTTTGTTACAACCCTTGCCTATTGCCGAGTGGAAGTGGAAGCATGTCACTATGGACTTCGTTGTAGGCCTTCCGAGGACTCAGCGGGGTAGTGATACTATTTGGGTGGTTGTAAACCGGTTGACTAAATCGGCGCATTTTATCCCCATGCGCGTGAGGGACTCAGTGGATCATCTTTCCGACTTATATATTCGGGACATAGTGAGGTTGCACGGGGTCCCAGTGTCGATCGTCTCTGATAAAGATCCTCGTTTTACTGCTAGGTTGTGGCAGAGTTTGTAGAGTGCCTTGGGTACTAGATTGACCTTTAGCACGGCTTATCATCCTCAGACTGACGGGCAGTCCGAGCGTACTATTCAGATACTTGAGGATATGCTTCGAGGTTGTGTCCTTGACTTTAGTGGGTCGTGGGAGAGGCACTTGTCCTTGGTGGAGTTTGCCTACAACAACAGTTTTTAGTCGAGTATCGGTATGGCACCGTTTGAGGCCTTGTATGGCCGACCTTGTAGGTCTCCAGTTTGTTGGGCCGAGGTGGGTGATGCACCTTTGTTGGGCCCGAAGTTGGTGAGGGAAACAACGGAGAAAATTGAGCTTATCCGTAGGAGGCTTGTTACGGCCTAGAGTCGCCAAAAGAGTTATGTCGACCGTAGGAGGAGGCCTTTGGCATTTGAGACGGGTGATCATGTTTTTATGAAAATATCACCTAGGCGGGATTTGATGAGGTTTGGGAAGAGTGGGAAATTGTCCCCTTGGTTTATTGGCCCTTTCGAGATCCTTAAGAGAATTGGCGAGGTTGCTTATCGCTTGGCTTTGCCGCCACAGTTGTTCGGAGTGCATGACGTGTTTCATGTTACTATGCTTCGAAAGTATGAGCCAGATCCGTCCCATGTGCTAGATTGGACTGATTTGGAGGTTGACGAGGATATCTCGTACGAGGAGAGACCGGTACGGGTCTTGGATAGGCGGGATCAAGTCTTACGAGGCAAGACCATTCCCTTGGTAAAGGTTTTGTGGAAACATCACGGAGTGGAGGAAGCCACTTGGGAACGTGAGGTGGATGTCCGTGAGAAATATCCGGACTTGTTTGTAAATGTTTAATCATGCATTCGGGTTTTGTAATATTGATGAACTTTGAGAGCATTAAATATGTCTTGTGTTGTAAAACATCGTATATGTTTTGGTTTATGGAAGTATTTTGAAACTTGCCTTGAAATGGAAGTTTAATGTAACATTGCATCTGTTGAATGTATTGTAAAAATGGAAGTATATCATGAACGTTGAATATGATATAGAATTGTGAAATATGTGTTGAGATTGGTAAATTTCAAGGGAAAGCATGCTAATAATGCATATTGAGTTATATATTGTGAAATGCCTCTTGAAAAGAGATGGGATGACTGGTATTGGGTCAAATTGATGAATGTTGAGTTGTAATACTATTGAGAATTGAGAAAAACATGTTTTTGAAAACTTGTACTTAATTTCGGGGACGAAATTCCTTAAGGGGGGAGGTTATAGCGATCCTGGTTTTCCCTCTCTTTATTTATTGTATTCCGGACACAGTTCCGTGGATGTGTTGCTGTCTCATTCTCATTTCCATCCTTTACTCTTTATATTTGAGTCTTGGGTTGTGTTGGGCAAGTTTGAAACAGGTTGGTTGTGCTTTGAAACCAAAGGTTGATGCCCAGAATTTGGCCTTCACGCTCGAGCGGGGCTTTTGACGCTCGAGCGGGCCCTTTGTTGTTGTTTCTCCGCTCGAGCGGGAGTTTTGACGCTCGAGCGTGATTTTCCATCTCCCAATATTTTCTCTGCAGGTCTTCGGCCGCTCAAGCGGGAGTCTTGACGCTCGAGCGTGACCCTTTGATTTTGTCTCTCCGCACGAGCGAGGACCATGTCTGCAAAACCTCTGTAGGTGTGCAATCGACGCTTGAGCTGCACTTTTCACGCTCGAGCGTGAGTTTGTGTCTGACGCTCGAGCGGGGGTTTCTACGCTCGAGCAGGGCGACTTTTATATCAGTCCGAGTTTTCACTTTTTGGATCATTTTTTGATTTCCTTTCCCTCTCTTACTTTTCGAAAAACAACATTGGAGAGCTCCTCTCTCTAAAACCTCACCTTCTCTCTAAGAAATCATCTAGCCCTAGTGATCTCCTACCTTTGGGCCTTTGTAAAAAGTGTTGATCTTGGTGTGGGCTATCTTTTGATCCGAAAGTCTTGGGATTTGGAGCACTTTGAGTTTTCTTCATCCTCTCCTTTGAGCTCCGAATTTGAGGTAGGGATTCCTACTTATCTCTATGATCTTTAACCTAAATGTTGAGCTTTTTGTATAAATGGTTTGGTTTAGGAAGTTAGGGTTTGTAATATGTTGTATTGGAAGGAGGGGTTTTGTTCTTTGATTCAAACATATGTGCTTTGGGTCTAAAATGGGAGGTTATTGATGTTATTTTGGGCCTTTGGGTCAATATTGAGAAAAGGGATGGAATGGTGGAGTTGGATTTATTAATTGCTCACTTTGAAAATGTTGAGATTATATATATCTGTTAAGGCATTTATTTTATGTTTAGAAATAATTGCTTTGGGCTATCGGTGGAGGATAGTCTTGATTGTTGTAGACAATGCATGATGATTAGGCGAACTAAAACTAATCAATTGAAAATCTCATCGAATATGACGGTTGGAATAATACATCAAATTTATGTATTGACTACTTATGTATATGATATGTGTTTATATACATTGTGTGGAGTGGGAGGAGATACGGGATGGACTCCTAAAGCGGATATTATTTGGGAGGAGATAGGGGATGGACTCCATTGATATAGCAAAATGTGTATCTATTGAATTATTGATACAGCAAATCTGTGTATCATTTGTGAAGTATGGAAGTGTTTTATATGTTATTGATACAGCAAATATGTGTATCTATTGAATTATTGATACAACAAATCTGTGTATCATTTGTGAAGTATGGAAGTGTTTTGATATGAGTTGTTATCTCATTTGAATTGTTAAAATGGAAGTATTATTGTTATGAGATATAATCTCATTTAAAGTATATGGCCAGGTTCTGAGCCAGGATAATGAATTGGGAAATTGGTTTAAAAAAAAAAGGAAAGAGGAATGATACATGGGCATATTTGTCATGTAATTGAAATGAGTCATGGATTGATTTATGTGAACTAAACATTTATCAAATGCTAATGTTTTAGTTATTGTTCATGTTATGTTTAGCATATCTCGACTGGGCGTTGGCTCATCCTATATGGGACATCATTTTCAGGTTCAGGTACTATGCCGCCTCTGAGATCTTAGCTTGGATGGTTGTGGGAGTTGAAGACTCTTTTATTTATTTTGTTGTATTACATGTATATCAAGCCAAGGGCTTATTTTGTGTAGAGTTAGTACTCTCCTTTTTGTAACCAAGGGTTGGTTTGGAAAGTTGTAAGCCTATAGGGCATTTACTTTTGTTGTCAACATGTAATACCTTTTGTAATGAATACTCTGACGAAATGTAATTATGCTTTATTCTCTTTTGTCTAAGTTTGTGAAGAATGTATGATAAATGGGTTTATTTTGAGGGCGTGACAAATTTTATTTCCACACTGATTCTTCTTAGTTCACACACTTAATGAAATTTTTTGTTAATACAATTTTTTCTTAGAATAAAAGTACCCATCCTTTATTTTCTTCTCCCTAAACCCTAATCCTAAACCATCACAACCATCCTTCATTGCCAGTGCTACCTCTCTTATTCATCATCCCCTTTGTTCCACCTACGATTATCTTCCATCTTGAACCATACACCCCTATAACTCTCCTTCCACAAACCAACAACTTTTGAGGTTGATTGTAGGGGTCTAAGATAGGAAGGGGTGAGCTAGGAGTGGTAGTGGTGTCAATGAAAGTTTGAGAGTGGCAATAACAGTGGCAAATGAAGTGTGAGTGGATGGAAGAAAAACTAGGGTATTAAAATTGAAGATTAGGGTATTATTGGGATAAGAAAATATGTACCAAGAATTATTTTTGATGTATATTGATTGAGAAGATTTTCATTTGTGTGCATTAAGGGGAATGGGTGTGCGAAAATAGTATTACGCATTTTTCATTTGACAAGAGTCAACCAAAAAAAAAAAAAAAAATTCCTAAACTACTCCCCTATACAATAATTAAATTATAAAATTATTAATTGAAATATATTTTTAAACTTATTAATTAATTTAATAGTTAATTAATGAAATGAATTATTTGCAATGCCATTAAATAGTGAAAGATAAAAGTGAGTACCATCTGAGAGGGTTAGGGAAGAACGAAGCATGAGCGCCAAGAAAGCGAATAAACCACGTGGATTAGTTGGGTGGGTGATTTTTTTTTTTTTTTTTAAATGATTGAGAGTTCTAAAAAAAGAGTTTTAGAGATTTGTGTGCATTTCAAAATTGTGTACATATTAAGAAAGTAATAATTTTGGTCTATTTTGGTAATTGGATTAAAAGTTAATTTTTTAATTTTTTTGATTTTTTTAGATCATATCACTTCTCTACTTTTTTACATATTTTTTCAAAAAAATGTCAAAAAATAAAAATAAATAAATAAATAAACTAGCTTTAACATATTTACCAAAACAAACCTTTGGCCTATTTTGGCAACTCGGTTAAAAGGTAACTTTTTTGGCTTTTTAATCTTTTTGGGTTACATCACCTCTCTACTTTTTTGTACATTTTTTTTTTGAAAAAAAAAAACTAAAAAAAGTTAAAAAGCTACCTTTTAACCTACTTCTCAAAATAAAATTATAATTATTTGTGATATATGTTATGATATTTTTGTGATGAAGTTATAAATATTGAATTTATGATGTACACCCTAAAGTTAAGAATTATAATATTATGACACTTTTGTAATTTTTGTTATAATATTTTATCATGAAAAAAAATTATGGCTTTTGTGATAAAAATGTTATGACATTTTGTGTTTATATTATAAAAATTTGTAAAATTTTATAAATAAATTAAAAATATTATATAAAGTATACCATATGCATCATTAACATCATAGTATCTTCCTTTTCTCTATGCTAATTGTTGGTATGGTGTGTAGGATTGCATATGCATATATGGAAACTTATTATTGACAGTTTTATTGCTTTGGCTTTTGTTAGTCTATGACATTCATCTAAAAAGTTATATATATATATATATATATATATGTATATCCTAGCATATGAACAGCGCGATGCACGAATTAAATAAATAATTAAAAATAATTTTAAAATTAAATAATAACATAAAATTTATTTAAAAAGTATAGAAAAATAATTTAGAATGAATTAAATTTAAACATTTTATTAGAATATATATATATATATATTTTGTAGTTATTATGTCATTAATTGTATATTTTAAATTCACAATAAGAAATAGATGTCATAAAATAAAAATAATTTGCAAAGATGAAAAAAATAAATAAATTACAAAAACAAATATATTAATGATAAAATAAAAATAAATTTCATTTTATAAATTTTTTAGTTTTAGTTTATTCTATATTAAAGTTTGTCATAAAACTTGAGCAAACCCTCTAGAAATAAAATAATACACACACACACACATATATATTGATAAAATCGTTAAAATCGGTCAAAAGTATAACCAATTTACACAAAAATTAATTAATTAAAACTTTTATATTTTATTTTATTTTAAAATTTAAATTGTTTTCAATTGAAACTTGTATAAAACTACAATATTAAATGAGAGTAATGTTTGCTTGGGTTGTTTGGGAAGTAGGATTTTAGCCTAATTTAGGCTAAAGTCCACAAAAAGACAAAATAAGCTAAAATAACTAAATAAGATAAAGTGTGTAACGCCCCAATTTTCTTACCCAAATGATGATACATTTTCTTCAAATCAAAATAGCATAAAACAATTAAATACCCTCATGGGTTTACAAGTTCCAAGGCCTTAGCCTGGTTTCACAAAACGGTTATTCAAACCCACACATATAAAGCCCTTGGCTTACAATCAGAGTCACAGCAAACGAGCACACCATGCTCTCTTCACATACTTTCACACCCTCAGTTAGGCGGGATCACTACATCATTTCCTGCACAAAAATCCCATAGGGTGAGCATAAAGCCCAGTAGAAAATTCTTAACAAAGTATATACATTTTATACAAGTCTCAAAAAAAATGGATGCACATGCCATGCCATGCTCTTTTGAAAAAAATAAGAACACTTCTTCATTTATTCAAAAACCATCATGCTTAATGATGCCATGCAATTTCAATTGTTCCACATTTATCAATTTTGTTCAAGGAGCGGTAAATACAACTCTGGTAATCCCTAGGTCAGTGTTTGCAAGTAGACTATACAAGTACTACCAATTTGTCATTTTTACCAGTATCATCTGGAGGGCTCGACACCCATTCTTTGTCATTTTTACCAGTCACAAGCTGGAAGGCTCGACACCTATTCCGTCATTTTTACCAGTCACAAGCTGGAAGGCTCGACACCCATAATCCACACTACCTGTCAAGACTTACCACCGTATTTACCCAAAAACCATTTCATGAAAACTCATTTCTCAACATTCTTTCTCAATGCAAGTTTTCAAATCAACTTTTTTTAGTTCAATGTAATCAAATGATTTGATATGACAATGCAACCATAACAATACAATGCAACAATTCTTCCATTTCTAATTCTTCCACACAATACTATCATTGTGATCAAAATTCTCATTTCAATGCAATTTCACAAGCTGAATAAATACTTTTATTTCAATTCATCAAAGGATAACATAATTTCCACATTTCAAATAATCTTAACAACTTAGTCATCTCAAGACCATATTAATACTTTTAAACAACAATTCCCAAAACTTCAACAATTCCTATATTCCATGAAAGCATCATTTATATGTAAATAAATAAACAATTTTCAAACATCAATTATTTTGGCACACAAAATAATCATAACAACATATTCCAAAGATTTTCAATATCTTTCTTAAAATTTCCAATTTCTAGGTTTTCTTACCAAAACTCTTTATTTTCAAATATTTGAGAAGATCTCACCAAAACATCTTTCTTTCATCAACATTGTTCAAAAGCTCCCAAATTCTATCTCGAAGAATCAAATAGTAAACCCATTTTCGAAATCACTCTTTTTCTTGAATCACAATTTATTTTCAAAACTAATCAAAGGATAATTTCGAAAAAAATCAACTAGATCTTGCAAAAATATATATATAACTCAAAGAAAATCCCTACCTCAAGCCAAGAAGAGGAATTGGATGAAAACTCCAAAATTCGACGTTGCCGAAATTCGATCTCCACCAGTCAAAATGTTGCTCTCACCAAACTCTTCGCTTTGGTCTCAAGAACTTTAATTTCTTAGCATCCATTCCAAATGTAACCTCACAAAGAATGAAGTTAGAGTAGCTCGAATATGGATTGAGAAATGGTACTTCTTTTTAAAAGCTTAAAGAGTCTCAATTTCTGAATTAAGCATCTAATTCTTCAACCATCAATATCCCTACTCAATTTCGTTCTCTGACAAAATTAAGTGCCAAATAACTAGCTTACACAGCCACAGGGAGAGAAACAGACCATTGATGTTTGTTTACTTTTCTTCAATTTAATGACTATCCAAGTCCCAAACAGTCCTTCGGAAAATAACAAGAATACGCACAGAATTAAGGATGGCTCCACTTAAATTTCTTCAAAGAACATACACTATATTCTCGTGTATCATAATTTTATCTTCTCCGAGTTTCTCTAACAGAAACATGATCTCTGTTACAAGAGCTGCCACTCCTTGATCTCTCAATTGGTTTAAGACCCAGAGTAATCTGATCCACAGAGGATCACCGGCCAGAAAATGTTGCTTGCTTGCTGCTTACAAAATGCTTAAAGATGCTCTCAATCACTGTTGGTGCTCAGGGCAGCAACAACAGATTCCGTTGTCTCAAAAGTTGCTGCCACGTCAGGATAATCTTCCCACGATGTGGTGACCTTGAGAGATGGATACAACCAACTTTTCACGGAATCCACAAAGGAGTTTGGATCAGAGTTCAGAACTGCTTCTCAATCCACCTGAAAACCTTCAGGGATGCTCCCAGTGAACTCCATATTAGCAGTAAGAAGTAATCCAAACAAAACTACAAACCCCACGGCAGCAGAGCCTCTGGAAGGCGGCATAAAATTGTACCAATAATATATCATCCTCAAGATTGCATCTCTCACATTTTCGAGCAAACTGAAATCTGAAGACCCATATGTCTCACCACAATAAGCATTGTAAAGAGCTTCCCATGCCCCTGCCATTTCTGCATTAAACCCTTCCCATCTGGAAGGTGTACAAGGTGTTCTAATGGCGAAATCAAAACCATGTTCTCCCATTTTCACAAGAGTGATCCTCGTTCCTTTAAGACGTCTCCCCTCGAATACTGTACTGTCGAACCAAGTTGCCAACCAGAAGTCCTCACCGACAACTCTGTAAAGATCGGAGCAGGATTCCATGGCTTGTAAATCATCCCAATCCTCACCGTCTTGCATAGATTAAGCCAGTGCCACAAGAAAATCATCACCACAGAGCTCCACACTGATAAAATCCTGTCTGTCATCGCCGTAAAGATTAACAAAACGATCTAAGCACTTAATGGCAGATCCTTCGTCGAATCCAAACTCGAGGGCTAAGTTGATCAATCGAGATCGTCCATTTCTCTCTCTCTCTCTCTCTCTCTCTATATATATCTTCAGCTCGTGTGTGTGTGTCTTTGTGTTAGGTGTGCACTGCAGAATCCAACAGAAGGAGAGAGAGGTGTTGTGTGCATAGTAAATTGAGAATAATCAGACCCAACTCTTTCTAAAAAAAATATTCCTTCCACCGAAACCCACTCCACACTCCACTTCTCTCTTCTTTTATTTAAATATTCCACCGAATTGAGCAATGATCCAGCTGGAACCATACATTATATATATAAAAAAGAATTTTTCCACTCACTCTTGTCCCACTTTTCTCTCAGAACATATATTCCAATGCCCCACGAGAGATGAGAAATATTGCATTCTCTTTAATCATTCATTCTCCACCATCCCTTTTATTTTATTTTATTTATTTATTTATTTATTTATTATTATTATTTATTTATTTTTAAGTCATTACAAAGTGTCACATCAAATCCATAATTATTTCACTTTTTCTTTCGTAAATATCACATCCAACTATAAAAAATCCAATCATCTTCACAAACACAAAAATTTTAACATACTAAAATAGCCTACTAAAATAACTTCCCAAACACTCACTTTATATAACTAATGAAACAACTCACTTTTTTCTTCTTATTTTTTTCCCGATGTGGAATTGTGTAAAATAAAATTTAACAAATGTTCGGGTAGGAAGTTTATTTCAAATCCAACAATATCAGTCGTTTAATCTTTAATTAGGTCAATCTTTAGTTTATTTCGAATCAAATAAATCTAATTAATATATTTTAATAAAACTATTAAAATCACGGTTAAACCAACAAATCAGTCAAATCAAAAATGATTTAGCCTAATCTATTAGTTTAAAAGACCAACTAACTTACACAAAAATTAATTAATTAAAGATCTTAAAATTTATTTTAAAATTTAAATTGTTTTAAATTGAAACATGTACAATACTACAATATTAAATGGGAGTATAAGATTCACTTTATATTAGTGATTACTTTTTCTTTTTCTTTTTTTCCGATGTGGGATTATATAAAATAAATCACATCATAGACTAGTTAGAGTTTTTATTTTAAAATTTAAGCTGTCTTAAACTGAACTATGCACAACACTATAATATTAAATGAGGATATAAGATTTACTTTATATAAGTAAAACAACTCACTTTTTTCTTCTTCTTCCGATGTGGGATTATAAAATAAATTATAAACTAATTAGAATTTTATTTTTATATGATTAAATGAAAGTTAGCCAATGAAAAAAAATTTAATTGTTTAAAATTAAGAAAATCAGTATGAGAAATCACAGTTAAACCGGCTAATTAGTCAAACTAAAAACGGTTCAAACTAATCAGTTAAATCAGATGACCAACCAACTTATACAAAAATTAATTAATTAAAACTTTTAAATGATATTTTAATTTTAAAATTTAAATTGGCTTGAATTGAAGCATGCACAACATTATAATATTAAAGTTTACTTCATATAAGTAAAACAACCCATTTTTTCCTTCTTTTCAGGATGTGAGATTATAAAATAAAAATTTACAATTATTTCGACAGAAAATTTATTTCTAATCAAGCAATCTCAGTTGTTCAATCTTTAATGAAATCATTCTTTAGTTTATTTTGAATCAAACAAATCTAATAAATATATTTTTAATAAAACTACTAAAATCGTGGTTAAACCAACGAATCAGTTAAATCAAAAATGATTTAACCTAATCGGTTAGGTCAAAAGACCAACTAATTTATACAAAAATTAATTAATTAAAACTTTTAAATTTTTATTTTAAAATTTAAATTATATTAAATTGAAACATGTACAACATTATTGTGGGGATATATTTTTTGAGTTCCAACACGTGGCTAAGGTGATGCCGACGTGTCAGCCGAGGTGCCACGTGCCCTGGTCGTAACACCGAGGTGATCTCGGCTAGGCCGAGGTTATATCTGTAGATATCAGAATGCGGGATAAACGGATAAGAGACAAGAGTCCTAGAATGAGGAAGGGACTCAGCCTGGATAAGGATAAAGCTCTTAGGGAGTTTATCTTTATCTGTTGAAGAGTCTAGGATAAGCACTGAGCTAAAGTCCATTGAAGCAAGGCTTTTGTTGGGACAAGGATTGAGTTAACTATAAAAGAGAGGCACCCCCATGGGTCAAAGGGACGCAATTTATATTCAGAATAGTGAGTATTAAGCACTTTTGCTATCTTTGAGAGATTACTGACTTAATCATCGGAGTGCCCCTGGGTGGACGAACCACCGCCAGAATCTCTTCTTTCTATTGCAGGTAATTCAGGCATCATCTATTCCGCCAGTGCTCTCCAGTTGAATACTGAGTTGGCAGTATGGTCGAAAATTAACACACACAATTTGGCGCTGTCTGTGGGAAAAAAAGAAGAATAGATGGCCAGCGACGGACAGAAAGAGAAGATTGGGGATAACACTCCTACTGGGAGTGGGAGACCTGTTGACGTTGACGTCGAGGAGGACAATTGCAACGAGGACCAGAATCACGGAGTGAAAGACGTTGGCCAGGAAGGCGATTTACCAAAGAAAACAAACCAAAGCGGGTACTACAACGAAGATAACCTCCAGGTATGGAAAGATAGATGCATGTGGAGGGACGAAGAGGTGAAAGAGATGGCAAACAAGTTGGCGGACCTGCAATCAGTCGTCAACTTCATGATGCAAAACAACATCATGCAACCACCATTCCCGCTACAGAACACGCCGATTCCAACGGCCAATGCCCAAAAGGGAGGGCAGAAAACTATCCCTGTAGCCCCCCAGCACGCCAGGTGCGAAAGACATTCTCACCGGCCTTCAAGAAAGGACGGGCGAGGAGAGCCAAGAAGGGAAGAATCTCGAAGGACACATCGCACCAAGGAAGCAGACCCCAAAGAACATCGGCATGTTCAAAGGCAGGAGTTGTGCTTCGATGTGACCAATGGAGAAAGGTCAAAAAGGGCTCACAACAAAGTTAAAAGTAGTGCTCCTAAAAGACTAAAATCAGGAGATAGCTGAGCTCCTGGGCAGACCAAAGAGGACTTGAGAGACTACCTCAAGAGGAAGCAAGATCATGCCGAGGTAACTTCAACAGTTAAATCGAGAACACCATTCTCGGTAGAGTTAGACAAAGTTGAGGCCCCGAAAAGATTTAGTATGCTGAGGTTCCAAATATACGACGGTAAGTCGGACCCTAACTTTCACGTCGGACTATACCTGAATTCGATGGCATTGTACACGGGGAACGAGCCGTTCCTCTGCAAAGTGTTCCCCTCATCCTTCGGGGAGGTTGCCTCGGACTGGTTTCACAAATTGCCGAACGGAAGCGTGAAGACCTGGGAAGGCCTGGCCGAGATGTTCGTGGCCAGGTTCGTGACAAACAAACTACAGCCATTAAGGGTGGACGTTGTAGACGTCCCCGAACGCCCCGGGAGGATGAGTCATGTTCTGTTCATTTGGGGTTCACTACAGTTTGGACTCAAATTGTCAAGGTTCTTAATCTGAACCAAAGAGTCCAAATCCGGGAAATTATTTTTGAAAACAGATTTTTTTGAAAGAAGTGCCAAACATGGACTGCTTTGCCAGATACAGAGTCGCCACCTAAATATTTTATTTTGGGAAATTTAGGAAACCCTGACTCGTTGCCTAAGGCCACGTGTCTGTCATCATCAAAGTTGCCTCGGCTCGGGAACTTGGGTACGATTGGGGAAGGTCACTTCATGAGCACCCCCGCTCGCCCGATCAAAGATCGGCCTCTACTAACTATGATATCAAGTTTTGAAAACATTACGTGCTCTTATTCTGGTTATTAGCCTAGATTTACTATGTGATGCGCACAGCATACAAGTATAGACTGGGTCGCCTGAATTGGAACAAAACATTTCATGTTTGTTTATTTTGAAAATGGTTTGATGGTGCTACCCACAAGTAGGCTAAGACGTGGATTTGCCACCCTCGGGTGGGCTTAGAAAACATGATTTTGTCACTATCTAGTGGGCTTAAAACTCACAGTCAATGCATTGTTCCAATTCAAATAACCCAACCTTCACCCACAGGCATTCAGGCAGTTATATCACATAAGCACATAGCCTCATGGTAAACATGTTATCATGGTAGTCACTTACACACATGCAAGGATGCTAAAGCATAAATGCTTACCGAGTACTCTAAGCCAAAACAGAAGCTATGTTAGAAATCCATGCATGATCCTAACTATACAGAAATGCCTAATGCAACACATGAAAAATGCAACTACAATAGGCTCGGCTATTCTAAAGATGGCATATGATGATGCTACAGCTAACATGTATTCAACTTTGAATTGAAATACAAATGCAGTTAGTATGATGCGCCGAGCCCGGTGCGTGCAATACAGATGAATGAATGCAAACATGCTATCATACTGTATGCTAATTGAAATATGCCCTAATCTAACCATCATAAGCTGGTAAATAAAAGGGAGAAAGACGTGGGGTTGGAAGACATACATCACACGCACGCACACTTATTACAATTGTGCCCTCGCTCGGAGGGTCCGAATGAATAATACAGTCCCAAATAAACAGTCCGAATAAATAGTACAGTCCGAACAATTAGAAAATTCTAATTAATTAACAAATTAACTAGAAAAGCAGTAAATTAGCATGCAAGCCCATGGACCACCTCGGCTCTGTTCCGAATGATGAATGATGCATGCTCGGGTTGCCTTGCGCGAAAATCCATTGCGATGCCCCGGTTTGCCTCTGTTTGCAATTGTTCTCGGAATGCTGTGCAAGGCTTTAGAAAGCTGTTGATTCTTGATTTGCTGTAACAGAGAGCAACAAAGGGGCATAGCAAAGTATTTTCACATATGTATGCATGACTACTCTTCAGGGAGTGTAGTCCTCGATCCTCGTGCCACCAATCACACATATCGATGCATGATGGCCGAGGAGTCAAATTGCACGACTCAATATGAAATGAATGCACATGAAACACAACAAGACCTAGACTCCATCATGGATAATCCGGAGTGTCGGCGACCGGGAATTGAGACACGTTCTGTCACTCGGAGTACGAAACGTCCCTTGTTTTCCGTGCTTGAGCTAACTCCTATCCCAAGCACAATGCAATATGCATGACATGCATGAATGCAATCCTAACATGCAACCTAGCATACGCAATGCTATGAAATGGCATATACAATGCACGATGTAACGAGGCATACACAATGCTCTAACATACAACCTAGCATACGCAATGCTATGAAATGAAATGGCATACACAATGCATAATGGACTTACACCAACATGAGTGGACCTCAGCCACACTCACATCAGTAGCCATTAGATGAAAATGAGACACTCGAAATGCTTGCACACATGCATGCAAATCGAGGACCGAACCTAAGGCATCAAATGCCACTCTACCAAAGCATGGCAAGGCATGGAACATGGTATGCAAACATGTAAATTTCAGCATTGAAATATGATACAAAATGGTCTCGAATCATGGAAATATGGCACCCGATGCATGAGATGAACCCCGAAACTCAAAACTAGGCACATCTATTGACTTATAACTATACAAAGCATGCATTATTTGATCATGAAGCATGAAGACAGAGCCAAGGCAGTCCCAAAACATGGACATGTCTAGTTCAAAGCATGGCCAAAAGATGCTAGCATGGTGGACTAAAATAGCATGCAATTTTGACTAGCAAACATGGATTGCATGGCATGTATATGAAGAAAATGTAATCTCACCAAACCAGCAAAAATCAGTAAACAAAACATACCAAAATATGCCCAAATAACCACTGAAATGAAGCCAACACATGCAAAAATGAGGGGCTCCTTTGGAAGGGCATACAAGGGGTTATTAAGCACATGCAAGATGGACATTCATCAAGGCCAAACCAACTCTGGAAATGGCCTATAAGGGTCCTAAAACCCACTAAAAAAGGCCTGGAACAAAGCTTAGAAGCTTGCAAATAGGGGTCTCTTTGGAAGGCCAAAAAGACCATCAAGCAAAACAAGGTGAGAGGGGGTCACCCCCCCTCTGATTTTGAGGCTCAAAACAGTGTGTTAGCCACTGAAAATACACTGGATTTTAGTGGCCAAAAGGTCAAACAAAGCATGCAACAAGAGCTTAGATGCAAGGCTCAAAATAAGAGGCAATCAAGCATACAAAGAAGCATATGACCTCAAACAAGAAAATTCCCTTAATCAAACGTCAAGAGGGCCTCAAAAAAAGACTCTTTCCAGTTTAGGTCGAGGTCCCAAAAGGCTCAAAAATAAGGCTAATGTAGCATGCAAAAACAGCCCTAAAAGAGGGATTGAGCAAACAGGGCAGCAAAAAATCTCAAACAGAAAAGAGCCCTTCAACAAAGTTGAAGAGGGGCTCAAAAAAAGATACTTTACAGTTTATAAAAAACCTCGAATGTGCTTACAAGTAAGGCTAAAATATGATGCAAAATGGCCTTAAAAGGGAGATAAAGGGTAAGGGGGAGTAGAAGACCCCAAACAGCAAAGATCCCTTCAACAAAGGTGAAGAAGGGCTCAAAATAATGCACTTTACAGTTTGGGTCGAAGCCCAGAAATGCTCAAAAACAGGGCTAATATAGCATGCAAGATAGGCCCTAAAAGAGAGATTAAACACAAAGGGTGAGGAGGAGACCTCAAACAGAGAAAATTCCTTGATCAAACATGAATATTAGCTCAAAATAAGACTATTTACAGTTCAAGTCGGAGGCCAAAAATGTAAGCAACAAAAGCTAAGATAGCATGCAAAATAGAGCAAGAAAAGAGGGAATAGGGACTCACCCTTGTAGCACAACTCTCCAGCAGCTTTTTGTCCAAGAAATGAAGCTCCTAACCTCTGAAAATCAGCCTCAAGGTGTTGGAATGGAGTGTGGAGATTGTATGCTTGGAGTTGTAGTGTAAATGGCCAAGGATAATGGACTTTGAAGCTTGGAAGAGAAAGCTATGGAGGGAGATGGATGTGTGCCTTAGCCAATATTTCTAACCCTTAGAAATGGAGGTAGGGTGTTGGCTTTATAGAAGGAGAGGCCAAAACAAAAAGGGGGGAAATACAAATTCAAAATTCCCCCCAAAAGGGCAGACCCTCGGAGAGAGGGTCTGGTGCAAAACAGCTGGCATATTTGAGATGTGCCTGAAGAGACAATCATGGCCGGCCAGGCTCAGAAGGTTCAGGTGGCTGGCCAGCCAACTCCCCTGGTCGGCCGACCAGGGGTCAAAAGGGTCAACAAGTATTGCTAGTCGGCCACCCCATATTGGTGGCCTCCTAGGTGTGTGCAACACAACTACAGAGAGAAAAACCAGAAACAGTGACCCAAGAGAGAGAAAAGCTAGCTTTTTAGAGGGGTTCAAAAGGGTTAGGAACAATTACTGGTCGGCCTACCTATATTGGTGGCCTCCCAGGTGTGTACAACACAATGATGTGGTGGGAGGCCCGAAATTGTGGCTCAAAAGGGTCAAACACCAACTCTCTGCAAGAAAAATCGGCTTTTGGAGAGAGAAAAAGAGAAAAACTGGTTTTTCAGGGGAAAAGGTGGCCTCCCACCATACTACCACCTTCTTAACCATGAAAATAGGGTCCTTACCAAAAATGGACCAAGACGGATGCAAAACGAAGGTTCAGGGGCCGAAACGCGCGGCCTGGGGCCCCGAAAACTGACTGTGAAGCACTGGAGGTGGCGTTCGACCACGAAGTTGGTCTCTCGGGCCACAATGTTCCTCAAAAGGGAGGAAACAAGGTGTGTGCCAAAAACCGGAGCAAACGGAGGTGGTTAAGCAGTCCCGAACCGAGGCACACGGCCAACGGTTCTGAAAAACCGAAAACCGGGCTCCAAATGGGAAAAATGGCCTACGACCATGAAACGTAGCCTACGGCCACTGAGAGATGGTCTATGAGACCTCTCCCTTCCTTCGGGAAGAGAAAACGAAGAAAACGGGGCCTGGTTCGCAAACCGAGGCAAAGCACAAAAGAGTACGGAAGCCAGGAGGCAAGGCTCGTAGCCGAGACTCTGAAACCTCAGAACGAGCACAATATGCAATATCACCAAGCGCTCAATCGATGACGCCTGAGCCTTAAGGTCGGTCAAAAATGGGGTGTCTACAGACGCCTTGATGGCTCTGAGAATCAGTGAGGATGAAGGCCTTAGGGCCTATGCAAAAAGGTACTACGAGGTGTTCAACCGAATATCCGAATGTAACCAAGAGGTGGCGGTCGTGTCTTTCAAGAACGGCCTAAAAGATGATTGTGCACTACGAAAGTCATTGGCAAAGACACTGCCAAAAAGCATGGAGGAGCTCATGGCTAGGATTGAGAAATACGCCAGAGCTGAGGAAGACACGCCAGGGATTAAGGCGACAAAGCAAGAGAAAGCAAACGGCTCGCCGAAGCGAGGCCGAGGTAACAACGGACCCAACAAACAAGAGATAGGACTAAAAACTGCTCAGGTAGTCACAACTGTATTCCAAATCCCAATTCACAAAGTCTTGGATAAAATTAGAACCCAACCCTACTTCAGAGCACCAGCCAGGGTACAAGGAGAGTTTATGGGAAGAAGCTTTGGAAAGCATTGTGCTTACCACAATAAAGATGGACATCTAACTTAGGGTTGCAGAGCCCTGAAGTCACACCTAGAAGACCTGGTAAGGCAAGGCCATTTGAGGGACCTTGTAGATGAGGCCAGGACAAGGGAAGAACAAGCAAGACTTCCTCAGGCACCAGCAGCTCCACCTCCCCCAGCACAGCAGTCACAGGCAGGCGGACCTCGGGTAGTTAATGTAATTCACTCGAAGGTCAACCAAAACGAAATACGGGGGGAGACCCAGAAGGAAAAACACTTGCAGCACGTGTACCAGGGACCAATGGTGACCTTTACTGAAGCCGACCTAGAGATGGTCCAGCATCCACATAATGATGCCTTGGTAGTATCCCTCCAGGTTGGGGAGTGCCAAGTGAAGCGCATTCTAATTGACCAAGGCAGCTCTTGCGACATCATGTATGTCAGATGTTACAAGGAGCTAGGCCTTCACCCTGACGATAGGGAGCAATCCAATGGCCCAATGGTTGAGTTCAATGGAACGCAGACATGGCCATTGGGCGCGACAAGCTTAGAGGTGCAGGCCGGCACCAAGAAGATAAAGACAGAGTTCATCGTAATCGACACACCTTTCCCTTACAATGTTATCTTGGGAAGGCCATGGTTGCATGCAATGGGGGCTGTTCCCTCAACATTGCATCAACTATTACGATTCCCAATAGAGCATGAGATAGAGGAGGTTAGAGGAGATCAGCTGCAAGCAAAAAACTGCTCCATGGCAGCAATGAAATCCAACTGCAACATACGAGAGCCATAAAGGGCCGAGATCGAAGATGAGGATGTGGAAGTCCTAGAGGACGTCAACAAGGAGCCAGCCGAGAAGAGTGAAGAAGCATTGAAGAAAATCCTCGTTCAGGAGGGGGATGAAGAACGCTTCTTCCTTCTCGGCTCGGGCTTAGCCGAAGAAGAGGAGAAAGAGCTGGAGGCTTTCTTGAGAGCAAACATTGAGGTGTTTGCCTGGACGCCTTATGAAATGCCTGGCATTGACCCCGAGGTCACTTGCCATAAACTGAACGTTGACAGGTCGGCCAAACCTATAATCCAACGAGCAAGAAGACCGACATTGATGCACGTCGAAGCAGTGGAAGAGGAAGTAGACAGACTTTTGGAGGCCAGGGCCATTCGAGAGGTAAATTACCTGACATGGCTATCAAATACAGTAGTGGTGAAGAAAAAGAATGGTAAATGGAGGGTCTGTGTGGACTTTACCAGCCTGAACAAGGCCTGTCCCAAAGACAGTTTTCCTCTACCCAAGATTGACTAGCTGGTGGATGCCACTTCAGGACATGAAAGGATGAGCTTCTTGGATGCCTACAGGGGGTACCATCAGATAACCATGTACCCCCCGGATGAGGAAAAGACTGCGTTTATCACACCAAAAGGGCTGTATTGCTACAGAGTGATGCCTTTTAAGTTGAAAAACGCATGAGCAACTTACCAAAGATTGATAACCAAGATGTTCAAACACCTGATTGGCGGAACAGTAGAAGTTTACATCGATGACATGGTTGTGAAGACCAAGGAACTTGAAGGTCATTTGGCTGACCTAAAAGCAGTCTTTGACATCCTTAAAATAAATCGGCTCCGACTCAATGCATCGAAGTGCGCATTTGGAGTTGGATCTGGTAAGTTCTTGGGATACCTAGTGACCAGAAGGGGCATTAAGGCCAGCCCAGATCAAATTAAGGCCATCCTAGAGTTGAAGAGCCCGACGTCGGCAAAACAAGTGGAAATGCTGATTGGAAGGGCTGCTGCCCTGAACAAGTTCATAAGCAGAAGCTCTGACAAATGCAAACCCTTCTTCAGCTTAGTGAAGAAGGCCACAGACTTCTTATTGACAGAAGAGTGCGAAGTCGCCTTGGCCAACTCAAAGAAGTATTTGACCACGACTCTAGTTCTCTCAAATCTAGAACCTGGAGAGGAGCTGTTCCTGTACTTAGCAGTTTCAGAACACGCAGTAAGCGCAGTGGTAATCTGAGAAGAAAAAGGGGAACAAAGGGCTGTTTACTATGTAAGCAAAACCCTGGCTGATGCAGAAACCAGGTATTTACCCCTAGAGAAATTGACGCTGGCTTTAGTAATGGCTTCAAAGAAGTTGAACCATTACTTTCAAGCCCACAAAATTGTGGTGCTAACAGAAGAGCCTTTCAAGTCCCTATTGCAGCAAGGAGATCTGACAGGCAGAATAGTTAGATGGGCAGTGGCCTTGGGCCAGTATGACCTGGAATACAGACCCATAACAGTAATCAAAGGCCAAGTCTTTGCCGACTTCGTGGCCGAGTTCACTCCAGGGGCCATCACACATCGGGCTCCGTTGAGCCGAGGTGAACGATGTCCAAGCGAGCAAGGAGGAGTCCAGCCGAAGGCAACAGAACAAAGAAATGAAGAAAAACTCAGGCCCTGCAGCATTTACATCGACGACTCCTTTCGGCAGTTTGTTGATGGAAGTTCAAACCAACAAGGAGCGGGGCAGGAGTAGTACTGGTATCCCCAGATGGATAGATACTAGAGCAATCCATTCGTTTGGGGTTCAAGGAATCAAACAATGAAGCAGAGTATGAAGCACTCATTGCAGGACTGAAGCTGGTAGTAGCGGTAGAGGCAGATGAGGTAATAGTCTTTTGTGACTCCCTACTTATAGTGAACCAGACAACGGGCGAGTTTGCAGCCCGAGATGAAAGGATGTCGGCCTATGCAAAGGAAGTCAACAGGTTGGTGACCTTGTTTCAGAACTGCCGACTACATCAGGTTAGCCGAGATGATAACAGTCACGCTGATGCATTGGCCAACCTGGCGAGTGCAATACAACCTAGAAAAACAAGAACGACAATGGTTGACTACTTGTCGGGCCCGAGCATCGAACCACTGACCATAGAGCGTGAAGCAATGTGTGTGGACATGAGACCAAGCTGGATGGATGCAATAGTAGCATTTCTGAAAGAAGGAAAACTACCAGATGATCACAAAGAGGCACACAAGATCAGATTGAAGTCGGCAAGATTCAGTTTGACAGCAGAGGGACATCTCTACAGAAGATCCTTCACTGGACCCTTTTTAAGGTGTGTATATCCTTCTCAAGTCAAAGATTTTTTTATATGAAATACATGAAGGAATATGTGGAAGCCATGTTGGGGGCAAATCACTTGCCCATAAGGCCATTACCCAGGGGTATTGGTGACCTTACATGCAGAAAGACGCAGAAGCCTATGTCAATGAGTGTGAAAAGTGCCAAAGGTTTGCGCCTCTGATACACCAACCAGTAGTAGACCTGAACCCTGTATCCAGTCCTTGACCGTTTTCCCAAATGGGGCATGGATCTTGTTGGGCAACTGCCCCAAGCAACTAGACAAAGAAAGTAATTGCTGGTGGCAAGAGACTACTTCACCAAGTGGATAGAAGCTGAACCCCTTGCCAAGATTCGAGACGTGGATGTGAAGAACTTCATTTGGAAAAATATCATCACCAGGTTTGGGATCCCAAGAGCATTAGTTGCAGACAATGGAACACAGTTTGACAGTAAGCTAATCAAGAGCTTCTGTGCAAAGTTCAAAATCAAAAATTATTTTTCCACCCCAAGCTTTCCTCAAAGCAATGGGTAGGCAGAAGCATCCAACAAAGTCATCTTGGATGGGATTAAGAAGAGGCTGCAAGCAGCAAAGGGGAAGTGGGTGGATGAACTGCCAAGTGTACTCTAGGCATATCGAACTACGCCGAGAAGATCAATGGGGAAATCCCCCTTTGCCATGGCTTATGGCACAGAAGCAGTCATTCCGCTAGAAGTCGGCTTCCCAGGAATCAAAACCCAGGCAGTAGAGAATGGTACCAATGATGTGTTATTAGCCCGAGATTTGGATCTGATAGAAGAAAGAAGGGAGAAAGCTGCAATTCAGCTAGCGGCATACCAACAGCAGCTTTCCAGGGCTTATAATAAGAAGGTCAACTCAAGAGAGTTTCAAGTTGGTGACCTCGTCTTGAGAAAAGTCGTCGGCAAAAAGAAGGATCCCAGAGAGGGAAAGCTTGGCCCGAATTGGGAGGGACCCTATAGAATCACCTCGGTATTGGGCAATAGGGCATATCGTCTTGAGGATAATGAAGGTAAAGAGTTGCCAAGACCCTTGAATACTTGCAATTTAAAATTTTTCTACCATTACACTTTTTTGTTCTTTGTTATTTGCCGAAGTAAATGAATAAAGTTTTGGCTTGATTTTTCACACTTATGACTGTTAAGATAATTGAAAATATTTCTGGCATACATGCATAATGAGAACCCAAGTGGAACTTAAGTTCACATTAGGGGGCAGAGAGTTGGGAAATGGTTTTAACACTTGTTGAAATTTGAGAAAAATTTACAAGTTGAAGTTAGACTGAGATCATGTTTAACACTTGTTGAAATTTGTGAAAAATTTACAAGTTGAAGTTAAACTAAGGTTATGTCTAACACTTGTTGAAATTTGAGAAAAATTTACAAGTTAAAGTTAGACCAAGATCATGTCTAACACTTGTTGAAATTTGAGAAAAATTTACAAGTTTAAATTAGACCGAGATCATGTCTAACACTTGTTGAAATTTGAAAAAAATTTACAAGTTGAAGTTAGACCAAGATCATGTCTAACACTTGTTGAAATTTGGGAAAAATTTACAAGTTGAAGTTAGACCGAGATCATGTCTAACACTTGTTGAAATTTGAGAAAAATTTACAAGTTGAAGTTAAACCGAGATGATGTTTAACACTTGTTGAAATTTGTGAAAAATTTACAAGTTGAAGTTAAACTAAGGTTATGTCCAACACTTGTTGAAATTTATGAAAAATTTACAAGTTAAGGCCAAGGTTATATTGAAATGAGTACTTATATACTTGCCGATGTAAACTGTTGGTGGGTATAACCGAGGTACTTCACCCCGAGAAGATTACACAGTTAAATTGAACATTGAAGATATGCAAAATATTCTAAGTATGAGAGTCATACAAGAGCAGTAAAGGGAAAATAAAGATACAAACATGCAAGCAAGGAAGTTGTATTTATAAGAAGGCACATCGGCCATGAGAAGAGCTTACATTGTTTCAAAAGAAGAAAAACAAAATTACAAAATACAAAAGAAAAGGACATCAAAGTTAAGACTCCTCAGCAACACCAGATGGTTGGGTTTGAAGTTCAGAAGACTGTTGGGAGGACATCTTGGCAGCCTTCTCAGCCACGAGCTCGGCGTCCATTTCATGAAGGGTTTGATCGAGGCTCTTGTCGGCGAGAGGCACGTCCGATGATGCCTTCTCAGGAGTAGCATCCTTGGGAACCTCCTCACCCTCCTCATCTTGAGTCAAGTCCAGGACTTGCTCATTTGGAGAAGGGGACTTGGCCCCAGCAGCTTCCTTTGACTTCCTCACCAAAGCCTCCTTTTCAGACTCAGAATCGTCGTCGGATTGGCTTAGAGTTGGGGGGAACAGAAGAGGAATGACGTCAGCGTTCTTGAGGGGGGAGTCCTGGGGGACTTCAAGCTTTTTTAGAAGAGACATCCAACTAAGGATGAAACCCTTATTGCATGCCTGCTTCACCTGTTTTTCATAATCCGCTGTAACATCGGCCACCCTCTCAGCGTATGCTTTTTCATCTGCAGCCTTGACCTCGGCAGCTTTGGTGGCCAAGGCATCTTGAAGCTCTTTCTGGGCCTGGGCCATCTTTTCCTCGGCCTCTGTCTTTTTGGCCTCGAGAACTTTCTTGATGGCCTCAGCCGAATCCGCTCTTTCTTCGGCATCATCTTTGGCTTTGACAGCAGCCTCGCCCTGGTCTACCAGAGTCTTCATTTTTTATTGTAAGTTTTTATTGGTCTTCTGCAGACTAGAGACCTCCATCTTCTTGTCAGCCAGCTCCTACCGATTCTCAAAGGCTTACATAGAGAAGGAATGAGCATGCTGGATGGCCTGAAAGTGAACAAGCCAGAAGTTAGCAAAATCTTTGAAGTATAAAAAAGAAGAAAGAAAGATACCAAGTGTAAAGACTTACTTGAACAGAACGCTGGAGCATCAGAGCAAAGTTTTCATACTCGCTCATCTCGGCGTTTCGGTCGAGATCTCTAGGAAGGCACAAAGCGGTACTAAGAGCGACGCCGACATTAACGTCATCGGCACTATCGCCAGCTCTGACTGGCCTATCCTCCAGTGTAATTTTGAGGGCCGAGGGGGAGTTGGACTTCATGGAGCCCGAAGTTGTTACAGAAGACGACCTCGGCCTCTTTGATCTTGTGGATTCATATGGTTGCGCCTCGGCTGGCCTCTTCTCAGCAGCAGATGCGGTCTTCTCACTCTCTGTCAATTTCGAAATTGGCAGAGTGTCCTCAGTATCAACCTGAGTCACTGTTGCCTTCGGTTGAGCCTTCTTCACCCTTTTTTGTTTTGGCTTCAGAGGCTGAGTTGGAGCTGGTTGAGCATCAACAGAGGATGGAATGTTGGCCAGGAGATCTTTAGCAACTGCCTTCTGGCGGCCCGTGTTGGTAGAAAAAATAGTTCGTCGCCACCGTTGGCGTTGAGATGGTGGGATCAGGTATGGAGCCAAGGTCGACGGCTGCTCTGCTAGATCAGAGGTCGATCCTTGGTCTGGCCGAGATATGGAAGCTGCTGGTGGAGTTGTGGTAGAAGGGGGAGATTGACTTTTCTTCCTCTTTGGGACGTCGGGGAGTACTGATTCGTAGGTTGGGATGAAATTGAGTACCAGAGGGGCTCTGCGTTTGTGGATTGGCAGATCTATTAACTTCTTCGAGTCTTTGCTGGGAAAGAAAGACTGGCGAAAGCCCTTTGGTGGCTGAGGAAGAGCTGCAAGAAAAACATACATTAGAATAAACGAAGTATTGAAGATTCTAAAAACGAATAAGTACAAACACTGGGCTCTTACCATTACCCTCTACAAAGACTGTTCGAGGAAGAGGGTAGAGGTGGAGGTCCTCGTCTGGAGCAAACTCCCAGTTTCTCGAGGTAATAAAGTAGTCATCCCCAGCTCCCTTATTGGAGTCTGGGAGGTCGGCAACGATTTTGTACTCTGTGGACCTTGGTTTAAGGTAGTAAATGTAGCCTGTGTCTATTTTGAGGCCACACATGGTATAGCAATATTGGATGTCAGCTAAAGTAACCCTAGTGTTTTCCTGTTTGGCTAAGGGAATTATACCGTTTATGACTCGGTAGGAATTGATGGCAAGCTGCATTGGGTTCAACTTATAGAAATGGATTATCTCACGTAAAAGGATATTGAGTGGGAATCGAAGTCCGCACTCAATAAAAGCAACAACAGGGAAAGGCATAGAATCAGTTGTGGGCATGATGGAGTCGTCCTCCCCAGCCAGCCTCAGATGGACGTTGGCTGGGATGTCAAACTCTCGCCTAAAGTGCGCTAACTTGGTAGGGGTGTCTACCCTATGTTTCCACATACCCGTGATTTCGGCTTAAATGGAGGAGTTGGATTTCAGAAGGGAGTGTTTTGGAGGGTTTTAGGGACCTCGGCTAAAGCGTAAGAATACACAGAATCTATGGGGAATCGTTTCAGTTTTTCCTAAAAATTTATGGGTTCTACAAACAAATCCCGAACCTAAGTCTATGGAAACGAAGATTAAAGGCACGAATCTGGAAAAGTCACAGAAAATAGAAAAGCAAGAATGTGTTTCAGAACCAAGAACAGTAGTGAACTATCAAAGAAAATTGTGACAAAATGTGCACAAGGGCGCGAGGCCAAGGATAGTGGCAAAAGTGAGCAAATGTGTGAACATTGTATATTCAAGAAACGAAGGGGCAAAAACAGAATCACGAAACAAACATGTGGTGGAAAACAAGATACAAATTAAAATATCAAAGATATGAGCAGGATTGCAGAGGCAGAACAGTGGAGTTCAATAAGGCAAGACAAGAAACTGAAACAAGAAGTTAAATCGAGAAGAAACAATAACTCACCGAAGAAAAGAAGCCGGTGTTGAGTTTGCTGAAGTCAAACGAGCAGAAGCAGTGAAAAAGACTAACAAAAGCCTCGCCGAAGGAGGTGAACGGCGGTGGTAGCAGAGCTTGAGAGCTTGGAACAATTGAGGATTTGAAAAAGTAAGAGAGAGAGAGAGAGAGAGAGAGTTTGAACAAAAACGATGATAAGTGAAAAGACGAAGAGAGAGGGAACGAGGTTTGTCAAAACTCGAAATGGCGGCAAAAAGGCAATTAATGTGCCTAAAACGACGTATGCGTCAGACGACACATGCAAGAAAAATTCGACTTACAGGTGCGTATCAAGTACGATCCAATAAAAGAAAGACGCGTGGCTGAAACGGTTGAGTTGTTATGCATGACAGCTCATACGCGTAAAGGAGCTCTTAGAAATCTTGTTCCTTAAAAGACATGTCAGCCTGTATGCTGATCTCGGCGGAGAAATTTTAAGCCGACGTACTGGAAAGAAGTACTAATATAGGTTCCATCACCTCAGAATACCAAGGCAATAGAACCTAGGGGGCAGTTGTGGGGATATATTTTATGAGTACCAACACGTGGCTAAGGTGATGCCGATGTGTCAGCCGAGGTGCCACGTGCCTTGGTCGTAACGCCGAGGTGATCTCGGCTAGGCCAAGGTTATCTCTGAAGATATCGGAATCCGGGATAAGCGGATAAGGGACAAGAGTCCTAGAACGAGGAAGGGACTCAGCCTGGATAAGGATAAAGCTCTTAGGGAGTTTATCTTTATCTGTTGAAGAGTCCAGGATAAGCACTGAGCTAAAGTCCATTGAAGCAAGGCTTCTGTTGGGACAAGGATTGAGTTAACTATAAAAGAGAGGCACCCCCATGGGTCTAAGGTACGCAATTTATATTCAGAATAGTGAGTATGAAGCACTTTTTCTATCTTTGAGAGATTACTGACTTAATTATCGGAGTGCCCCGGGTGGACGAACCACCGTCGGAATCTCTTCTTTCTGTTGCAGGTAGTTCAGGCGCCATCTATTCCGCCAGTGCTCTCCAGTTGAATACTGAGTTGGCAGTGTGGTCGGAAATTGACACACACAATTGCAATATCAAATGAGAGTATAAAATTGACTTTATATGAGTAAAACAATTCACTTTTTCCTTCTTTTCCCGATGTGGGCTTATCAAATAAATCATAGATTAATGAGTTAGCTTAATGGAGATTTTCTTAATTGTTTAAAATTAAGAAAATCAAGAAAATTAATATGAGATATCGAAACTCTCACAAAACTTCTCATTGAAAACGGTTCAGCCTAATCGATTAGGTCAAATGACCAACCAACTTATATAAAAATTAATGAATTAAAACTTTTAAATGATATTTAAATTTTAAAATTTAAACTGACTTGAATTGAAACATGCACATCACTACAATATTAAGATTTACTTTATATAAGTAAAAATAACTCAACTTTTTCTTCTTTTTTATGTTGTGGAATTATAAAATATAAGTTAACAATTATTTGGACGGAAAGTTTATTTTTAATCAAACAATCCCAGTTGTTCAATTTTTAGTCAGATCAATTTTTAGTTTATTTCAAATCAAACAAATCTAATCAACATATTTTGATAAAACTGTTAAAATCGCAGTTAAACTAACGAATTAGTCAAATAAAAAATGACAGCCTAATTGGTTAGGTCAAAAGACCAACCAACTTACACAAAAGTTAATTAATTAAAACTTTTAATTTTATTTTAAAATTTAAATTAAATTGAAACATGTACCATGCTATAATATTAAATGGACATATAAGATTGACTTTATATGAGTAAAACAATTCACTTTTTCATTCTTCTCCTGATGTGTGATTATTAAATAAATCATAGACTAATTAGCTAGCTAATGGAGATGTTTTTTAATTTTTTAAAATTAAGAAAATTAGTATGAAATATTGAGATAGCGTTTGGTAGAGTTTTCTAAATATGATTTGAGAATAGGAGTTGTATTTTGAGTTTGTGAGTTTTGGAATTATGATTTGGGTGTAAAAAATTTGTTTGGTGAATGAGTTTTGAATTGAGTGAAATTTTTTTGATGTGACATATAATATATGATACAAAAACTTACAACTCATAACCAAACACACAACTCAAAAATCTATTAAAAGCTCATAAAAAATTTTAAAAAATTCCAAAAATATTGTTTTATTAAAAATATTTATAAAAAAAATTCAAACTGTTCAGGTCAACCGGCCAGACGTCTAGGAGGACGATCGGTAAGCCAAATTTCAAAATTTAAAAGCATGCCTGAAACGAGTTTTCAAAAGGAGGGGTGGAATTAATTTTCCAAAACTCAAACCAAATATCATACTAAATAATGTAGGGGTAGAATTATGATTTCAAATTCCTTCCAAACAGAAGCTCTTACAAAGCTCTTTACTAAAAACAAATCCTGAAGCTCTCACAATGCTCTTTACTAAAAACTCCATTTCCCCTATATAATATATAGATATTTTGATTTTTTTTTTTAGTGATTTTCTTTTTAAATTATGTCCCTTTTTCTTTTTTATTTTTTTTATAGCTTTTTTGGTTTGTCTTGTATATAGACGAATCCAAAAAGTTAACCCAAAAAAAAAAAAAGCAACAGCAAGATAATATTTTTCGAGTTATAGTCTTCTTTTTAAAATTTTTTTTTTATTATTAATTTCGTAGTTTTTGTTGCCCAACAGACTTTCGTGTGCAACATCATAGCCGTCTCGTAGATGCCCTGAGGATCGAGGCAGTTCCCCCAGGGTAGGTGCTTTCTTTGCGAGTATGTCTGTTGATGGCGCTGTGTCCTATCTGTTCGAGGAAAGCTGTCCAACTCAATGTGTAATGCATCAGTGGCATTGGTACATAATCTGCATCTGTTGTCAGAATTGCTACTATAAGGGAGAAAGGAGTTAAAGTATGCCAGTTGGAGATAGAGATTCGAGATCTGAGTTCACATTTCAACTTCCTCCACCGAGGGTCGGATCATGTAGTTGTTTTGAGGGTTTGCTTCAAGCGCTTGAGCCGAGCTATGGATCATACCATTCTGTAGATGCGTGATGAGCTCAAAGGTCTCCCTTTGCAAAATAGGGACTGAAAGGTTTGCGTGCTAATTCGCTCACCGTTGTATGATAAGGTAAGAGATCATAAGTGCCGTTCATTTGGTTAATTACCAACTTTGAGTCACCTTGAACTTCCAGTTGATGTACTTTGATGTCACGAGCTAGTTCCATTCCCATATTAAAAATTAAAAAATTAAAAAAAATATCCTAAAGACAAAAACAGTTACAAAAAATTAACTGTTTTTGATTTTTTAAAAATTCTTGACTTTTTTTTTTCATTCAATATTTTCAAAATTTTTTTATCTTTTCTAATTTCTCTGGTTGAGTAGAATAACTTTCAAATTTTTCAGAAAAAAAAAATCATTAAAGATAAAAAAAAAAAGAAAGTCAATAAAAAGTTATCAAAAAAAAGCCAACCACAAGCACCTGTAAATTGGTTAAAACTCAATAGCTACAAATAGATAGAGAATAAAAATTGAAGTAAAAAAAAACTGTCAAGGATTAATCATTAAGAAATTAAATAAAAAGTAGTGCAAGTTGAGAAACATACATGTTGCGTACTTCTCCTAAATCATTAAAAGTTTTGACACAAGCAAAGATTACTACAATATGTGAAGAAAAACATGAATAGTTGAACTTATGTGTGAATTTGACTGTTGCACAATAACTCTCTGTTTTGATAAGGTTTTTGTTGGTGATACCATTACTACATGTATATCATTGTTGGATCATTTTGCTCAATTCTCACAATTAAAACTAGAGCCCATGGCCTCAATTGACAAATAAGAATGAGAATTAAAGCCTAAAATCATAGAATTCACCAATAAAAGAAGAATACATATATATGCAAAACACAGTCTATAACATATTCTGAACAAACCATTTATACAAGGAAATACTTACTTTAGAATAATTTACAAAAGGCACAAAATCATCAAACCCCATCAACATATATGCTAGAACAACAGAATTATTCAAACTTATTTCTTTTTACCACTTCGATCAATGTCCCAAAATAAAACAAGGAGGATCCAAATACAATAATAAAAGTGTCAAGAGCAACCCCACCAGTCCCAAAAATTCAGACTCAACCAGGCAGACCACTCAAGCATCCAATCTTGCGCTCGAGCGAACGAACTAACCAAGCCGACTGCTCGAGCAACCACTCCTGTGCTCGAGCGGAAATTCACAACTCTCAGAATCTCGGACAGACTGAAAAAGTATTGGTAGCCTCACAAGACCACTCGAGCGTCAACTCTTGCGCTAGAGCGGAGGAAAAAATTATGGGGTATTACAGATATTTCCCGTTATGTTATTTTGTGCCAAGTTTACAAATTGTAGATTTCAAAGACGACAAAGTTGTGGAGGGATATCACCATAGAAATTATTAGATTGAAGATTGAGAAATGACAAATGAGTTAGTTTATATCCGATCCAAGGAGGGATAATATCAGTGAATGCATTTCCACCTAGATCAAGTGCGTAAAGAAATGTCAAATCTTGTATGGATAAAAGAAGCATCCCATGAAATCTATTCTTATGTAAGTGTAAGGATATGAGAAATCTTAGGGAACCTAAAGAACTTGGAATATGACCACATAGGTTGTTATTCGACAAATCTAGCACTGCCAAGTTATCCAGGTGTCCTAAGCATCGAGGAATAGTTCCTGATAATTGATTTTTGAGAAATCAATAATTGTTATGTCCATTGCCTTGCATAAAGATGTTGGAATGCCACCAGTGAAATGGTTATTTGAGAGAGTAAGAATTTGAAATCCCAGTTTTTTATTATCATCACTCATATGAATAGGTCCTGAAATCAAGTTGTGCGAAAGATCTAATATCATAGTATTTGAAGGAAGTGATGTTAATGGCCTGCTAAATTTGTTAGAACTCAATATCAACTCCCTATGTGTAGACTGCCCGAACTTCCTCCGCGTGCCCCCCTTTTTGGAGAGGGTGCGGATTTGGGTTCTAGTTACTACAGTTCGGACTCCTGTCACGGTTCTGTATCTAACCTCACAAAGTGCAATGTAAGACTGATAAATCACCAAAGAGTACAAATCTGGCAATCGGTTTTGAAAAATCGATTTTGAAGCAAAAAGCGCCAAACAAGGACTGCTTTGCCAGATACAGAGTCGTCACCTAAATATTTTGTTTTGGAAAATTTAGGAAACCCTGACTCGTGCCAAAGGCCATATGTCCGTCATCACCAAAGTTGCCTTGGCTCGTGAACTTGGGTACGAGAGAGGAAAGTCATAACATGAGCACCTCTGCTCGCCTGATCAAAGGATCGGCCTCTAATAAACATAATATGTTGTTTTTGAAAACACATGTATTCTTGATTGATTATTAGCTAACTTACTATGTGATGCGCACAACACACAAGTATAGACTAAATCGCTCGATTTGAAACAAAACATCTCATGTTTGTTTTCGAAAATGGTTTGAAGATGCTACTCGCAAGTAGGCTAAAACGCGGATTTGCCACCAAACAAGGTGGGCTTAAAACATGATGATTTGCCACTTCAAGTGGGCTTAAAACTCACATTTTGATGCATTGTTCCAATTCAAGTAATGACGCCTTCATCCACAGGCATTCACGCAGTTAATCATTTAAGCACATAAGCTCATGGCAAGCATGCTAAACATGGCAATCACTTACACTCATGCAAGGATGCTAAAGCATAAACACTTACAGTGTACTCTGAGCTAAAACAAAAGCTAGTTAGAAATCAATGCATGACCCTAACTATACAAGATGCCTAATTGTAGACACCCGATTTTTGATCGTCCTCAAGACTTGGACGTCACCGTTCGAACACCAGGTGATCATCCATGTTTGTGTTCGTCTTGAGTTCCCGGAGGTCTCGGCTACGCGTCTTGCCTCAGGATCTCTCGACTCGACTATTTTGTGTTTGGTTTTGCACCAAACACTTGTTCTTTGCCTTGGAGGGGCAGGGAATGGCTTGTGGGCCACCCCCACACTCCACCGGCCATGGCTTGAGGCCACCGGCTGTGTTTTATTTCCATCGGCCAAAATATTTGGCCGACCGGCACTATAGTTGGCCGACCGGCCATCCATTTTGTCAAAATGACATTTTTGGCTGGCCGACTACTGTGCATCTGCTTTTGCAGATATTTTTGTGCCAGCTATGATAGCTGGCACCCACCTTTTCTCCCTCCATACACGTGTATGGAGGGATCTCTCTCTTGACAAGCTTATTTGACAAGCTTTACAAGAGAGAGCTCTATAAGAGAGAGTCCCTTCTTTCTCATTAGAGGTTAGACATTTTTTTCAGAGTTTGAGCTTTAGGGTTAGGATTTCTATCTATTCTATATCTATACCTCTCTCTCTTGTATTTAGTGTGTGTTTTGTCTTAGTTTTACACACAAACACCCACTACTACACTATACTCTTGGAGCTGAGGCCTTTGGGAGTTGTTTTTGAAGTTCTTGAGATGATTTGAAGCCAAAGAAGCTGCTAGAACACCATTTGTGAAGAAGGTCTACAAGGGTAATAATTTTACCCCTTTTTCCCCTTTTCTTGCATTGGATTTTTGCCTACCTTACAACTTTATTTGTGTTTAGTATATAACATAAAAAGTTCTATTTTTGGGCCCTCTAAATAGTTGTTTAAGAGTGTTTTGTGATTTGGGGTTGTTTGACCCCTCTTAAGCCTTGTAAGGCTCCATTTTGTGCCATTTTGGTTGAGCTCCGGGACCATTGTGTTTGGGCCTCCTCACCACTGAAATCTTGAGGGAATTCAGTGGTGAGGATGGTGCCTTGAGGTCCCAAGAAGGAGAGGGCCACCCCCTCTCCTTGTTGTCCTTGAAAAGGGCCACTTTTTGCCTCTTGAGAGAGCATATAGTTTAAGTGTGTGTTGACCATGCCTTAGCTGATTTTCATGCTTATTATGTCATAATATAGCATTGTTGTATGTTGGTTTTGGTACACCATGCTTGCTTAGCATACATGTCTTGTAATGCCATGTTTAGGCCTTAACATGCTTTAGGTTTTGATTCCTTATTCTAGCATGATTTTGACCAAGCTTTGTGAAGCTTTTATACTTGTTTTGCCATGCTTAAGGTCTGCCCTTGGTTGTTTTGGTCGACCATGACTTGCATTGCATAGCCCCTTTGCATTTTTGGCTTGTAAGCCTCAAGTATATGAACCTTTAGCATGCATCCTTGCATCTTTTCAATGGTTTGGAGCCACTTTCCATGTCATCTCAGTGCACTTAGCATGCTGGTATGCTTGCATTTCATGGCCCCTTTGATGTTTCAAGAGGTTATCCCCCATGCTTCATGTTTGGTCATTGCGTATGCTTCCATGTATAAGTCATTTAGATGCCATCTAAGTGGTCTTTTGGCTTTGTTTTAACATGATAGAAATCTGATTTTAGTTGTTCAATTCATGCCATGTTTGGTTTTGTTAAGGGTGGTTCAATACCCCTTTGGATTGCCTTAAGTCTTGGCTTTGCTTGCATGCTTTGATGGCCCTTGTTTAAATTGATTTGGCATCATTTTACAACATGATTTTAGAGCTTAATGTGCATGCTAACTGTCCATATTGTTCTCCTTTTAAGTGTACTTAAAAGTCCCTCTTTGTGCTTAAGTGATGGCCCATTAACATGTGCATGTGTGTGTCTGTGTTGGCCCTCATGTTTGAGCACTTTGGCCACTGTTTTAGGTTAGTTTGAGGGCTGCCTAAATTAGTCTAAGTCCATCCTTACATGTTGTGACATGCTTACCTTGTGTGTTGATTGCATGCTTGGCCTATCATGTGTTGTGGTATGTTTAAGTGACCTTGCATTTGGCATGCATTTCTCTTAGTTGAATTGCCTAACATGTTGCATGCTTTGCATACTTGTGTACCTTGAGTTGTATGCCTAACATCATTGCTTGTTTGCATTGCCATGTTGCATACTTAGCTTCTATGCCTAAGTTACATTGCATTAGCATGCATGCTTGGCATCTTGAATTGCTTGTGATAGAGGTTGAGTTCCATTTGTTTGTTTATGCGTATTGCATTTCATTTGAAATCAAAATGCACACTTGATTCTTTGGGCCATCATGCATTGAAATGCGTGATTGGTGGTCTGAGAATCGAGGCCCATCCTCCTTTGAGTCATACACATGATAAGGAGTGTGATTAGTGCATATATTGCTTGAAATGCATTGCCATGCTATGCTTTGCCCTCTGCTGCTGTCAACTGCAGGTTCTGCAGGAATCTTTGGCCGACCGGCCATCTGTAGTGCCGACCGGCCATCAATTGGTGGCCGATAGCTTTATCAGTGGCCGGTGAGTATTTCCCATGGCCGGTGACCAATTCCCTCAGTCGGTGGTGTTCCACAACATTCAGAGAAGCAATCCTAGGACTTGTGAAGTCTTCAGAGGAGAAGAACAGTCAAGGCAGAGGCATCTTGTGCATGGCAGTGGATTTTTGGGCGAAGCTAATCCGAGCACGCATTGCATTGGGCCCTCTTCCTGAGGCTGTTTACTGCTTTCATTAGATTAGTTAATTTGTTAATTAATTAATTGGACTGTAATATTTATTCGGACCCTCCGAGTGAGGGCAATTTTGTAATAAGTGTGGGTGTGTGTGTGCATGTCTTCCAATCCCCACTTCTTTCTCCCTTTTACTTACCCGCTTTGATGGTTAGTATTAGGACATGTTTAATTTAGCATACCTTATGCTATGCATGCATGCATCATTAATCAGTATCACATACACCGGGCTCGGCGCATCATGCTAACTGCATAAGTATTTCAAATCTAACTTGAATACATGCTACTTGCACATTTTCACATGTCATTCCTAGGATTAGCCGAGCCTATTCTAGTGACATTTTGTATGCGATGCATTAGCCACTTTAACGTGAACTAGGGTCACGCATGTTTGCTAACTAGTTTACTGTTTTGGCACGGAGTACGATGTAAGTATCTATGCTTTAGCATCCTTGCATGCGTGTGAGTGTTGTCATGACAGCATGCTTACCATGAGGCTAGATGCTTATGTGATTATAACTGCCTGAATGCCTGTGGGTGAAGGCTGGATTGTTTGAGTTGGAACAATTCGTTGAAATCCGTGTTTTAGCCTACTTGCGAGTAGCAATTTCAAACAGTTTTTTGCTTTGTTTCAAATTAGGTGATCTAGTCTATACTTGTTTTGATGTGTGCATCACATAGTAAATCTAGGCTAATAACCGGAATAAGAACACATAATGTTTTCAAAACAAGATATCACGGTTAGTAGAGGCCGATCTTCAGATCGGGCGAGAGGGGGTGCTCATAGCTGACCTTCCCCAATCGTACCCAAGTTCCCGAGCCGAGGCAACTTTGGTGATGACGGACACGTGGCCTTTGGCACCGAGTCAGGGTTTCCTAAATTTCCCCAAAGTAAAATATTTAGGTGGCGACTCTGTATCTGGCAAAGTAGTCCATGTTTGGCACTTCTTTCAAAAATCTGTTTTTTTCTCAAAACGATTTACCGGATTTGGACTCTTTGTTTCAGATTAAGAACCGACAATAAAAGGGAGTCCGAACTGTAGCCTGAGGCCCACGGGCGCGTCTACAATAATGCAACACATGCAATAATGCAACTAAACAGGCTCAGCTATCTAAGATGGCATATGAATGCATCACTTGATAACATGCTCTTAAACATGTATTCAAGTAAATGTATTGAAATACAATGCAGTTTGAATGATGCGCCGAGCCCGGTGCATGCAAGACAAATGAATGATGCACGCATGCAAGCATAAGGTATGCTAATTGAGATATTCCCTAAACTAACCATCAAAAGCTAATAAGTAAACGGGAGAAAGAAAAGGGGTTGGAAGACATGCATACACACACGCACCCTTATTACAACATTTTGCCCTCTTGACAGTGGGTCTGAATGAACTAAGCTAAGCTAAGCTAATCTAAGCTAAGCTAAACAACTAATCTAATTAAACTAATTAGACTAATTATTATAACACAATAAATAAATAGCTAATCTAAAGCTACTTAATTATTACAACAATCAAATAATTAGCAAACTAACTAATTAAATTACAAATTATGCTGACTAGCAAGTAAAGCATTAAACCATGCTGCCTCAGCTCTGTTTGAAGAAGGGAGGATGCATGCTCTCGGTTGCCGTCCCGAAAAGCTCTCCGGTTTGCTCTTTAGAGGCTTTGTTTGCAGGGTGCCTTCAAGACCCTTATGCTGAAACTTACCAAAACAATGCTGGGGAGTGCACCAGTGGCCTGTAGGCCATGAAGAGCTTCTACTGGCCACCTACTGCCCAAAGATGGGCCTCTTCCAGCCAACAATACAAGGGTGTCGGCCATAAATGTGGCACTGCCGGCCACTGGTGTGCTGTGACACCAAACTGCAACAGAGCACAAAACAAAGGAAATGAAGGGTCTCCCTAGGATATGTATGTACTATGCCACTCCATATCATCTCAAAACATCAAGGGAGAGGCACTATTGGATCCAAAACCATCAATCAAGCATCTCAATGCATGATGGCCAAGGGTTCAACTTGAACAAATTCAATGAATGCAATGCAAACAAGACTCTAAATCTACTACCTCATCATGGATGATCAAAGGCAACGGAGACAAAGGGGATTGGCTCATTTTCATCACTTTGAGTATGAAGTGGACTAATCCACCTTGTGTTCAACATAACGTCCGATTGAACATAATGTAATGCACACATGTAACATGCTTATCTTGACATGTTTTACTTGATGGATTTTGCTTACACATTTTAACATTACCAACTATTCTTTAATCGGTTAAGTCCAAATGTGAGAGTCCTCTAATGGGAAAGATGGCCTCAGCCACAAGCACCACGAGCATGAAAGAAGCCCTATGCTTTTGGTTAGTAGAAACCCTCAAGAGAAGGCTAAAACCATTAGGCATGAGAGCCACAATTCCATGCTCAAGCTAACAAGGGACTTAAGACTACTTTCAAAGCAAATGAAAGAGTGAAGCATGGAGGAAGATTGCTGAAATTCAGTGCTGATATGGCATGAGAAATAAGACTATAACATGCAAACAACTCATGTACAACATGTTTGGAGACTCAAGCATTGAAACTAGTGAAGGACACAACACTAGGACCATGCAATACCACACTCAAATGGCCAAACCAAGCATGGACAGACCTTAAACATGCCAAAACAGTGGCCAAAATGTGCTGAGATGATAGTATGAAAAACAAGAAAAATCATGTTCATGCATTGGCTCACAAACAAGGCATAAGGCTCAACACTCAAAAGCACTTAGAGAGTGAAATATGTGAGAGTGTGACAATGACATATGCGCTGAAATCACATGAGAAATGATGCTATATCATGCAAACATCACAAGCAAAGCATGCTAGAGGCCCTAAAACTCAAAGCTAGTTAAGGCACTTGCACTATAGCTATGTAGTACATGAGCCATAACAATCAAACTAGCTCTGGACAGAGCTTAATCATGCTAAATCAGGGGCTACAACATGCTGAAATTGAAGCTCAAATAGCAAGAAATGCATACTCGTGTATTGGCCCATAAACAAGGCATAAAGGCACAACTCTCAAAGCCATTGAAAGAGTGATTTAAGTGGAAGTATGGAAAAGATATAAGCTCGGAAATTACATACCAAATGATGCCATATCACACAAACATCACAAATAAGGCATGTTAGAGGTCTCAAAACACAAGACTAGCAAAGCCAACTATGCCATAGCTATATAAAGCAAGCCCTAAGAGGCCAAGACCACTCAAAACAATCCTAAAGCATGCTAAATCAGAGCCAAAAACATGCTGGAGTGGAGCATACACATGCTAGATTAATAGGCTAAACTATCAAGTACACTGGGCTAGTGAGCAAGTTTACACTACAAGTGCAAGATGCAAGATGCAAGCAATGAGTGGCCAAACCAGTCAAAAACATAGTTTAAACATGTTAAAATCTGGCCAAAAACATGCTCAAACTAAGCTAAGACAAGTCACAAAAACATGTTGCTTTGCAAGGCTAACTAGGCATAGCATGGAGAGACAAGAAGGGGAGGCCACCCCCTCCTATTTTGGGCCTCAAAACAGGTTTTCCACCACTGAAATTCCTCTGGAATTTAGTGGTTTTAAGGCCAAAAAGAGATTGTTTGAAAAGCTTGAAAGATAGCTCAAAAGGCTTTACAAGCCAAGAAGCAAAAGGGAGGAAACACCCCCTAACCAAACTAGGCTTAAACCACCATTTTAGAACCTCAAAATTAGACTTTTTTACAGTTGACAACCAGCCTTGAAATGGTGGAAAATGACGGCAAAACAAGTGTGAGAGACAAGCTTGAAGAAGGTAAGTATTATACCTTTGAAGCAAAGAGCACTCTAGGCACAAAAGATGCACCAAATCAAGCTAAAACCACCTTTTGGAGCTCAAACAAATCCTCAAGGAATCTCAGCCCAAAGATGAACCACTCTTGTTAAGGGTTAATAGGTTGAAGATGGTTGTATGCAAGCTTCTAGCATAAAAGCTTTAGAGAGAGAGAGGTTTTAGAGTGAGAGGCTCCCAAACCTTTGCCAAATAGTTCTAACCCTTGAATATGAGATATTTGGCTATAATATATAGCAATATAAGAGCCTTAGGTTGAAAATATCTCAAGAGAGACAGCTGGACAACAAATATCTACCAAAAACTGCTTTCTGCCATCAATGGCCGGCACATGACCATTGTTGGCCTGTACTTGATCATTGTTGGCCGACATGGGACACCATTGGACAGAAGGGGGCCGGCCTAGGCCATTCATGGCCGGCACATGGCCAAAAAACCCCATTTATGGCCAGCATCTTCCACCTCTGGTTGGACAGAAAAATCTGCTTTTTGGGCCCGACTTCAACCGGACATAAGTCCTTCATATGGACTCCTTTGCAGGTCATTCTTGAGCCTAAATTGAAGCCCTAGAAGTCTTCTTTCCAATGGTGCAGGTTAACATCAAAATTCCAAGTGTGTAAAAATTTATGCTCATTTGAGTGAAGACTGCTCAATTTCGATCCTATCGGGATTCATGCCGAACTTCTTCTCTAACTTGTTTTCTTCTCTCCTCTCCTCTTTTCTTCAACTTCAAACCCCCAAGCAAGGTGTTTTGAAATATTTTCCAAAGATTTCACCTCTATTTGATTCGATCCCCACTTTGTCCTTGCTCGATTTACCGAAAAGCGCGACATTTAACAAAATGCGAGCCTCGGAACATCGTAGAAACTTCTTTCAAAAATATTTTGAAAGAGAGGGTTTTAAGGTCTTAAATATTTTTGTTCAAAATGGTTTTGGTCCAAAATGGGGTGTGAAGTTGGGATTTGACTCTCTCCTTGCCGAAGAAATCGAACATTTGCACTGCTCATCTTTCACCACCAAGTAAACAATCAGTAGTGCCCAAGTCTTAAGGGCGGTCAAAAAATGGGGTGTCTACACTATGATTCTCTGTATAATCACAGTATTTACATTCTTGAAATATTGGCACCTTTCTGCTAATCTAATTGTTGGATAAATCTAAGTGTCGAATACTAGAAAAAATATTATGAAACCAATCTGGAATGGTATCTGAGATGCTTGCATTAGACATGACTAAATCTCTAACATTTTTTTGTGTCTTAAGCCACAGAGGAAATTGGGGTCCCACTTTGATGGATGCCATTAGTATGGATGGGAGTTGAAAAGGAGGAACTCATTGGGAGCTCACATTCAGAACTAATAATGTGTTTGGAGACAAGTATAACTCATTTAACCTCTTGAGTTTGGCAAAATGAAGTTCAAATACCATGGCCAACAAAAGAATTTTTTGATAAATCTGGCTTTTCTAGTTTTGAAAGTTGTCCAAGAGTATTTGGAATGCACCCATTCAATTGATTATTTCTAGTATTCAACCCTCTCAAATATGACAGTCTTCCAATTGATGATGGCAATAGACCATAAAATGAATTCTCAGAAATATCAAGGTACTCAAGATCCTTGAACTCTCCCAAGTGGTTTGGAAAATGACCACTAAACATGTTTGTTTTAAGTTCTAACATCTTTAAATTACTATGGATGCAACCAAATGGACAAACTAAAGTCGAAAGGCTCCCATTGAGCTTGTTATAGGATAAATCAAGTATGCACAAGCTATAGAGGTTTTGCATGGAGTTTGGTATTTCACCTTTGAACTTGTTATTGGACAAATCAAGTACATGCAAGTTGCAAAAGGTTCCACCACATGGAGTTTGATATTTCACCTTTGAACTTGTTTCTAGTAAAGTGAAGCTCTGTGAGTTGTGTCATATTACCAATCTCACTTGGAATTGGACCATTAAGACTATTAAAACCAAGATCCAAATGGACAAGACCGGCATGGTTGCACAAAGAATATAACATTGAATTATCGAAATTGTTGTCAGAAAGTGTAACGCCTCGAAATAAACCATAAATCCAACTAAGAACATATATGAATAACAGCATGAATCAGAGTGTAATGTTCTTTGATTTCATAGAGTAAATGGTACAAAAGGGTTTAGCATGGGTAAATGCCCTATAGGCTTACATATTTCCAAGTCATAACTTGGTTATAACAAAAGTGAGACTAGCTCAATACAAATAAAGCCCTTGGCTATACAAAAGAAAATATACAACAAAAGGAAGCTTTTGCTCCAAAGAACCTCCAAGCTATTGCCTTGGCAGAGGCATATCACCAACACCTGAAAATTGTTTTTCCCAAATAGGGTGAGCCAAAGCCCAGTAGAAACAATCTAACACAATATATGAATCTTAACAAATATATAAATATGAAATGCATATACAATGCCCGTGGTATAATCATCAATATTCTACAAAGTTATGATATGCCAAGTTTTATATTTCAATTCATTTCAAGTCAGTTCATTTCATCTCAATTCATGAGTTACATTCATTATGATTCGGACAACCCAAATGAGACTACAACTCAATGGTTCACAATTCAGGACAATCATTATCCAAACACTTCAATTTACTATTTTACGAAAATTTCGTCCGTGGGATCGGCACCTATGTATACACAATAATTTCGGGACTTTCACCCAGGACACACAGACCAACTTAATTCAATGGAGTCCATCTCCTTTTTCCTCCCAAACATGGAGTACATCCCCTTTCTCCTTCCAAACATCATACATATACAATGTATTTAAAACACGGTCATATTCAATGACAATCAACAAGAGATTAGTTTCAATTAACCTAATCCTCATGCATTTTCTACAACAATCATAGCTATCCTCCACCGATAGCCCAATACAGATATTCAATCTCAAGACAGGTAATTTATTCAAAGTTCCATGGATGCGAGATAATACATATTCTTCTCCACCCTTTATGCCAACATCCGTTTAATTTCACATTTTCAATACCAATTCCATTTATTTATACAAAATAAATATTTGAAACATTTTAGGGCAAACTCCCTATTTCCCAAATATCAACCCAAATGCCAAAATCAACCAGTTTGCCACAATACAACCTCATATTTAACCTTATAACCAATTATAACTCATTCCCTTAGAAACCCCTTTTTTCATTTAATACCCAAACCCTAGGTTTGTTCATAGTAACCCCAAATTCCACCATTGTTATACAATAACAACTCATAACTAAGTTAAAAATCATATGAAAGTGTAGAAAATCTCTACCTCACAGAGAGAAGACAAGTATAACACTTTGTCTTTTTGGGTTTAGAATTGAGGTAAGGTGTATTGAAAGTTGTTAAGGTTTGGCGGATATGTATGGGTGCTCTCATGCTTTGTTATGAACTAGGGGTTGTTAAGAATTGGTGAGCATAAGGTTGTTGTGGTTTTGTTAGAACGGATGCAATTTCGGGGACGAAATTTCTTAAGGTGGGAAGGTTATAATGACTCGGATTTTAAATTCACATTGGATTGATGTATAGTGGTGCCCGTCACCTTAAAACTGGTATGGTTGTTGGACTCTTAATATTAATGGATTGGCAAGTGAATTTTAAATATTATAATTGAGGACCCTTGGGTGATGTTTGGAACCTTGATTGAAGCCTTAACAAGGTATTTAGGTAAGATTAGATAAAAAGCCCCCAGTTTGAGTTTGAGTTTTTGACCAGCCATCACTCTTTTGTCATTTTCTCCTTCCATACTTTGAATTTGAATGTGAGTCTGGAACCATTGGAAAGCTTGTTTCTGGGGGTTCAATTTGGACACAAGAATGACCTAGAACGGAGTCCCGATGAGAGAGTTATACTCGTTTGAAGTTTTCATATCTGTGCTGAAAGCAGGTCCGCTCGAGCTGGAAAAGCGGAGCTCGAGCGGACTGTGCGAATTCAGCAGCTTAAAAACGTGATTTTTAGCTCATTCTTTGCATTTTCCTTTTTCTTCTTCATTCCTCTCACCCTAGGTCCGAAAACCCTAGGTTTTTTACCTCAAATAACTTCCATCTCCCTAAGTTTTGGCCAAGATCTTCTATCGAAAAGTGAAGAACACATGAAGATCAACATATTCTACCGATTGGAATTCGGATTTGTGAATGACTCTTCTCAAAGCTTGCTTTTCTTTCTTGATTCTTGAGGTAGGGGTTCTTATTATTCCTCAATACTTCCATAAATAGATAGATTTGTGGTATTTTGTGTGTGAGTGATTTTCTGACCACACTGCCAACTCAGTATTCAGCTGGAGAGCACTGGCAGAATAGATGGCACATGCCTGACTTGCAACAAAAAGAGAAGATTCCGGCGGTGGTTCGTCCACCCATGGGCACTCCGACGATCAAGTCAGTATATCTCTCAAAGATAATCAATAGTGCTAAACTCACTGTTTTGAGAATAAATTGCGTACCTGAGACCCATCGGGGGTGCCTTTGTTTTATAATTAACTCAATCCTTGTCCCAACAGAAGCCTAACTTCAATGGACTTTAGCTCAGTGCTTATCCAGCACTCTTTAATAGATAGAGATAAACTCTCTAAGAGCTTTATCTTTATCCAGGCTGAGTCCCTTCATCATTTTAGGACTCTTGTGCCCTATCTGCTTATCTCGGATTCCGATATCTTCGGAGATAACCTCGTCCTTGCCGAGATCACCTCGGCGTCATGACCAGGACACGTGGCACCTCAGCTGACACGTCGGTGTCACCTTGGCCACGTGTTGGTACTCAGAAAATATATCCTCACAACTGCCCCCTAGGTTCTATTACCTCGGCATTCTGAGGTGATAGAACCTATATCGGTACTTCCTGCCCGTACTTCGGCTTCTGCCGAGATCATCATTATAGGCCGACATGTCTTCTTTAAGATCAAGAATTCCAAGAGCTTCTTCACGCGTATGAGCTGTTATACATAATAACTCAACCGTTTAAGCCACGTGCCTTCCCCTTACTGGATCGTACTTGTTACGCGCTTGTAAGTCGAATTCTGCTTGCGTGCGCCGTCTGACAAATCTATCGTTCTAGGCTCATTAATTCTGTTTTGCCACCGTTTCAAGTTTTAACAAAACTTTTTCCCCTTTTCCTTATTTTTTCACTTTTCTCCATCGTTTCTGAGGTTCTCTCTCTCTCTAGCTTTTTCTTCCAAATCCTCTATTGTTCAAGCTGCTAAAGCTCTACAACTTGCTCCGTCCACTTCCTCCGGCGAGGTTCTTGCTAATCTTTTCTGCAGCTGCCGTTCGTCTGACTTCGGCGAACTCAACACCGGCTTCTTTTCTTCGGTGAGTTTACTATTTTTCCTAATTTCAGTTTTTGATGCTCTTCATTACTTGTTGCCATTACTGCTTTGTTCAAACATTCGATTTGCGAATCATATATCTTACTGTGTTTATTTCACAACTTTTCTCTTGCTCATGTCTTGAATATACGTACTGTTCACAATTTTTCTGCACTTTTGCCACTGTTCTTGGCCTGTTACACCTATCTTGCGTTTCTTGATGATCCTTCGCTGTTCTTGACTCTGAATCGCATCACCTGTTTCTGTTTTCTAGATTCGTGCCCTCAATCTTCATCTCCATAGTTTTAGGTTTGGGACTTGTTTGTAGAACCCATTTTAGAAAAAAACTGAAATGATTCCCCACAGATTCTGTGTATTCTTAAGCTTTAGCCGAGGTCCCTAAAACCCTCCAAAAACTCCTTCCTTCTGAAATCCAACTCCTCTAAGTGAAGCCGACGTTATGGGTATATGGAAACATAGGGTAGACACCCCGACCAAGTTAGATCACTTTAGGCGTGAGTTTGACATCCCGGCCGATGTCCATCTGAGGTTGGCTGGGGAGGATGACTCCATCATGCCTACAACTGATTCTATGCTCTTCCCTGTGGTAGCCTTCATTGAGTGCGGACTTCGGCTCCCACTCAACACCCGTTTTCGTGAGATACTTCACTATTATAAGTTGAACCCGATGCAACTCGCAATGGTATCATAGCCTTAGCCAAACAAGAAAACGCTAGGATTACCTTAGCTGATATCTAATACTACTACACCATGTGTGGCCTCAAAAACGATATGGGCTACGTTTTCTACCTCAAGCCGAGGTCCACAGAGTACAAAATTGTCGCTGACCTCCCTGATTCCAACAAGGGAGCTGGGGATGACTATTTCATTACCTCGGAGAACTGGGAGTTTTCTCCAGACGAGGACCTCCATCTCTACCCTCTTCCTCGATCAGTTTTTGTAGAGGGCAATGGTAAGAGCCCTGTGTTCATACTAACTTGTTTTTTAAGTCTTCAATACTTTATTTGTTTCTAATGTCTGTTTTTCTTGCAGCTCTTCCTCAGCCACCAAAGGGCTTCCGTCAGTCTTTCTTTCCCACAAAGACTTGAGAAAACTGTTGGATCTGCCAGTCCCAAATGGAGAGCCCCTCTGGTACTCAATTTTATTCCCTCCTACAAGTCGGTTTTTTCCGATGTTTCAAAGAAGAAGCAGAAGAAGAGTCTGTCTTCGCCTTCTGCCACAACTCCTCAAGCTGCCTCCACATCTCGGCCAGATCAAGGATCGACTTCTGATCCAGTAGAATAGCTGTCAACCTCGGCTCCATATTTGATCCCAATATCTCAGCGCCAACGCCGACGACGAACCATTTTTTCTGCCAAGATAGGCCGTCAAAAAGCAATCGCTAAGGATCTCTTGGCCGGTATTCCATCCACCATTGACACTTAACCAGCGCAATCCCTACCCCCACCGAAGCCGAAAAGAGTAAAGAAGGCTCAGCCAAAGGCAAAGGTGACTCAGGTTGATACTGAGGACACTTTGCCGATTTCGAAATTGGCTGAGAGTGAGAAGACCACATCTGCTACCGAGAAGAGGCCTGCCGAGGCCCAACCATCCGAGTCCATCCGATCAAAGAGGCCGAGGTCATCCGCTGCAACCACCTCGGGGTCTTGAAAGCACGATTCCGCTTGGGCCCCCCAAATCACTCTGGAAGATAAGCCAGTTATGGCCAGCGATAGCGCTGATGACAATAATGTCGGCATTGCCCTTAGTACCGCTCTGCTTCTTCCCAGCGATCTCGACCGAAACGCCGAGTTGAGTGAATATGAGAACTATGCTCTGATGCTTCAGCGCTCTGTTCAAGTAAGTGTCTTTATTTGGTCGTTTTTCTTTCTTTCTTTCTTTTTTATACTTTAGAAAATTTTGTAATAACTTCTACTCTGTTTTATTTTTTCTCAGGTGATCCAGCATGGCCATTCTTTCTCAATACAATCTTTCGAGAACCGGGAGAAGCTGGCGATAAGAAGAGGGAGGTCCCCAGTCTGCAAAAGGCCAACAAAAGCCTATAATAAAAAATGAAGACTTTGGCAGACCAAGCCGAGGCTGCTATTAAAGCCAAAGACATGGCCGAGGAGAAGGCCGATGCTGCTGAGCTATAAAGAAGGTTCTTGAGGCCGAGAAGAATGAGGCCGCAGAAAAGATGGTCCAGGCCCAAAAATAACTTCAGGATGCCGTGGCCACCAAAGCTGCTGACGAGAAGGCATATGCTGAGGGGTGGCCGATGTCACGGTGGACTATGAAAAGCAAGTGAAGCAGGCATGCAACAAGGGTTTCACCCTTGGTTGGATGTCTCTTCTAAAAAATCTTGATGTCCCGAGGACTCGCCCCTCAGGAATGCCGACGTCATTCCTCTTCCATTCCCTCAAACTCCAAGTCAATCCGACGACGAATCTGAGTCTGAGGAGGAGACCTTGGTGAGGAAATCAAAGGAGGCTGCTGGAACCAAGTCCCCTTCTCTAAATGAGCAAGTCCTGGAGTTGACTCAAGATGAGGAGGTTGAGGAAGTCCCCAAGGATGCCACTCTTGAGAAGCCGTCATCAGACGTGCCTCTTGCCGATAAGAGCCTTGATCTAACCCTTCAAGAAATTGACGCCGAACTTGCAGCCGAGAAGGCTGCCGAGATGTCTTCCCAGCAGTCGTCTGAACTTCAAACCCAACCATCTGCTGTTGCTGAGGAGTCTTAATTTTGATGCCTTTTTTCTTCGTTTTGTGCCTTGCACTTTTTTTTTCTCCTTTTTGGAACAATTTGTAAGCTTTGGCCGACATGCCCTCTTTTGAACGTTAATACAACTTTCCTGCTTGTATCTTTATCTTCTCTTTACTGCTTTTGTTTGATTCCTCACTTAGAATATTTTGCATATCATTAATATATACTTCAGTCTTGTGTAACCTTCTCGGGGTGACACGCCTCGTTTATACAAACTGATAATTTACCTCGACAAATGCCCAAGTACCTCTCTTCTCACACCCTTGGTTTCAACTTGTAAATTTCTTCATAAAATTTCAACAAGTGTTTTACCTTGGTTTAACTTTAACTTGTAAACTTGTCTCAAGTTTCAACAAGTGTTAAACATGATCTCGGTTTAACTTCAACTTGTAAACTTTTCTCAAGTTTCAACAAGTGTTAAACATGATCTCGGTTTAACTTCAACTTGTAAACTTTTCTCAAGTTTCTACAAGTGTTAAACATGATCTCGGTTTAACTTCAACTTGTAAACCTTTCTCAAGTTTCAACAAGTGTTAAACATAATCTTGGTTTAACTTCAACTTGTAAACTTTTCTCAAGTTTCAACAAGTGTTAAACATAATCTCGGTTTAACTTCAACTTGTAAACTTTTCTTAAGTTTCAACAAGTGTTAAACATGATCTCGGTTTAACTTCAATTTGTAAACTTTTCTCACGTTTCAACAAGTGTTAAACATAATCTCGGTTTAACATCAACTTGTAAACTTTTCTCAAGTTTCAACAAGAGTTAAACCATTTTTCTTCTTTCTGCCCCCTAATGTGAACCTAAGCTCCACTTGGGTTCTCATTATACATGTATTCTAAAAACAACGTCATGTATTTTTATCAGTCACAAGTGTATAGACAAATAGACAAGCTAAAACTTTATTTATTTACTTCGGCAAATGACAAAAGAACAAAAAATTCTAATGATAGAAAAATTTCAAATTGCAAGTGTTCCAAGGCCTTGGCAACTCTTTGCCCTCATTATCTTCAAGTCGATATGCCCAATTGCCTAGTACCGAGATGATTCTGTAGGGTCCTTCCCAATTTGGGCCAAGCTTCCCCTCTCTGTGATCTTTTTTGTTGTCGACGACTTTTCTCAAGACGAGGTCACCGATTTGAAACTCCCTTGGGTTGACCTTCTTATTATAAGCTCTGGCAAGCTGCTGCTGGTATGCTGCGAGCTGTATTGCAGCTCTCTCCCTTCTTTTTTCTAGTAGATCCAGATCTCGGGCTAATAATACGTCATTGGTCCCATTCTCCACTCCCTGGGTTCTGATCCCTGGGATGCCGACTTCCAAAGGAATGACTGCTTCTGTGCCATAAGCCATGGCAAATGGGGATTCCCCCGTTGATCTTCTTGGCGTAGTCCGATATGCCCAGAGTACGCTTGGCAGTTCATCCACCCACTTTCCCTTTGCTGCTTGCAACCTCTTCTCAATCCCATCCAAGATGACTTTGTTGGATGCTTCTACTTGTCCATTGCTCTGAGGAAAACTTGGGGTGGAGAAATAATTCTTCATTTTGAACTTTGCACAGAAGCTCTTGATTAGCTTACTGTCAAATTGTGTTCCATTGTCTGCAACTATTGCTCTTGGAATCCCAAACCGGGTGATTATGTTCTTCCATATGAAGCTCTTTACATCAACATCTCAGATTTTGGCAAGGGGTTCAGCTTCTATCCACTTGGTGAAGTAGTCTGTTGCCACCAGCAGGTATTTTCTTTGTCCAGTTGCTTGGGGCAGTTTCCCAACGAGATCCATGCCCCATTGGGCAAACAGCCAAAGACTGGATATTGGGTTTAGGTCTGCTGCTGGTTGGTGTATCAGAGGTGCAAACCTTTGACATTTTTCACACTTCTTGACATAGGCCTCTGCATCTTTCTACATGTAAGGCCACCAATACCCCTGGGTAATGGCCCTATGGGTAAGTGATCTACCCCCAGCGTGGTTTCCACAAATTCGTTCATGAATTTCATATAAAAAATCTTCAACTTGTAAAGGATGTACACACCTCAAAAGGGGTCCAGTGAAGGATCTTTTGTAGAGATGTCCCTCTGCTGTCAGACTAAATCTTGCCAACTTCAATCTGATCTTGTGTGCCTCTTTGTGATCATCTGGCAATTTTCCTTCTTTTAGGAATTCTGCTATTGCATCCATCCAGCTTGGTCCCATGTCCACACACATTGCTTCATGCTCTGTGGTCAGTGGTTCGATGCTCGGGCCCGACAAATAGTCAACCATTATTGTCCTTGCTTTTCCAGGTTGTCCTGCACTAGCTAGGTTGGCCAATGCATCGGCATGACTGTTATCATCTCGGCTAACCTAAAGTAGTCGGCAGTTTTGAAACAAGACTGCCAACCTGATGACCTCCTTTGCGTAAGCCAACATCCTTTCATCTCGGGCTGCAAACTCGCCCGTTGTCTGGTTAACTATAAGTTGTGAGTCACAAAAGACTATTACCTTATCTGCTTGTACTGCTGCTGCCAGTTTCAGTCCTGCAATGAGTGCTTCATACTCTGCTTCATTATTTGAGGCCTTGAACCCCAAACGAATTGATTGTTCTAGTATCTGCCCATCTAGAGATATCAGTACTACTCTTGCCCCCGCTCCCTGTCGGTTTGAACTCCCATCAATGAACAGTCAAAAGGAGTCGTCGATATAAATGCTGCAGGGTCTGAGTTTTTCCTCTTTCCTTTGTTCTTTCGCCTTTGGCTAGGCTTCTCCTTGCCTGCTTGGACATCGTTCACCTCGGCTCAACGGAGCCTGATGTACGATGGATTCTAGTGTGAACTCGGCCACGAAGTCGGCCAAAACTTGGCCTTTGATTGTTGTTCTGGGTCTAAACTCCAGGTCATACTGTCCCAAGGCTACTGCCCATCTGACTATTCTGCCCGTCAGATCTCCTTGTTGCAGCAAGGACTTCAAGGGGTGTTCAGTTAGCACCACAATTTTATGGGCTTGGAAGTAATGGTTCAGTTTCTTTGAAGCCATTACTAAAGCCAGTGCCAATTTCTCTAAGGGTAGATACCTTGTTTCTGCATCAGCTAGGGTTTTGCTTACATAATAAACAGCCCTTTGTTCCTCTCTTTCTTCTCGAATTACTACTGCACTTATCGCATGTTCTAAAACTACTAAGTATAAAAATAGCTCCTCTCCAGGTTCTGGATTTGAAAGAACTGGAGCTGTGGTTAGATACTTCTTCAGGTCGACCAAAGTGGCTTCGCACTCCTCGGTCCATAGGAAGTCTGTGGCCTTCTTCACTAAGTTGAAAAAAGGTTTGCACTTGTTTGAGCTTCTACTGATGAACCTATTCAGGGCTGTGGCCCTTTAAGTTAGCATTTGCACCTGTTTTGCCGATGTCGGGCTGTTCAATTCCGTGATGGCCTCGATCTAATCTGGGCTGGCCTCAATGCCCCTTCTGGTCACCAAGTATTCCCAAGAACTTACCAGATCCGACTCCAAACGCGTACTTTGATGCATTGAGTCGGAGTCGATATGCTTTAAGGATTTCAAAGACTACTTTGAGGTCGGCCAGATGACCTTTAGGTTCCTTGGTCTTCACGACCATGTCGTCGATGTAAACTTCCACCGGTCAGCCAATCAAGTGTCTGAACATCTTGGTTACCAACCTTTGGTAAGTTGCTCCTCCGTTCTTCAACCCAAAAGGCATCACCTTGTAGTAGTACAGCCCTTTTAGGGTGATAAAAGCAGTCTTCTCTTCATCCGCGGGGTACATGGCTATCTGGTGATATCCCCTGTAGGCATCCAAGAAGCTCATCCTTCCATGCCCTCAAGTGGCATCCACTAGCTGGTCAATCTTGGGTAGAGGGAAGCTGTCTTTGGGACAATCCTTGTTTAGGCTGGTAAAGTTCATGCAGACCCTCCATTTACCATTCTTCTTCTTTATCACTACTGTGTTCGATAGCCATGTCGGGTAATTTACCTCACGAATGGCCCTGGCTTCCAGTAGTCTGTCTACTTCCTCCTCCACTACTTCGACGTGCATCAACGTCGATCTTCTTGCTCGTTGGATTACAGGTTTGGCCAACTTGTCAACGTTCAATTTATGGCAAGTGACCTCAGGGTCAATGCCAAGCATTTCGTAAGACGTCCAAGCAAACACCTCAATATTTGCTCTTAAGAAAGCTTCCAACTCTTTTCCCTCTTCTTCGGCTAAACCCGAGCCGAGAAGAAAGAAGCGTTCTTCATCCCTTTCCTGGACGAGGATTTTCTTCAGTGCTTCTTCACTTTTCTCAGCTGGCTCCTTGCTGACATCCTCTAGGACCTCCACGTCCTCGTCCTCGATCTCTGCCTTCTCTGGTTCTCGAATGCTGCTGGTGGATTTCATTACTGCCATGGAGCAATTCTTTGCCTGCAGCTGATCTCCTCTAACCTCTTCAATCCCATGCTCTGTTGGGAACCGCAATAGTTGATGCAATGTTGAGGGAATAGCCCCCATTGCATGCAACCATGGCCTTCCCAAGATGATGTTGTAAGTAGAGGGTGTGTCGATTACGGTGAACTCTGTTGTTATCTTCCTGGTGCCTGCCTGCACCTCCAAGCTGGTTGTTCCCAGTAGCCATGTCGGCGTTCCATTGAACCCGACCATTGGGCTATTGGATTGTTCCATATCGTCTAGGTGAAGGCCAAGCTCCTTGTAACATTTGACATACATGATGTCATAGAAGCTGCCTTGGTCAATGAGGATGCGCTTTACTTGGCACTCCCCAACCTGGAGGGATACTACCAAGGCATCGTTATGTGGATGTTGCACCATCTCAAGGTCGGCTTCAGTAAAGGACACTGCTGGTCCTTGGCACTCCTCTGCCCGATGTCTCTTCTCCCCGACTTGGTAGACATGCTGTAGGTGTTTTACCTTCTGGGTCTCCCCCCGAATCTCGTTTTCGTTGACCTTCGAGTGGATTACATTAATTACCCGAGGTCCTCCTGCCTGAGGTTGCTGTGCTGAGGGAGGCGGTGCTGCTGGCGCCTGAGGCAGTCTTGCCTGTTCTTCCCTTGTCCTGGCCTCATCGACAAGGTCTCTCAGATGGCCTTGCCTTGCTAGGTCTTCTAAGTGTGTTTTCAGGGCTCTACAACCTTGAGTCATATGCCCATCTTCATTGTGGTAAGCACAATGCTTGCCAAGGTTTCTTCCCATAAACTCTCCTGGTGCCCTCGCTGGTGCTCTAAAATAGCATTGGTTCCGAATTTGGTCCAGGACTTTGTGAATTGGGATTCGGAACACAGTTGTAACTGCCTGCGTAGCCCTCAATCCTATCTCTTGCTTGTTGGATCCATTGTTACCTCGGCCTCGCTTTGACAAGCTGTTTCCTTTTTCTTGCTTTGTCTCCTTAGTCCCCGACGTGTCTTCCTCGGCTCTGGCATACTTCTCGATTCTCGCCATGAGCTCTTCCATGCTTTTTGGCAATGTCTTTGCCAAAGACTTTCGTAGTGGACAGTCGTCTTTTAGGCCGTTCTTGAAAGATACGACCGCTACCTCTTGATTACACTCTGGTATTCAGTTGAACACCTCATAGTACCTTTTTGCATAGGCCCTAAGGCCTTCATCCTTACTGATCTTCAGAGCCATCAACGCGTCCACCCTTAATGGCTGCAACTTGTTTGTCACAAACCTGGCCACAAACATCTCGGCTAGGCCTTCCCAGGTCTTCACACTTCCCTTTGGTAGTTTGTGAAATGAATCTGATGTAATCTCCTCGAAGGATGAGGGGAACACTTTGCAGAGCAACGACTCGTTCCCACTATACAATGCCATTGAGTTCAAGTATAATCCAACGTAGAAGTTGGGGTTTGACTTACCATCGTATATTTGGAACCTCGGCATACTGAATCTCTTCGGCGCCTCAAATTTGTCCAACTCCACTGAGAATGGTGTTCTTAGCTTATCTGGGGAGGTTACCTCGACATCGGCATTTTGTTGCTTCCTCTTGAGGTAATCCCTCAAGTCCTCCTTTGTTCCCCCAGGAGCTTGGCTATCTCCCGACTTTAGTCTTTTTGGCGCACTACTCTCTACTTCGTTGTGGGTCCTTTTTGACCTTTCTCCATGAGTTGTGTCGAAGCACAGCTCTTGTCTTTGAACATGCCGATGTTCTTTGGGGTCTACTTCTTTAGTGCGATGTGTCTTTCGTGACTCTTCCCTTCTCGACTCTCCTCGCCCGACCTCCCTTGAAGGCCGGTGAGAGTGTATTTCACTCCTGGTGTGCTGGGGGGCTATTGGGATTGGCTTCTGTCCCCCTTTCTGGGCATTGGCCGCTGGAATCGGCGTGTCCTGCAGCGGGAATGGTGGCTGCATGACATTATTTTGCATCATGAAATTGACGACCGATTGCAGGTCTGCCAATTTGTTCGCCCTCGTTGTAGTACCCACCTTGATCTGGTTTCTTTAGTACGTCACCATCCTAGCCGACGTCTTTTCTGCTGTGATTCTGGTCTTCGTTGCAATTGTCCTTCTCGACGTCAACGTCAACAGGTCTCCCACTCCCGTTAGGAGTGTCATCCCCAACCTTCTCCTTCTGTTCGTCGTTGGCCATCTATTCTCCTTTCTTTCCCACAGATGGCGCCAAATTGTGTGAGTGATTTTCTGACCACACTGCCAACTCAGTATTCAGCTGGAGAGTACTGGCAGAATAGATGGCACTTGTCTAACCTGCAACAGAAAGACAAGATTCCGGCGGTGGTTCGTCCACCAGGGGGCACTCCGATGATCAAGTCAGTATATCTCTCAAAGATAATCAATAGTGCTAAACTCACTGTTCTGAGTATAAATTGCGTACCTTAGACCCATCGGGGGTGCCTTTATTTTATAGTTAACTCAATCCTTGTCCCAACAGAATCCTAGCTTCAATGGACTTTAGCTTAGTGCTTATCCAGGACTCTTTAATAGATAGAGATAAACTCCCTAAGAGCTTTATCCTTATCCAGGCTGAGTCCCCTCATCATTCTAGGACTCTTGTGCCCTATCCGCTTATCTCGGATTCCGATATCTTCGGAGATAACCTCGGCCTTGCCGACATCACCTCGGCGTCAAGACCAGGACACGCGGCACCTCGGCTGACACGTCGGCGTCACCTTGGCCACGTGTTGGTACTCAGAAAATATATCCCCACATTTTGATTATATACATACAAAACCTACATTTTTTTGGGCATCTAGAGTATATTATGAGAATTGGGAGTTTAGGGTTGAGATGTTAGGAGTTCAATTGATGGGTTAAAATGGTGGATTATGAACCCTAGGTGTATAATCAATGGAAAAGTTGGAATAAAAAGTAATGGGTTAAGAAGTTTGAATTTTTCTTGAAATTTCTAGATTTTCTTGAAACCCTAGGTTGATTCATGATGATAATCAATGATTTGGCCCAAATTGAAAGTAGAATCATGAAATTGGTAGGTTGAATTATATATGTACAAGTTTAATTGGAATTTGGTTATGTTTGAAAATTATGTTTAAAATTTGCGAATGAACTTTGTTATGAGCATTGTAAATCATGTTATAATGAGAAAGGAAATTGGGGGAAATGATTTATTAATGATATAGATGACATAAACTCGGTTATGGAATGTTGAAATGGGATTTAAGAATTCCTCTTGAATTATGTTGAATTATATTTAATGGTGTTGAGTTGAATCATGTTGATTTTGGTTTTTGTGATCTAAAATGTAGAGTTTCCGAAATGGGTTTAATCTCAAATCATTTTATTAAATTACTGGTGGGCTTGTTTAGTCATTCAACTCAAAAGGATGATTCAATGGGGTTTCTTTATGGGGATGGGAAATGTTTGGCTTTTGGTGAAAACCCTAGACATTTAGAGATTTTTGGGGAACATGGAAATGTTCATAAAACTCCTTTCTTTCTTTGAATAGAAGATGAATGGGTGTAAATTCCATAATGTGTTTTGCAAGAATGGTAATCTTTAAAATATATTGAGTTAGAGAAATGGTTTTGAAAACTTCATTTGTAGTCCTTGATGAGACCATGTTGCTATGACTTGTGAAATGAGGAAGTTGATGGTACATGGTTGACTTGAGAAGGAATATTATGAACCATGGAAATTTTTGCATTTGCATATCATTTCATTTATTATTGTGCATGGTGGTTCTAAATCGAAGAGATTTGCATTCATGGCAGAAAATGATTTGTAGAAATATGGAAATGTGTATGGGATAAATACGTTGGTAAGTCCGGATAGGGGTGTAGATGAATTTGATAAGTTGGCCTGAGTGTCCAGGGTGAAAGACCTGCAAGCTGCGCGGATAGGTGTCGAGCCTTCCGGTTAGCACCGGTAAAAATGACAGTTCAGTAGCGCTTGTTGAGCCTACTTGCAGACACCAGCCAAGGGATTACCAGTGCCGTATTTACCGCCCCTATTGAATTAATATTGGAAGTTTGAAATTGACGAAATCACATGATAATATTGAGAACATGGAGACTTTGAAACAATGGATTGAACTGAATATTTACATTTACTTTTGTGTTGAGGAAAAAGCATAACTATATATACTTTGTGAAAATTCTCTACAGAACATGGAAATTAATTATGAAAATGGTTTTTGGGAGTTCACTTCCCGCCGTATAGTAGCCGGCAAAAGGTGGAAAGTGTTATGAATTGGGTGCCCGCTATCTCGCCGTAGTAAGTCGGCAAAAGGTGGATTGTGTTGAGCTATGTGTTGAGAAGTGTGTTGAGTTGATGATGTTATTGTTGCTTGTGATGAATTTGTGAAATCACATATTGATGTGTAATTTGGTTTAAAGAGGAAACGTGCATAGGCATTATTTGTAAATAATGGAAATCAAAAATAGATATGAGGATTATAGACTATGATGGTAAACTTAATGAAGTAGTTATGTTAATAAAAGTAAATTGTGAGCGTTGTTCTATACTTAAATAAAGGATTGGATTGAAAGGGGTTATTAATATTGTGTTATCTTGAAATGAAACCTTGCAGGTGTAATTAACGGTGTGAATTGAGTATAGGAGAATTGTTGGCGAGTCAAAAAGGAAACTTGAAGTTATGGGGTTTTAAATTAAAAATGAAGAGTAGAAAAGAAGAATGAAAGAAAAAGAGGAACAATAAAAATGGAAATTAAATGAGAAATATTTTGGGAATTGGTTAATAACCTTTAAATGATGTTGTTTCTTAAATATGGTTGTTTCACAAGGATCTATGGTTTTCTAAAGTTAAGGGATGAATTTTAATGCCTGAAGGTTTTTCTTAAAGGTGTTTAAATAGTTTTTAAGAAAACGGTACCTTACTTATGATATTTTGAAATTATGAAATGTCACCCTACTATATAGTATCACCCTGCATGCATGATCATTTCTATCTATGTGTTAGTTATTGATTTAGAACTATGAGATTCCTACTGGGCATTAGTGCTCACCCCGTTGTTGTTTTACCTTTTTACAGGAAGAAAGTTTGGATTATTTGATTAAAGATGTTTGGAGTTCTTGAGTCCATTTGTATAACTTCATAGTAGATGTAATGGAAGTGGATTTTGTATTTGTATTTATTTATTTGTAGCACAGTAGGAGATTGGCATGTATGATTGTCATTGTAATTTTCATTGAGAGAGAAAGAGCATGTATCATTGTATTCCTATTACTCAAGTGTAATAGATATTTGTATATGTATAAAAAAAAAAAATGGACCTAATTTTAAGGCCTTGGTAATGTTTCCAAGTAATTAAAAATTAGGACGTGACAATGAGCAAGGCAAAGATGAAACTTTAAAGATGCTTAAACCCAACTTTATGAAGATCAAAATAGAGATCTTGAGATGATCACTCTTTTTAACAAAGGCAAGAGGGTAGAGATATCACTAGAACTAGGTGAAAATGTAGAGAGAGAGAGAGAGTGAGTGTGTTTTAGAGAGAGAAGGTCCTGATCTAGGGTTTTTAGGAAAAAAAGAGTATGAAAAGTGATATAAAAAGTCACTTTCGCGATCTGATATACGCACAGTCCGCTTGAATACAAGAGTTGACGCTCGAGCGTCAGACACAATAAGTTGTTCCGCTCGAGCGCAAGAAGTGACGCTTGAGTGCAGAATATGCGCATCCAGTAGTTTTACAGACAATAGACCAAGGCTTGAGCGCGAGAAAATGCCGCTCAAGCGGCCACCCGCTCAAGCGTAGGAAACGCCGCTCGAGCATAGAGTACACTCTCCTAGTAGTTGCAGACCTGCAAAAGTACTGAGAGTTTGCAAATCCTGCTCAAGCGCAAAAAGTGCCGCTCGAGTGGTGGACCAAAATCCAGGGTAACAAAAGTTTGAAAACTAAGCAACCAACCTATTTAAAACATGCTCGATACAACTCAATAGTCAAACTCAAGTAAGAATAAGAGGGAAAAGACATGATCAACCATATGAGGCTATGAAACCCGAGTTCAGAATACAAAATGGGTCGGGTCTAAACTAGAAACGCTATAGAAAGGTCAAGGAAGGTGAAAGCGGTCAACCTTCCAACAGCATCAGGAGTTAAACTGTTAAAATTATTGGAACTGATATCCATATAGACAAGGCTACTCAAGCTACTCAAACAATGCAACATTGAGTTATCAAAGTCATTAAAAGAAAGGTCAAGGACTGTGAGAGAGATCAACCTTCCAAGAGTATCTGGTATTGGACCAACTAAAGCGTTATTGCTAAGGTTGAGATACTATAATCTTGAAAGATTCCCCAAATGATGAGGAATCATTCCACAGAAAAATTGTGACCAAGAGAGGTCAAGGTATCTCAAGCTTTTCAGGGAGCCTAAGAATTTTGGAAATTGCATATCTGAAAAATTGTTCACGCTCAAGTCTTTGTAACTCAAATGATTTAAAACGAGTAAAGAAGGACTTATCTCGCCTCTCAATCTGTTCTTGTCGAAATTTGCAGAATGCTGAATAAAATCGCCCTTGTGGGAATCAAAAGGGATTGGATTACGTAGATCAAGCTTCATGACATGGCCTGTTTTCCTACTGCAACCGACTTCCTTCCATAAACAACAGTCTTTTACAACCCACGTGGGTAAGTGATTTGCATCATCTTTGAGCTTTCCCCTAAACTCGATAAGAGCTTCTCGCTCACTCACTATGCAACTCACATTTGAATTTGTAGTGCTACAACAGAACTCAATTATTTCAATGAAAAGAAAAGCAATAACATCAAAAGAGCACTAGAGGTTGTGCCCATGGCTTCTTAGTATGGAAGGTTACTTGGTACGAGTGTTTAAAGATGAGAGTTTAGCTGGTGCATTGTAGTTTTTAAACATGAACTTGAGGGAACTCTATTAGAAGACTTGATGACTTCAAAAGGCATAGCTCATGAATGGCAATTACTTCTTCTTAGGGAAAGATAATGGAAATGTCAAAAAATAGCTTTATTTCATTTACTTTTTCTTTTCTACGTAAACCTCTCTAAAATTATGATCAAAATATAACCTAATAGTGCGGAAAGTGGGTGGGGAAAAAAAAGTCTTCAATGTTCAAAATTTCAAATAATGATTAATTCACAATTTTTTACATAATTCTAAAAGTAGTATTAGAGACCCACAAATTGAATCCCTAAATGATGTGGCAAAAAAGATAGACCCCACACAATTGAGTATGTGACAAATTGAAAGTTGACGTGTATTATGCCACATCATTGTAGAAATTATTGAAAGTTTTTTATGGGTCATAAACATTTACTAATCATTACTTGAAAATGATGTGACAACTTATAATAAATTTTTAGTTTTTAGACTAAAATAGTACATCCCCAAACGGGATCTTAATGTGTGCTACATCTTGTTTGGTTTAGATTGATTTTCTGAAATTTGAGTTTTTTTATTCTTAGTGAATTTTTTTTAATATTTTAATTAGTTTTTTCACTTTTTAGATGCACTTAAAAGGTAAAATATTTGTAAAAAAATATTTAAAAATTTCAATAAATATACAAGAATACGCAAACATACTAAATTTTTGTATATTTTTTTTATTTTTAAAAATATATATTTTGTATAAATGTTATTATTTTTAAGTTTATCTAAATTAGGTGTATCTAAAAAATAAAATATATATATATTTACAATATTTAAAAAATTACAAAAAATAAAATATTATGAAAAATAAAAAAATTAATTTTTAAAAAGTCAGAACAATTCGAGGCCTAAGTCAAGAATATATATATATATATATATATAAACACGTGTGTTGTTTAGTAAGTAACAAGTAACATTTTGTTCACAGGTGAGTTTGCAATATCAACAATAAAATTTTAGATATTTTGTTGCATCAATTTATGCCAAGGTTACATATTGTGATTGATATTACAAAATTTTACAATAAAATTATATATTTTGTGATAGGGTGTATATGTATGCACCCTTCAAGGAGTGCACACCCTAACATTTCCCTATATATATATATGTAAAAATACATTTTGAGTTATATTATAAGTGTTTATATTTAACTAAGTGCCCACGTATATTAACGTCTCTACATAATGTAAATGAATCATATTTTTTATTTTATTGTTTGAATCTTGACAAGAGTATCATCAGTGACGACTGGAGGAATTTTTATAGATACAATCACTTCATAAGCTTAAGTTTTACAAACAAAAACTTAAACTACGTTACTCTCTTTTATTTTGAATTTTTTATTTTTTGTCGTGTTGTCTATAGTGAATTTTATATATCTATTAGTTAATAAAATATTTATAACAAAAAAATCTGATGTTTTGAAATAAAAATTTCACTGAAGTGTATCTAGATTAACTAAAACAAAAAAGTTAATAAACAATTTAAATTAAAACATTTTACCAAAGACAAAAGAAACACATAAAATAGAAAATAGAAAACTGAAAAATTATTTTCAAAAAATGTTAATAAAAAAAAGTAAATAATGGGTGGTTTTTTTTTTTTTTTTGAGAACACGGGACACATTATATTAATAAACAATAACATTACATAAGTAAGACCCTAAAAGGCCATCACAACTAAACAACAAAACAAAAGATAAAAACAAATTCGCCAAAAACACAGCTACGAGTTAGGGAAAACCACTGATCTTCTCAAAGATATGGTCTAAAAAGTAAGATCTGCTTGAAAGCATGTCGTCTTCTTCTCCGTCCTCCCCGTCACTATTGCTCAACTTTGTCACCACCGCCACAAGACATCTAACACCGCCAAAAGCTAAAGTTGAGAAGGAAATACAGCCACAATGGTATGGAAGAAGACTTGAGAAAGGAGGGAGCCATTGTAGGTGTCAAAAATCAAAAAATCTATGTCAAAATCGAAGAAAACTCTCATATCCCCTATTTCAGACATAAAAAGTCCAGATCTACACTTAAAAACTGTAGATCTATACTCTAATAGTGTAGATCTACATTTTAGAAGTGTAAAATAGGTCACTGGAATGTCACCGGAGCAACGCCGAAGTATCGCTAGAAATCACCTAGAGAGTCTCTCTCTGGACCTTCTTTAATGGGTGGTTATTGGTGGGTGAATAATGTGTGAAAATGGTATAAGTATTTATGGTAGGTGGACGGTGGATTGTGAATGAGAATTGTAGATATATTTTGAAGAATGCCTAGATAGGTGGATGGTTGGTCAGAATTATAGATATCTCTGCAAAACTGATGGGTAGGTGTTGGTGGGTTTTATTTTTCAATTTTTAAAGTAGGTAGTATTTTTTTTTTTTTTTTTTCAATATTGTAGTGGCATGTGAATGGTGGGTGAATTAGAATAAATTTTTTTTCAAAATTTTTAATTTTTTTATTTGTCTAGTCGTGTAAAATGTAAATATATAATTTTTTTTTTAGAAAAAGTTTTAAAAAGATTAAAAAAAAATTTAAAAATATACAAAAAACTATATCCAAACACCATCTAAAACATAGGAGAAAAAGTTGGTTAGGATTGTGCCAAAATGGCATTGCATCAATGTGGCGCCATTGCTATAATTTGGCATTTCATAACAGCAATTTCAACGGTGAACAAGTAAAATATATGGCTACAATTATAATTTAGCAACAAATAGTGTAAAATAGCAATATGATAACAATGTTGTTCCAATTGTCAAATTGCTATTTTTTAGCTTAACCAACTTTCGGGTGGTTGACCGAGTGATCGTCCAAATTAGTAATTTTAACAAACATTCAGTAGTCATCCAGGTGATCATCCACAATATATTATCTTTCTGATTTGAGCCGAAATGTTACACTTTAAGACTCTTATTTTATGTTTTTAGTGTTTGAATTTATCATATTTAATACAATAAAGTGTTTTCATCATTTTTAGATTAATATCACTCCAAAAACAAAAGGATCCTAAAATGAAACAAAAAGAGCGAAAAGTCCACAACTCCGCACAAGCGGAATTCACAAATCCGAGAACAACACTAATTGACTGGAAGCAAACACTTGTTTATATATAGATTGATTATAAATTTGAGGAGGAATTTGCGGAGGCAAGTAAAAGACAATGAAAATGTGAAAACGAGCCGAACAGAGACTGAGTTCTAACAGAAATAGAGGACACAAATCTGCTGTTGAAAGTGCTTTGGTTCTCTATCGTAATCCTCTGGATGTTTATCAGAGTGTGACGGGAACTCCAACTGGTTTGATTTCTCTGGTCAGTGAGGCGAACACGATTACTAGAATCGGGCAGGTGGCTTCCGTGGTTAATAAATTCATCCATGTGTCAGGCAGAATTGCCATGGGTCATAGATTGCTTGAACCAGACTGCATGTGGAGGCAGTTCTAGGTCAAAGCAGGTGTAGGTCCCCGTTAGTAGCGGCTCAGATGGTGATTTGTTTCAATGGTATTGGTTTTGCAGGTTTGGAGATCAGATATTATTTAAAAAGGAAAAAGAGAAAAAAAAGAAAGAAATTTGGGGATTTTGGAAGAGCAGTGATTGGTAGCTCGAATCACTGGCTCGAAATCTGGCTCGAGACCCAAAACGACGTCGTTTTGGGTCTCCAATTTTCCTCTTTTTTTTTTTCTTTTCTTTTCTTTCCTGGTTTTGGCTTCGTTTTGCAGAACGAAGAAGAAGAAGAAGAAGAAGAAGGGAGAAGAAGAGAAGGGAGGAGGAGGAGGGGGAGGGGGAGGGGGAGGGGGAGGGGGGGGGGGAGGGTGAGGGGGACTGGAGGGGGCCTAAAAAATGGAGGAAGAAGACGAAGGAAGAAGAAGACGGAGGGGCTGCGACGAGCTCGGCGATCTTGGCGGGGCTGCGACGAGCTCTGCTGGGCCGACGACCGACGGGCGGCGAGACGATCGGAGGCTGTCTCCCTCCCACGACGAGCCCTCCCTGCGACGATCGACGGTCTGACGAGGACGCCGAGTGGACGACCCACGGCGGGGCTGGGCTGCGACGAGGACTTCCTTCCTCCCTTCCTCCTCTCTTCTTCCTCCCTTCCTCCTCTGTTTCCTCTCTTCTCTCCCTCTTTCTCCATTCGAGCCATTTCGAGCCTCGTAGCATTTGAGCTACGAGGCATTATTGATTTTGGAATTAACTTTCAATTAGGATGCGTAGAGGTCATATACTTGAATTCGAGCTCGATTATTATTAACAACTCTCATTTGATAGCAGGTCAATGTATTTTTATTTTTATTTTTATTTTTATTTTTATTTTTTCCAGATTCTGTTTTGGGCACTTCCTGGGATATTTTTTACCTTTCTATTTTGCTCTTGACCTGCATTTTTGGTGTGAGAATGTCTCAGGAGTGTTAAATGAGCCGTACAGTTAACTGTTCAAGTTTGGTTCATTAAATTTTTAAACCGATCTCATACGAGTTTTTGTCGAGTTAAACTCGAGTAATTTGGTATTTTTATATAGTTTTAAGTTTATCAAATTGAACCGAATGAGCAATTGATTGTTGAAGTTTGATTTGAAAATTTTAACAAGTTCTAAATTGTGTTCAAACTTGATTTATTTACTTAATGAATTGAGCTTGAATGAGTTTTTAATTAGTTGAGTTTGAATTATTTGGTTTGTTTATCACCTCTATTGATGATGTGTTTTTTTCTTCATTCCATAAGTGGCTATTTCTCTATTTGGTTAAGTTTTTAAATTTTGTTTTTTAACAAATTATGAACTAATTTGACAAAAATAAATATATATTTTAAAATTTTAAAATATTATTTTTGCCCCCCCCCCCCCCGCCCCCCCCAAATATATATATATGAAAATATTGTACTTAATTTTATTTAGTAGACTAGTTTTTAAATATTAAAAAAAAAGTAGACTAAATTATAAATACACTTTAAAGTTTGTTTAAAATATGAATTATCTCATGTAGTTATGGAAATTGTATTCTGTCTCTTCAAGTTTATAATTATATAACAAATGATTCATTTTATTAATAAATTATCAAGTCAATTTATTATTTTTAATAATATCAAAAATATATTTCAATTAACAATTCAAATAATTTTATTATTGTATAGGACAATAGTTAAGAATTTGATTTTTTTCTATTAATTTTGTTAAATAAAAAATTATAACAAGGGGTATTTATAATTTTCAAAAATTATATGAAATAATTTGTATTTTAAACAAATTTCAAAGAGTATATTTGTAATCTATAAAAAAAAAAAAAAATTATGAGAATTCAACAAAACATGTTCACATCTATAATCCATCAAAAAACTTGGTATAAAGTCCCATTATTCTGTTTAGAAAATTTTGTTTACGTAATATTACTTTTTTCATATATATATATATATATATATATGTTTTCAATCACTTATTCAAACTCTTAATCAGATGTAACAATTATGCCATTTAATCTATTGGTTGAAATTATATGAAAAAAAATCCTTAAAAAATGTTCATTGTTAAAAGTCTCAATAAAAAAAGCTTCACAAAACTGCAGCCATTACTGCTCTTAATTTAAATTACTTTCACAATTTAAAAGGTGAGGCAAGTGGAAAGGTATCCAATAATGAAATTCGAATGCAAATTAAGATCAAATTGAGAGAGAGAAAACAAATGTTCCAATTTGGGGTTTTACCCCCAAGGATAGAGAGAAAAATTAAGTTCTACTCCGATCACAATGTATATTTTTTTATTCTAAAACTTAATAGGTATTACATCACCTATTTATATATTACAGCCAATAAGTTATTTAGCAAACACTAGTCTATTTATTATACTACATCATACTCTCTCTCTCTAAGAAACGTGTCCTCATGTTTGAGTAGCAACTGAGGCGGTGTTTGGGAACTTGATTTTGGATTTTTTTTTTTTTTTTTGATTTTTTTCATTACAAGACAAATGTTTTACAAAACCAAAAAAAAAAAAAAAAAAAAATCCAAACAAAATATCACATCAAATTTCATAATCATTTCACTTTTTCTTTCACAAACATCACATCCAACCACAAAAAAACCTAATTATCTTCCCAAATACAAAAAAATTTCTCCAATAATATCCTACAACTAAAAAAACCTCTTTCCCAAACATCCACTAAGTATACTCAATGTAACACCATGCATTGAATCCCTAAGTAAGGAATAGGTGTTGCATCTCCATGCTTAACACAAACATGTTTCCTTACAACCCATGCTTAAGCAAATACATCGATCTGCTTCTTTGGCTAAGCTACCACCAGAGCCGGCCCTGGGCATAGGCCCACCAGGCCATGGCCTAGGCCCCCTCAAAATAGACCCAAAAAAGGGGTCCCCTCCTATTATAATTGAGTGTAATATATTAGGTATGTTTTACGTCTAAAAAAAATTGAAGAAGACCCAAACTAATTTAAAATAAATTGACCCATTCAAAAATTGAAAGGTCCATTCAAAAAAATTAGCATTATTATCCATTGACAATAGACCCAAAAAAGGCCCTCCTCCTATTGTAGTTTAGTGTAATATATTAGGTATGTTTTAAGTCTAAAAAAAAATTAAGGAATGCCCAAACTAATTTAAAATAAATTGACTCAGTAAAAAAATTGAAAGGCCCATTTAAAATAATTAGCATTGTTATCCATTAAAAATGATTCTGCAAAAAAAAATTGGGAAAATTATTTATAAGTCCTATTAGTGAGACTTATGCTACATATGGTCCTACTAAAAAACTTATGTTCCCATAAGTCCTGTGGGAAGTTTGTTGACACATTTACCCTCAATATTAGTTGTTAATATCATAAATAATAGTAAAATCATATATAGGAAATTGATATAAACGTAACGTAACGTGACACCTACATAAACGTAACGTGACACCTATACGTAACGTGACATCTACATAAACGTAACGTAACATATCTACATAAACGTAACGTAACGTGACACCTACATAAATGTAACGTGACACCTATATAAACGTAACGTGACATATCTACATAAACGTAACGTAACATGACACCTACATAAATGTAACGTGACACCTATGATCTATGGTAACATTCAATTTTTTATATAGAAAATTGATTTTATTTATTTTTTGGATTTTTTTATTTTTTTTTTCAAAGATTTTTTCTACCACGTCAGTGATTCGGCCTCAAGTCGATGTTGCATACTGCATTCATGCGCTTGCGAGGCGATTGGACAATTACAACCTGGGGTGATGCTTTTCAACACCAACTGTTGAATGCATTGTCGTTTCCGAAGTGCGCATATATGCAACCACGTGTCAAATTTTCTATTTATAGGCATGCCTGATCTTCAAAATGTTGGTAACCTGTAGTTTTCACAGTGAGTGTGCTATGAACACAACACAATAGAATTGCCCAAAGATATGACTAAAGGGACCCACGTAGAATTATTATAAGAGGAAATTGCAAATAAGACCTCTTTTGGCATGCAGAGTAAAAGTCAATTTTTTTATTTTTTTATTTTTTTTAGTCATATTACCATAGATCATATTTATATAAAACGTAATATGACACCAACATAAATCAGTAACATTTTTACATTCAATTTAAAAAAATAAAAACTTATTAAGTTTGCGAAACGTAACGTGACACGTTACGTTACGTTTATGTAAGTGTCACGTTACGTTTATATAGGTGTCACGTTACGTTACGTTTATGTAGGTGTCACGTTACGTTCATATTGGTGTCACGTTACGTTACGTTTATATAGGTGTCACGTTACGTTACGTATATATAGGTGTCACGTTACGTTACGTTTATGTAAGTGTCACGTCACGTTACGTTTATGTAGGATCTTATGGAATACATTCTTATGAAAATAGGACTTGAGACTCTATAAGAAATAATACATGACTTAGCCTAGCATAAGTGTCTGAAAAAGGACTTATAAATAAGTCTCCCAAAAAAATTAAATTATGCAAGTATGATTGATTTATTTGCTTCTAAAAATGTAAGTAAAGCGAGAATCAAGCGATACTTATTAATTGTTGTAATGTAATGCTAAGAATTTTTTGTGATTTTGACACAAATCTTTTGTCCTTTACCTTTAATTTTTTTTTTTCATTCAATTAAAAAAAAAATGTGAAGGGCCCCTAAAATTTATCAGTTGATTATCGATTTTGAGCCCCAGAAATCTCAAGGCTGGGCCTGGCTACCACAGGTGCAAACTAACAACTCCTATCATGTCCAAACCCTTCCTTGCTTAACACTTGGACAGACTCCTATTTTCCCAAGCCTCTTCACTGTTGACATGCAGACTGGTGTAGACAAGTACTCTTCTTGTTGGAACGAGACTACTAAGCTGACAAATGATATTTTCCAAAACAAACAAGGCTGAAAGTTGTGACCAATCAATAGGATTGACTATGCAACCACTAGACAAGAACAACTTGAGAGAAACTGATCATGAGTTGGAATTCAGTAGTGCATGCCTTCTTTCCTTCCTTCCTTCCTTCAAACACAAATGTGAACTGACCCCACAAGAAGCAACCTACTTGACTCAAAACAAATTCCTAAAGATGTATGAAAGAAGTCACAACAATAAACTTCAAATAATTTCTTTGAAGCTTTCAAAAATTTGAATGATAGCTTGCAATGTGACAAGCAGTCCACTAATTTGTTCCAACTCATCTCTTTGATTGTGATTTTAATGTGGATTAGCATCATTGCTCATTCCAATTGAGAAATTCATCCTCACATTTTCACCCAATTTTCATGCAAAAATCCTAACATGACCACCTCTCTAAGCTCGATCTCTATTAGCCATCTAACAAAAATCTAGAGCATTGTGATACTCACTGTAGCACTGGAATGACGCATTGTTAAGATACAGGTCTTGAACTTCAGCCAAAATGGACCAGTAGGCAAGGTCACCACACATTCACTACCAAATCAAGGCATCAACTAAAAGCCGAAAAGCAACAATATACATTTGGGACAAACGAGTCAACAGATCAACCAATCAGCATGAAGGCAACATCAAGATCAATGTCGCAATTAAAATCGAAATGCAACAATGGAGAGACGGTCTCCTCACTCACGGGAGAGTAACCGATTTTTACTATAACAATGGAGAGATTACAGAAAGATTACAATAGAGGAGGAGATTACACTCTCCTCACTCACCCACTCACCCGTCTCCCTCGCTCACACCGAGAGAGACGGTCTCTCCGTCTTACATCTCTCACTCTCTTTGGTTTGCTCTCTTGGTTCTCTCTCTCCTTCAACTCTCCCCTCAACCTCTATTTATACACATTAAGAGGGAGAAGAGAGACTTAGATAGTGCATGGATAGTGGGGCGGTTGCCACCCCCATCCATCTTAATGGGGAGGTGTCATCCCCACTTCTCTCCAAGTGGGTTCTTCAAGTGGTGCATTATCACCCCCTCAACATGGGGTGATATATCCAACAAATTTCGCAGCTTCGTGGTTCACTTCAACAGAATCTGAGATTTTCCATGTGCTTCAACCTAGAGAAGACCAGAGATGAACTTGAAATTTGAGATTTCTAGGTGCTGCAAACTAGATGCGAATGAAGAAATATGATCAGTTTGCGATCTCAACTTTGATTTGAGAGAGAAAAACTAGTTCATAATACAAGAAACAAGATCATGATGGCTTCGGATCGCGACTACCAAATCTAGGTTCAATCCTTGATTGTGAAGTCAAATCTATGGCTTTGGATCAAGTCAATTAGACTTGTGATGGCAACTTTTGGTGAGACGATCTAGGGTTCGCATCCAAGAATTAGGGTTTAAATCCAGAACCAGGTATGTTCCTCTTTTTTAATTGAAGAACTGTATGTACAATTTGGAACAATTAAAATAGTCATAAAAAGATAAAATAGGTTAAAAAGTCAATAACATAAAATGTTACATTCAAATCATAATTATCTCTTTTTTTTCTCTCACAAAAGTCAAAAAAGTCTATCCCAAACCAAGTTTTTTAGCCCTAGACTAAAATAGTCAAAAAGCCAACTCACATCCCAAACGAAGCCTTAGTCTATTTATTATATTACATCACCTTAGAGCATCTCCAATGATGCATGTTTTTTTCCACCAAATTTGTGTAAAAACTCCATTTGATATCAAGTGCTCCAATAGAGGATTTTGAGCTTTCATCAAAACAGTGGTCGACCAGGCAGATGTCCGACCGGTCGACCGGGTAGTGTATTTTTTTCACAAATTTTTGTCTAGAGGTGGTCATCTGAGGGGACATCTGGTGGTGAAGATCTAACACCTATGAACATTGATTTGATGAAAGCTCCTAGGACCATCTCCAACGGCTCATCGGATGCATCACCAAATTCAAATTTGGTGAAAAAGATGTACTTTTTGTGCTTCAATGGTTTCACCAAAACAGTATCAAATTGAGAACATATCAAATGTTTCACCAAATTGAGGATCTGGGAAGCGTTCATCAATTTACTGTGCAGGACCATTGGTGATCTGACACACTGAACAATCAGCTAGACGACCGGCTGGCCGGTTCGCCCGGTCATTTGGTTACTTCATCAAAGAAACAACGGGCCAAAGGGCAGATATGATCAGACTTTTTGTTTCTCATCTTCACTCACTCCAAACGTTACACGTCAATCTACAATGACCCACACGGATAAGGACCATTCCTCTCTCTTTCTCTCCCTCTCCGTCTCCTCCTCTATATTCTACTTCTGCTGTCACCAATCCCTACAAGACATTGAGGATTCAACCTGGTGCTTCTGAATCTGAGGTCAAGAAAGCTTTCAGACAACTTGCTCTCCAGGTAATTTCTCTTTTCATTTTCTTATCATAATGTTGATCTTCTTCTATAAATTTGGTTTTGATTGGTCTCATTTCCTATTAAATTTTAAAAAAAAATAAAATTCATTTGAAAAATGTTAGAAGCTCAGGATTTAGATCTTACCTGGGTTCTTCTTCTTCTTCTTTTTCTTCTGAGTCTTACAATTTAATTTGTAATATTCTTTAGGGAGAGGAGGTAAGCAGAAGAATGGACAAGCAGAAGGAAGAAACCCCGTGTTCTTAGAGATATTGGTAACCTTGTACTTGTTCTTACTGTAGAAGAGAAGCCCAAAATCAGATCTCTCGGCCTACTGGTTTTGAATTTGTTTTTCACTTGCTTTTGCCGGTTGACCGGTCGGTCATCCCCCTAGATGACCGATGGTTTGATGATAACACCGTTGGAGTGACTGATATCAGATAGAGGATTTCGTACTTTCTTTACTTAAATTTGATGAATTATTTGGTGAACGATTGGAGATGCTCTAAGCGTCTTCAATTTGGTGAAAGATTTTGGATATCCTCAATTTAATGCTCATTTGATGAAACCATTGGAGCAAGAAAATTGTTTTTTCATTAAATTTAAATTTGATATAGAAAATGGTCTTACATACCAATAAAAGCCAAAAAAAAATAGAAATATTAAAAAAAAAAGCATTTACACTCTACTTTTAGCATCTCATACTTTATTTTTTATTTATTATTATTTTTTTTATGAGAGGTTAGAAGATTTGGAAAAAATGTATAATTCTATACATACTAATAATTTTACTAAAAATACAAATTGTCAAATGTGATTGTTGTAAGATATTGGGGTTTGACCCAATGGTTTAGTAGCCACACCTTAAGGTGTGGTGAGGGGGATGTTAAGGGTTCAAGCTGATGAAGCAGTGGTGAACCCCTTCAGTTGTAATCTAACTATACTAACATACTAATGCTATCTTTTGAAAAAACAATTCTGATTGTTGTAAGAAAACTATAATACTTGAGAAATGCTATTGTTCCATATTTATCAACCATGAAAATTGTCCATAAATCAGTATGTGGTGTAGATGAAGAGTTGTTGTGTTGTGGACCACATTTAGAATTAATCTCATCCACACAATTTGAATCTGGATAATTTTTTGTTTGTTTGTTTGTTTGTTTATTTATTTGTTTTTCTGTTTTTTTTTTTTTTTTGTGGAACTGTAATGTTGCTCATAATATTTAAACCTCCAATAATATTTGGATATGAATGCTTTTAATAAGATTATTAGTAAGATTTTTGATAAATATAGCAATGCTCAAAAAAACAAAAAAAAAAAAAAAAAAAAAAAAAAAAGAGGCGATGTATACAATAATGCTAGGTATCATAAAATAATATCATGAAATGCCTTCACAATGATTTTCCACTCTATTGTATGTTATGCAGTCACCCTTCACCCTTAAATTAGCTTATAGTGTTTATTGTATGTTATGCAACTACCATTGGATTAATTTCACGAGACTTTTTATGATATTTTTTTTTCTTGATTCCTAGCATTACTCTAATATGCTCGGTCCAGGAGGACCAAGGGCATTTTTTTTTTTTTTAAAGAAAAATTCTAATATACACCCTTTAAAAAGGCTGTACCATATGTACCCATAGTTATGTTATTTTCTTCTTTAGTTATAATTAATTTTCTTCTTTAGTCATGATATTGTTTTAGTTATGACTCATGAGTTCTTTAATTATGCCTCATGTTGTGCTTAGTTATAATTTTTTTTTTTTTTAGTTATAGCTCAGAAAGTATGAAATTATGTAATTTTCTTTTTTAATTAGAGAAAAATAGTGATAAATCTAATTTAGAAGGTGTCTAAGGCATTAGGTTCAATGTATTTTTTTTATTGGTGAGAAGTCCACTTTTTGTGAAATAGTTTAGAGAGAGGACTTTACTTGTTTTGAAAGACATTTTGCACTAGTGGCCCTATATGCTCATAGGGCCATAACTCAGAGGTACTAGTGGCCCTATATGCAGAAAGATGTTGAAGCCTATGTTAGAAAATGTGAGAAGTGTCAAAGGTTTGCACCTCTAATACATCAACCAGCAGCAGACTTGAACCCAGTGTCCAGTCCTTGGCCATTTGCCCAATAGGGCATGGATCTTGTTGGACAATTGCCTCAAGCAACCGAACAAAGAAAGTACTTGCTAGTGGCAACTGATTACTTCACCAAATGGGTAGAAGCCGAACCCCTTACAAAAATTCGAGATGTTGATGTGAAGAACTTTATATGGAAGAACACCATCACCAGGTTTGGAATTCCGAGAGCAATAGTAGCAGACAATGGTACACAGTTTGACAGTAAGCTAATCAAGAGCTTCTGTGCAAAGTACACAATCAAGAACTACTATTTCACTCTAAGCTTCCCCCAGAGCAATGGACAAGCAGAAGCATCAAACAAAACAATCCTAGATGGGATCAAGAAGAGGCTGGGAGCAGCAAAGGGAAAGTGGATGGATGAGCTGCCCAGTGTACTTTGGCATATCAGACCACACCGAGAAGATCAACTGGGGAATCCCCATTTGCCATGGCCTTTGGCACAGAGGCAGTAATCCCATTAGAGGTCGGCATTCCAGGGATCAGAACCCAGGGAGTGAAAAATGGGACTAATAATGTATTCTTAGCCCGAGATCTGGATCTGCTAGAAGAGAGAAGAGAGAAAGCAGCAATTCAGCTGGGGGCATACCAGCAGCAGCTTGCCAAGGCTTATAATAAGAAGGTCAACCCAAGAGAGTTCCAAGTTGGTGACCTCGTCCTGAGAAAGGTTGTCGGCAATAAGAAGGATCCCAGGGAGGGCAAGCTTGGCCCAAATTGGGAGGGACCCTATAGAATCATCTCGGTATTGGGTAATGGGGCATATCGGCTTGAAGATAGTGAAGGCAAAGAGTTGCCAAGGCCCTGGAATACTTGCAATTTGAAGTTTTTCTATCATTAGATTTTCTTGTCCTTTGTTATTAGCCGAAGTAATAATAAAGTTTCAGCTTGATTTTTTACGCTTGTGTAGTATGAATGATCAATAACTCGCATGCTCAAATGAGAGCCCAAGTGGAACTTAGGTTCACATTAGGGGGCAGAGAATTGGGAAATGATGCCTGGGAGCTGGAATCTACAGGCTAAGACTAGTTTAACACTTGTTGAAATTTAAATTTACAAGTTGAAGTTAAACCGAGATCATGTTTGACGCTTGTTGAAATTTTAAATTTACAAGTTGAAGTTAAACCGAGATCATGTTTGACGCTTGTTGAAATTTAAATTTACAAGTTGAAGTTAAACCGAGGTCATGTTTGACGCTTGTTGAAATTTTAAATTTACAAGTTGAAGTTAAACCGATGTCATGTTTAACGTTTGTTGAAATTTTAAGTTTACAAGTTGAAGTTAAACCGAGATCATAATTAACGCTTGTTGAAATTCAAATTTACAAGTTGAAGTTAAACCGAGGTCATGTTTAACACTTGTTGAAATTTTAAATTTACAAGTTGAAGTTAAACTGAGGTTATCTTAAAGGAAGATTGATTTAAACACTTGTTGAAATTTTTTTAAAAATTTTACAAGTTAAGGTTGTAATGAAAGAAGTACTTACATACTTGCCGAGATAAAAACGTTTATTTTCTTTGACCGAGGTACATCACCCCGAGAAGATTGCACAGGTTAAGGTGTATGTTAAAAACATCCAAATTATTCTAAGTATAGAGTCATATAAAGAAGACAAGGATACAAGCATTCAAAAGAGGATGTTGTATTTACATTCAAAAGAATGCACATCAGCTAGATAGAGAGCTTACATTGTTTCAAAGAAAGAAAAAAGTAAAAGGTACAGAGAAAAAAAAAAAAGAAGAGAAAAACATCAAACTAAGACTCTTCGACGTCTCTGGCTGGTTGGGGCTGGAGTTCGATAGACTGCTGAGAAGACATCTCGGCGGCCCTCTCAGCCACGAGCTCGACATCGATTTCTTGAAGAGTTTGGTGGAGGCTCTTGTTGGCAATAGGCACGTCCGATGTTGCTCTCTCAGGAGTAGCGTCTTTGGAGACCTCACCCTGAGTCAAGTCCAAGACTTGCTCATTCAGAGTAGGGGACTTGGCCCTAGCAACTTCCTTCTTCTCCCTAACCAAAGCTTCCTCCTCGGACTCGGAGTCGTCTTAGGATTGGCTTGGAGTAGGAGGAAATGGCAAAGGGAGGTCACCAGCATTCCAGAGGGGGCAGTCCTTGGGGACGTCTAGCTTTTTGAGGGCAGGCAGCCATCCAACCAAGGGCGAAACCTTTGTTGCATGCCTGCCTCACTTGCTTCTTATAGTCCTTCTTGACGTCGGCCGCCCCCTTGGCGTACGCCTTTTGATCAGCAGCCTTGATCTCGGCCTCTTTGGTGGCCAAGGCGTCCTGAAGTTCTTTTTGGGCCTCGGCCATTTTTACCTCAGCCTCCTTCTTCTCGGCCGCAAGGACCTTAGCGATGGCATCTGCAACATCCGTTTTTTTCTCGGCCACATTTTTAGCCTTAATGGCTGCCTCGGCCTGATCCGACAAGGTCTTCATTTTTGCCTCAGTCTTTTTTATGGTCTTTTGTAAACCACCAACCTCCCTAATCTTGTCGGCCAACTCCTTCCTCATCTCAAAAGATTGCATTGAGAAGGAGTGTGCGTGCTGGATCGCCTGAAAGAAAATGGACAGAACAGAAGTTAGTAGAAATTCTTTAAGTATGGAAAAATATAGAAAGAAAAATACCAAGTGTAAGGAACTTACTTGAATGGAATGCTGCAGCATCAAAGCAAAATTTTCGTATTCGCTCATCCTGGTGTTACGATTAAGATCTTCGAGAAGAAGCAAGGCGGTGGAGAGGGCAACGCCGACCTCAATGTCATTGGCGCTATCACTAGCCTTGATTGGCTTGTCATCAATCGTGATTGGTGGGGCCCAGAGGGAATCATGTTTTAGAGACCCCAAGGTGGTCGCAGAGGATGACCTCGGCCTCTTTGATTTGGTGGATTCGGATGGTTAGGCTTCGGCGGGCCTCTTTTCGGCAGCAGAAGGGGTCTTCTCGCTCTCGGCCAATTTTGAAATTGACAAGGTGCCCTTAGTGTCAATCTGAGTCACCGTTGCCTTCGGTTGAGCCTTCTTGAGTTTTTTGGGCTTTGGCTTTGGTTGAGGCTGGGATTGTGCTGGTTGAGCGTTGACAGTGTCGGGGATGTCGGCTAGAAGATCTTCTGCAGCTACTTTCTTGCGACCGATCTCGGCGGCAATTGCAGTTCGGCGTCGGCGTTGAGACAGTGGGATCAGCTGTGGAGCTGAGGTAGATGGCTCATCTGCTGGATCTGAGGTTGACTCCTGATTTCGCCGAGATGATGAAGTTGTTGGTGGAGTTGTGGCAGAAGGAGGAGACTTGCTTTTTTGCTTCTTTAGGACGTCGGGAAGTACCAACTTGTAGGTCGGGATGAAGTTGAGCAGTAGAGGAGCTCTCCGCCTATGGACTGGCAGATCCAGCAACTTCTTAAGATCCTTGCTAGGGAAGAAGGACTTACGGAAGTCTTTTGGTGGTTGTGGAAGAACTGCACGAAAGAACACAGACGTTAGAACATATAGAAAGAATAAAGTTTTAACGACTTGAAAAATAAGTCTGTGTAATACTTGGTTCTTACCATTACCCTCTACGAATACTGTTCGGCTAAGAGGGTAGAGATGAAGGTCTTCATCTGGAGCAAACTCCCAGTTGCCCGAAACAATGAAGTAATCATCCCCGTTAGAATCTGGGAGGTCGGCAACAAATTTTTATTCAGTGGACCTCAGTTTGAGGTAGTAGACATAGCCTTTTTCTAACTTGAGGCCATACATGGTGTAGCAGTATTGAATGTCGGCTAAGGTTACCCTAGCTTTTTCTCGGTGTGCTAAGGCAATTATACCATTAATAACTCTGTAAGAGTTAATGGCAAGCTGCATCGGGTTTAATTTGTAATAATGGAGGACTTCTCGAAAAAGGATGTCTAGTGGAAGCCTAAGTCCACACTCAATGAAGGAAACGATCGGGAAGGGCATGGAGTCAACTGTGGGCATAATGGAGTTGTCCTCCCCAGCCAACCTAAGGTGAACGTCGGCTGGGATGGAAAACTCCTGCCTCAAATATTCTAACTTGGTTGGGGTGTCTACCCTATGCTTCCACATACCCATGATGTCGGCTTAAGGAGAAGGTGTTGGATTTCAGAGGGGTGTGCTTCGAGAGGGTCTGAGGGACCTCAGCAAAACCCAGGAAAATGATGGGGCAAGAAGTTTTGAGGATCTAAGTGAAGTTCGTTTCAGTTCTTCCTAGAGTTCGTGAGTTCTACAACAAATCTCAAACCTAAGTTTAGGCAAACAAAGAGTGAAAACAAGAATTTGGAAAAGACACAGAAAACAGAAATAAAAATGTGATTCATAATCAAGAAAAGTGATGCATTATCAAGAACACTGTAACAGAGTGTGTGCAAGGGTGCAAGGCCAAGAACAGTGGTGAAGTGAACAACTATTTAAAGCAAAGCGTATACTCGAGAATGGATTAGGCAGGAACCAAATCATAAGATAAACATGCTCAAATACATGATTGGATTCGATGCACGAATTTGTAATCAGGAGTATGAACGAAGTTACAGTAGCAGTATACAGACGTAATAGTTTGAAGAAAAACCAGAAATTGAAACAAAAAGGAACAGTGACTCACCGAAGAAAAATGAAGTAGAAGTAAAGTTCGCCAGGATCAGACAGTGACAGAAAGCAAGGAAGTAAATGGAAGCCTCGTCGGAGGAGAGAGTGAGACTGGTTGCAGAAAAAACTTCACAAGAGCAACAATGGGGAAATTGAAAAAGTAAGAGAGAGAGAGTTTGAACAAAGACGATGATGTGAAGTGAAAAGATGAAGAGAGAGGGAAGAAGTTTTCTCAAAAACGCGAAGAGGCGGCAAAATGCAATTGACGTACCTAGAACGACGTATTTGTCAGACAGCGCACGCAGGCGCGAGGCGACTTAATGGCGCGTATCGGATACGGTCCAGTGGGGGAAGGACGCGTGGCAAAAACGGTTGAGTTGCAATGCATGACAGCTCATACACGTGCTGAAGCACTCGGAGTTCTCAATTTAATAAAGCAAAAACCTTGGCTAAGGAGGTGATCTCGGCTTAAACGAACTTGGTTGTTGGTTCCAAAGCATTGATGAAAGCAGACTATAGGTCTTGGTCATATTGAGCCGACAAGTTATGACTTTGGCAATGAATGATGAAGCAAGCTTAGCCGACGTGCTAAATGGAAGGAATGATATAGGTTCTATCACCTCAAGATGCCGAGGTAATAGAACCTAGGGCCGAGGTTATCTGCGAGAATACCAGAATCTGGGATAAGCGGATAGGGGACAAGAGTCCTAGAATGGGAGATGACTTCAGTTTCGGAAAAGATAAGACTCTTAGAGAGTTTTATCACAATCCTACTGGGAGTCCAAGATTTGCAGTAATCCTAAGTCCATTGAAGCTAGGCTTCTATTGGGATTAGGTAAGTGTTGGCTATAAAAGAGAGGCACCCTCATGGGTCTAAGGTATGCTTTTATACCCTGAATAGTGAGTTAAGAACTTTTGCTATCTTTGAGAGATAACTGACTTAATCGTCGCAGTGCCCCGGGTGGATGAACCACCGCCGAAATCTCTTCTTTTTGTGGCAGGTCGTTTGGGCTTAATCTATTCTGCCAGTGTTCTCCAGCTGAGTGATTGATTGGCAGTGTTGTCGAAAATTGACACACATACTTCGCATTGTATTGTATTGTATTGAACTCTGTGATCTAAACGATGTTAAGTTTGAGCAATCTTCAATTTGTATTGTGAATTGTGTATTGTTCAAATTTGACACACGAGTGTAAAATTATGTATTCGAATTGTGTTGTTTTTAACTCTATGATCTCAACGCTGATCATTTTGTACAATCTTCCATTTGTATTGTCAAAATTGTCAATTCTGTAAATTGTTCAGTAACCTATTCAAATTTTATACACGATGTAAAATTATTTATTCGTATTGTACTGTATTGAACTATGTGGCCCAAGAAACTTTGAGGCCTAAAGAAACAATTTAAACGAGGCCTTTATATTTAGTTTTTTAAATAAATAAATAAATTGTGTGAATAAATTATGCCAAAATCCTTACACTTTTGGGAAGTAGATTAAAAGTCAGTCTTTTGGCTTTTTTTGGTTTTTTTTTTTTGAAAAAACGTGCAAAAAAAAGTAGAGAAGTGATGTGATTTAAAAAAATAAAAAAAACTGGCTTTTAACTTGGTTTTTATTCTCTTCTTTTATTAGGTTCTAAGCTAATCATTTGTTCAATTAAAACTTCTAACTTTTCAAATTAGTTCGATACAACATTTTTGTTACATTCTATTTAATTTTTACCATTAAATATATTATATGAGACCTAACTGAAACATAAATTTGCAAATTAATTAAAAAAAAATTTAATATTAAAAAAAAAAACTATAGAACTGGCACTCTTTTCTTCATCAATATTAGATTTATGAGGTCGTTAATGAATTTTTTAAGTCAAATTTCACTTGTTCTTTAGGTGTGGTTTACCTCTTAGCATTTGAAAATAAACATATAACTCCTTATGGTTTGCGGACTAAAATGCACTATCTAATAACCTATAACTATCTTTATAGGCTAATTTAATGTCCTTACAGGACATTTACATTATATAGTAATGATGTAACATCATCATTACTCTACCCTGCCCCCCGAGGGCTGTCTTTCTGCCCTGCTCACCTCCTCCATCCCTTCATTGACAAAAAAATGTGTAAAGCATTTGATTTCTGTCAGGGAAGGGCAATATGGAGTATGGAGCCGCTGTTGCTTTTAAGTGTGGCATGTGTTCAGCACAGAATGCCGGTAACAAACAGGTTGAACCTGCCCCAGGCAAATATTGCTCTTATGAAGCTTTAAAAAAGGAGTGGGATGGCTTTTCTCTTAATGCAAAGGCCCACCACGGTTGAGGTCTTATAGGTCTCTTTAATGTCCTTACAGGACAATTGCCTGTATTGTAATCATGTAAATAATTATTACTCCATATTCTCGATTCATGTAGAAATGATACAATCGGTGATGCATGCGATTGTATGCGTTATTTCCTTATTTCACTATTAGTGAATTAAGGTAAATCATGCTAAATACTCTTATGAGACAAGTGTTTCACACTTACTGCTAATTTGGACGGAATGTCAAACGGTGCACTTTAGTTTACAAAACCACAAGAAACTATGTATTTATTTCTAAATAAGATAAGGCAAACAACATATAAAATAGGAAAGTAGAATTTGCCTTTTTTCTATACTTCAAAATAATAATAATAATTATGTTAATACAAGAAAATGATTATATTTGATTCGTTGGATGGTGCTTTTTTTTTTTCTTTTTTTTTTATAAAAAAAAACATAAATAGGTTTTTTGGCGTATTGGAAATTTTGAGGCCTATGGGAAATTTCCCAAAATTTTTGGGCCTTTGCACAATTTTGAGTCCTAGCACATGCTTTACGTGCCTTACGCTTAAGCCGGCACTGATGTGATCTAATAAACACTGACAATCTTGTATTTGTAATTTTGAACAATCTTGTATTTGTATGTGCAAATTGTTCAATTACACGAAAGAAGCCCTAGATGTCAATGTGAAGCTTCTCAAGGCCAATCCTGAGTATCTCACAGTTTGGAATTATAGAAAATTTGCTGTTGAACACATTCTCAGTCATTTGGAGACGGATACAGAGATTGATCCCGACTCCATTAAATCTATTTACAGTGAAGAACTAAGAGTTGTACGTTTGTCGGAACCACTCATATGAAAAAATATATCTATTTCTTTTTCTGTCCATGTATTTGATGCTGTTTGGTTGCTGAAAAAACTGTAGGAAAAGAAAAAGAAATTCAGCTGAACACAAGTCAACTGAATTTTAAAATTTGTTTTGAAATTTTAAAATTTTAAACCATGTGATTTTGAAATATTACGTGGCTTTCTTTTCTTTGGTTTTTTCAGCGGCCAATTGTAATTATGTTGTGTATTGTGTTTGGGTTCAATTTATTTTGAATTTTATGAAAGAACTCAATATATATGCAGACGGAGTGTGCATTGGCAAAGAATTATAGGTCTTATGGTGCCTGGTATCATCGTAAATGGGTGCTAAGCAACGGGATTCATCTGTAGATCAGGAATTGCAGCTTCTGGGGGTGTTCCTGAAGAAAGATTCCAGGAATTTCCATGCATGGAATTACCAGAGGTGAAGATTTGGGTTTGTTTACTTTAATATATTGAAGGACTGTATTTTCAAATGGTCTAATTTGGTCTTTATTTTCAGATTTATGGCAGCATTAAAGAACAGATCAGATGAAGAGGAACTACACTTCACAACTGATTTGATAAACGAAAACTTCTGTAACTATTCTTCTTGGCATAATCATAGGTATGCTTGTATCTCAATGTTATTTTACCATTTGGATCATCATAATTAAAATGGACTAGTGGAGAAAAATGTTTTTTTGTGCGATTGTTTGATTCTCAATTTTTTTTCCGTGCCTGTTGTTATTGTAGCATTACAATGAGATGTGCCAAAGTCATACTGTTTTATCTGGCTTCATGGTTCAGTTATAATTTGTTTTTCACAATGTTTATGATGTATCTTTATCAAGTTATCACTGATAATTCTTTAATTGTATAATCCTTAGATTCTTTTGCAAAAATTGCTTTAGGAAAAATGTGTTGGAACTTTGAAATTAATTCTAGCTTTGGTCCCGTTAGATGCAGAATGTCTAGTGGTAGTATGCATAGTTATATAGAACATACAAAAAATTTTGTGGATTTTCTGCAACATAGGGGTTTTTTTTAATGACATTTTAGTTAAAGACAAAATATTCAAATATCCACTTTAAAACACGTGACTTATTGTTTATGTAAGAAAAACATTCAAAATAGGTAAAGCATGACAGACTAGGTATAAGTCATCTTGTAATGTGATGCAAGGTTGATAAGATACTGATGGCATGCAATGTTATATAACACATCCACTTTAAAACATGTAACTTAACTTGTATTGATGGTATATTGTGATGCAAGGTTGCAAAATGCTGTCTCCTTTCATGCACCTTGTGGAACATGGGAAAAAATATTCATTAATTCTATTCCTTATATCAAAAGTTGATAAGCACTTTACTATTTAAATGGTCATTAGCCTAACAGATTCCAAAAAAGAAACAAATGCTATTTATTTCAGATTAATCTTCAATGGCATTTTTCTGTTTGTAATACTGTTTAAGCAGCTTTCTATGTGTGTAAATTTGGCATGCGATGTTATATAAAATTGTAGCTTGATTAACTTTCAACTTTGCTTTGTAGTCAAATGATCAATTCTTATGCACATTAATGTTATAGTGGAAACTGCATGATGAAACACCTGCTACCTTTTGATATTCTATCTATTCTAGCAGGACTAGAAAATTAAGTTTCCTGTCCAATTGTGCCTTTTGTTTTTCTTTTTCAACCTACACAAACATGCTTGTTGCTTTGAGTGCATGTTTTACCTTGTGATGTCTCTGTCTGTTTGCTTAAACATATTTCTTGTTTTTTATTCTACTTTACCTTACCATAAATGTTCTGCAGTGTAATTCTGTCTCATTTACTGGAGAAAAGGGCTCAAGGATCTTTCTCAAAGGAGAAAGTTCTGACCTTGAACACCAAGCTCTTTTCACTGACCCGGATGATCAAAGTGGATAGCTTTATCATCTTTGGCTTCTTGAGCAAACAGTCAAAGTGGAGAATCCTCTGTTGGTTTCTACTTGGCCACCTCAGGGTTCTAATCTTAATGTATCAGCAGATGGTTTCCTGGATACTTGTGCTTTGTCTCCTGTCACAGGTTTCCATCTTAATAGTGGGATAATTCCACTCATTCTTTATTTTAATGAAGCAGTTGAAGGTGTGAGCTCATCTACAATAACTGTGCAATCTATACATAACACAAATAAAGATTTAATTTGGTCACCACTTTCAACAAACAACTCTGGGAGTTCCCAAGCTTGGGTAACACATTTAACTTTTTATGAGGAGGATCTCCATTCTTTACAAACTCATCCTGTATAGGTCAGCCTTGGACATTCTCAGGGAATTGTGTCTCTGAGTGGATTTCACCATAGCCATCCTACTCATTTTGAATTTACAGTTAAAATACAACCTCATGGTTCGCAACATGCTGAAATGAAAAGTGCAGAGATGATTTCATGGGGAGATGAAAATTTTCATACTGGTGAAACACATCTTCTGGAACCAACCCAAATTAAAATTTTTGATCAACTGAGGAATAGTGAGGTGAATGAGTCAATAGCTTCTTAGTGGAGTGCTGAGACTATAGTCAATGAGATAGCTCTTTTCTGGGAATTGCTGTCAGAGATGGCAAGATCTAATGGAAATAATCTCAGTAGTTTATCTGCAACTGGATGTGGCAAAGACATCAACTGCAACATTTTTAACTGAACGTACAATTCTTTCTGCACAGAATGATGATGTTAATGTGTAGACACCCCTGTAGCTTGCTTTTTGTACTCCTCAGAGGGGTTTAGTCTCCTCGGATGCAATAGCCCTACAGTTCAGACTCCCGTGGTTCTGAATCTAGTTTCACAAGTGTAATGTGAAACGAATAAACATAAAAGAGTCCAAATGCGGCAAACCGTTTTAGAAATCGATTTTGAATCAAAGATGCCAAAAATGGACTACATTGCCAGATTTCAAAGTCGCCACCTAAATATTTTTAGAAAATTTAGGAAACCCGTGTGTAGACACCCCATTTTTGACCGTCCTCAAGACTTGGACGTCATCATTTGAACACTCGATGATCATCCATGCTCGTGTTCGTTTTGAGTTCCCGAAGGTCTCGGCTGCGCGCCTTGCCTTAGGATCTCTTAACTTGTCTGTTTTGTGCTTGGTTATGGACCAAGGACTTATGGTTTTGCTTCTGAGGGAAGAGGGTGGCTTGTTGGCCATCCCTACATCCCATCGGCTAAGGCCTTGTTCCATCGGCCTTGTTTCCTTGCCATCGGCCACAAGTGGTGGCCGATCAACACTCTTTTTGGTCGATCGGCCATATTTCTTGGCTGAGACGTTTCCACTTGCTTTTCCAGATATTTTTGTGCCAGCTGGTGAGCACAATTCTCATCCTCCATACACGTGTATGGAGGGATTTGTTCAAGACTCAAGCTTGTTCAACAAGCTTGAGAATTGAATTTCTATAAGAAGGGAGGCCCCTCTCCCTTTCCAGAAGTTCTAAAATCTTGATATAGAAGTGATATATATATCTCTCTCTCTCTATATATTTGTGTGTGTTTGTGCCTTAAAGTGTAATTTCTTCATACTTTTGCACTAAAGCACCTACTAGAACACCATCCTTTTGTTGCTGAGGTGCTTAGGAGCTGGTGTTAGAGTTTTTGGGTTGGTTTAAGCTCAGAAAAGCTGCTGGAGTTGTGTTCTTGAATGTGTTCTTCAAGGGTGAGAAACTAACCTTTTAATCCCCTATTTTGGCTTAAGCTTTTAGACCTATTTGCATGCTGATTTAAGCTTAACTTTCTACTGTAAAAAGTTCTAATTTTTCATGCTTGTGATGTTTGTTTCAGGTCACTTTTGTGTTGGGGGTTGTTTACCCCCTCTTAGGCCTTGTTTGGCCATGTTTTGAACCATCCTTTTAAGCTAATGGGACCACCTTGTTTGGGCCTTCTCACCACAGAAATCCAGAGGATTTTCAGTGGTGGAAAGGTGGTTTTGAGGTCTCAAATAGGAGAGGGTCATCCCCTCTCCTTATGTTTTGTATGCTAGTATAAATAGCTCATAATAGTAGCATGTTTGCTTAGCATGTTTTGGTTCCATTTCAGCAACTTTTTGGTGTTATCTTAGCATGCTTCAACTCTGTTTTAAGTTGGTTTGATAGCATCTTGCATGCTTCACATACTTGTAGAGCAATCTTGCATGCTAGCATAACATGCATCATGTGTTTGGACCATCATTCTTGCATGTTTTGGCTCAACTCAAAGAAGCTCTTAGCCTTGTTTTACCATGCTTAAGCTCTGATTTGTGTTGTCTTAGTCATGCATGCATTGTTTTGTATAGCCATGGTCCAATCTAGCTTGTTAGCTTTGTGTATCAAGTCCACTATCATGCATTGCTTAGACTATTCTCATGATTTGGCATCATTTGAAATGATATTTTAGTGCATGTTTCATGGTCATACACTTGTGCTTGTCACTCTTTTAATGCCTAGGAAGTTTGACTCTTTATGCCTCAAGAACGGATCATTGTGTATGCCTCCATGCTTAGGCCTTTGGGCTATCATTTCAGTGAATTTTTGGTCTTGTTTTACCATGCCATAACTCTGATTTTTGTTGGTTAAGTCATGCCATGTTTGGTTGTAATAGGTGTAGTGTAATACCCCTTGTTAGCCTTGCATGCCTCATGCTTTTTAGACTTTTGTTCTAGCTTGTGTTGGCTAGGTTCAAGCATGTTTTTGGTCTTATCTTGACCTGCTTTGGGACTGTTTTGGTTGCCCTTGTGTAGACACCCCATTTTTGACCATCCTCAAGACTTGGACGTCACCATTTGAACACCTGGTGATCATCCATGTTTGTGTTCGTTTGGAGTTCCCGGAGGTCTCGGCTACGCGCCTTGCCTCAAGACCCCCGAATTCGACTGTTTTGTGTCTGGTTTTGTACCAAAAACTTGTGCTTTGCCTTGGAGGGGCAGGGAATACCTTGTGAGGCATCCCCACACATCACCGGCCGTGGCTAGAGGCCACCGGCCAGGGTTTTATGCCATCGGCAATGTATGTTGCCGGTCGGCATTCTTTGTTGCCGGTCGGCAGTAAATTTTGTCAAAATGACATCTTTGGCCGGCCGACTACTGTGCATCTGCTTTTGCAGATATTTTACCACAGCTGTCCTGCATTTGCTTCCCCTCTATACACGTATATGGAGGGATGGCCCTCTTGTTAGCTTACCTTGTAAGCTTTACAAGATTGGCTCCTCTATAAGAGGAGGCCCTCTCTCCCTTGTTCTAGGTTAGAGAAGTTGGAGAAGAGAGTGAGAAGACTCTGGTTTTAGGGTTTAAGTTAGTGTATCTAACCTATATCTATATCTCTCCCTCTCTTGCCATTGTGTGTGTTTTAGGCTTAGTTTTGTGCACAAACACCTACCATCACACCATCCTCTTGGAACTGAGGTTCTTGAGGCTTGTTTTTGGAGCTTTGAAGCTGGTTTGGAGCTCAAGAGGCTGCTGGTCCACCATTTTTGAAGGTGGTCTACAAGGGTAAGACACTAGTCCCTTTTTACCCCACTTTTGCATTGTATTTTTGACCATCATAGAACTGTTTTCAAGCTTAGTGTTTAATACATAAAAGTTCTGTTTTTGGGCCCTCTAAATAGTTTGTTTAGAGTGTTTTGTGGTTTGGAGGTGTTTGACCCCTCTTAAGTCTTGAGAGGCCCCATTTTGTGCTATTTTGAGTGAGCTTCGGGACTGTGGTGTTTGGGCCTCCTCACCACTGAAATCTTGAGGGATTTCAGTGGTAAGGATGGTACCTTGAAGTCCCAAGAAGGAGAAGGCCACCCCCTCTCCTTGTTGTCCTTGAAAAGGGCACTTTTTGGCCTCTTGAGGAGCATCATGTTTGAGTGTTTGTTGATCATGCCATAGCTGCTTTTTATGCTTATTATGCCATGATATAACATTGTTGTGTGTTGGTTTTGGTACACCATGTTAGTTTAACATATATGCCATGTAATGCCACTTTGATGCCTTAACATGTCTTAGGTTGTAAACCCTTATTCTAGCATGTTTTAGGCTTGGTCTTGTGAAGCTTTTGTGCTTATTTCACCATGTTTAAGGTCTGTCCATAGTTGTTTGGATCGATCTTGGCATGCTTTGTGTGGCCCCTTTGCATTTTTGGTTTGTTGGCCTTAAGTGTGTAAGTGTGTAGCTTGCATTACTTGCTTCGGTTTAAGTGGTTTGGCACCATTTGTAACATCATTTCAGTCCCTAAGATATGCTTGTATGCTTGCTTTGGACACCTCTTTAATGCTTTGAAAGCTTGTGTTGAATGCTCCATGTTTTGGCCATTGTGCATGCTTCGAACTTGAGCCACTTAGATGTCATCTAGGTGCACCCTTGGCTTTGTTTAAGTCTTCCTTTGACTTGTTTTAAGTCCCTTAGCCTTGTGAGGCTTGGTGGACTTGACCTTGGATTAAGCCTCCATGGCTTGTCTTAAATACTTAGGCCTTTGTGGCATGTTTTGCTATCTTGTTTAAATTGACTTGGCATCATTTTATAACATGATTTCAGAGCTTAGTTTGCATGCCATTAATCCATGTTTGTCCCTTTTAAATGTGTTTAAAAGTTGCTTCATTATGCTTAAGTCTTGAACCATGTATCTATGCATGTTTGCATGAACATTTGCCTTCATGTACTTAGCATTTTTGGCCACTGTTTTAGGCCTATTTAGAGCTGCCTAAATCATGTTTAAGTCCATCCCTTCGTTGGTTGCATATGCTCCTTGTGTGTTGTAGCATATTGGTAAGTTGTTGCATGTTGGAACTTGCATGATTGAATGAAGTCACATGCTTGTTTGCATGCTTGGACATCCACATTGCATCTTGCATGCTTGTTGGTTAACATTGATGTTTCATGTCTTGTATGCTTGTTAGCTTGTATGCTTATTTGCATTGCCATGGTTGCATACTAGTCAACATGCCTAGGATTGCATTGCATTAGCATGCGTGCTAGACCTCTTGAGATGAGTATGATTGAGGTTGGGCCTCCTTGTGTGCTTATTCGGTTTGCATTCATTTGAAATTGAAGTTGCACACTTGATTCTTTGGGCCATCATGCATGGAAATGCGTGATTTGTGGCCCGAGAATCGAGGCACATCCTCCTTTGAGTCCTTAACATGATAAGGAGTGTGATTGGTGCATATATTGCTTGAATTGCATTGCCATGCAAGGCTCTGTCCTCTGCTGCTGTAAGTTGCAGGTTCAGCAGGCATTTTTGGCCGACCGGCAACACATAGTGCCGACCAGCCGTCCATCAGTGGCCGATAACTCAATCAGCAGCCGATGATCATATTTGGCGGCCGGTGGAAATCCTCTTCAGCCGGTGGTGATCCCCAGTGTTCAGAGAAGCATCTCTGAGACTTTGGCAGTCTTTAAAGGGGCAGAGCAGGGAAAACAGAGGCAGTCTATGCATGGCAGTGTGCTTCCGAGCAGGACCCGAGGACTTTACTGCTCTCCTTAGCTTAGTTAATTTGTAAATTAATTAAGTGGTCTGTAATAATTAATTAGCTTGTAGGTTAATTAATTTGCATATTTATTTGGTCCCTCCGGGCGAGGGAGAATCTGTAATAAGTGTGGGTGCGTGTGTGTGCATGTCTTCCAATCCCCACTTCTTTCTTCCCTTTTATTTACCCGCTTATGATGGTAGATTAGGGCATGTTTAAATTAGCATACTTTATGCTATGCATGCGTGCATCCATACGCTTGTCTTGCATGCACCGGGCTCGGCGCATCATGCTAACTGCATTTGTACTTCAATTCCAAATTGAACACGTGCATCAATTGATTGCACTTCACATGACATGTTTAGGTTAGCCGAGCCTACTCTAATTGCATCTTGTATGTGTTGCATTAGTCAATTTGACATGAACTAGGACCATGCATATCTGCTAACTAGTTTATTGTTTTGGCACGGAGTACGATGTAAGTATTTTCATGCTTTAGCATACCGCATGCGTGTGAGTGCTATCATGACAGCATGCTTACCATGTGGCTAGATGCTTATGTGAGATAAACTGCCTGAATGCCTGTGGGTGAAGGCTGAATTGTTTGAGTTGGAACAGCTCATTGAGATCCGTCTTTTAGCCTACTTGCGAGTAGCAAATCCCAAAGCATTTTCTAAAACAAACGGATATGCAATATTGTTCCAAATTAGGCGATCTAGTCTATACTTGTTTGCTGTGCGCATAACATAGTAATTCTAGGCTAATAACTGGAATAAGAACACATAACGTTTTCAAAAACGGATATCATGGTTAGTAGAGGCCGGTCTTCGAACCGGGCGAGAGGGGGTGCTCATAGCTGACCTTCCCCAATCGTACCCAAACTCCCGAGCCGAGACAACTTTGGTGATGACGGACACGTGGCCTTTGGCACTGAGTCAGGGTTTCCTAAATTTCCCAAAATAAAATATTTAGGTGGCGACTCTGTATCTGGCAAAGCAGTCCATGTTTGGCATTTCTTTTCAAAAATCTATTTTCTCAAAACGATTTGCCGGATTTGGACTCTTTGGTTCAGATTTAGAACCGTGACAATTTGAGTCCGAACTATAGTAGACCCGCAAAGCGAACGGAACGGGGGTTCATCCCCCCGGGGCGTTCGGGGACATCTACACCTTGGCCCTTTGGGGCTTGCTTTGCATGGCTATGGTGTAAGTCTCTTTGCTAACCTTGAGCTTTGAGCCTCTTGATATGCTATACTTGCTTTGTTTGGTTGATTTGGTATCATTCCATGCATGATTTTAGAGCTCATAGTGTTGTTACACTTCCACTTTTGTCACTCTTTGAGCACTCTTGAGAGTTGTGCTCTTATGCCTAGGTGATAGGCCATTACATTTGCATGCTTTGTTTTGCATTTCATGCCATCATTTCATCATTTTGGCCACTGATTTGGGCATGATTGAGGTCTGTCCATTTTGGTTTAAGTCCATCTTTGCATGTTGCTCAAATGTTGTTACATTGTATCATGCTTGCATGTTTGGGTTGCATTGTGTTTTGCATGCTTGTTGCTTGCATGCTTGATGCATTGCATGTTGTTGCATGCTTGTTGCATTGCATGATTTTGCATGCTTGCTGCATTGCATTGTGTGTGCATGCCTTGCCTCTTGATCAAACATGATAGAGGTTAAGGTCCCTTATGTGTTTTTGTGCATTTCATTTACATTGAATTGTGCGACTCAGCCTCTTTAGCCATCATGCATTGAAATGCATGATTGATGGCTCGAGAGTCGAGCATTACACTCCTTTGAGCTTCAAACATGATAAGGGTGTAGTTGCACAACATTTTATTGCAAATGTTTTGCCATGCCTCTGTTTGTACTCTGCTGCAGCAAAAGGAGTAGTTTGCAGGAAGAGATGGCCGATCGGCTATATAGTGTGCTGATCGGCTAACAATATTTGGCCGATGGACTAAAAAGTGGTCGATGACCCTTATCTCTTGGCTGATGGCCACCTCTCCTGGCCGATGACCTCTTAGAGTGTCCATGAGGTGGTTCAGAAGCATCACAGAAGTTGGCATAATTTTCAGAGGTGCAAAACAGTGCAAACAAAGGCAACATGAGGCATTGCAACGGATTTCCGAGCAAAGTCCATCGAGCATGCATCATGCATCATTTCAAGGCAGAGCTGTGGCAACCTGTTTTAATTTCTTACTTAGCTGATTTTTAACTTAATTAATTTGTTTAATTAGCTAAGAGTTTTGTAATAATTAATTAGCTAGGATAGTTAGTTAATTAGTCGGTTTGTATTATTTATTCGGACCCTCCGTCGAGAGGGCGAGTTTTGTAATAAGCGTGCGTGAGTGTGTGAATGTCTTCCAACCCCATGTCTTTCTCCCTTTTACTTAACCGCTTACAATGGTTAGTTTTAGGGCATATTTCAATTAGCATCCTTTTGTTTCGCATGCGTGCATCATTCATCTGTCTTGCATGCACCGGGCTCGGCATTTCATACAAACTACATTGTATTTCAATACATTTACTTGAATACGTGTTATCAAGTTGCATCTCATATGCCATCTTAGAATAGCCGAGCCTATTTCTAGTTGCATTTTTGCATGTATTGCATTAGCCATCTTAACATGAACTAGGATCATGCATGATTTCTAACTAGCTTCTTGTTTTGGCTCGGAGTACTGGGTAAGCTTTTACGCTTTAGCATCCTTGCATGAGTGTGAGTGTTGCCATGAAAGCATGCTTGCCATGAGGCTATTTACTTATGTGATACACTGCCTGAATGCCTATGGGTGAAGGTTGGATTGCTTGAATTGAAACAATTCAATGGGAGTTTTAAGCCCACTTGAGGGTGGCAAATCATCATGTTTTCTAAGCCCACTCGAGGGTGGCAAATCCACGTCTTAGCCTACTTGCGAGTAGCACCTTCAAACTATTTTCAAACAAACAAACATGAGATGTTTTGTTCCAACTTAGGCGATCTAGTCTATACTTGTATGCTGTGCGCATCACGTAGTAAGCTAGCTAATAACCGGAATAAGAACACATGTGTTTTCAAAAACAAAATATCATGTTAGTAAAGACCGATCTTTCGATCGGGCGAGCGGGGGTGCTCATTGCATGACCTTCCCCTCTCGTACCCAAGTTCCCGAACCGAGGCAACTTTGGTGATGACGGACACGTGGCCTTAGGCACGAGTCAGGGTTTCCTAAATTTTCCGAAAATAAAACATTTAGGTGGCGACTCTATATCTAGCAAAGCAGTCCATGTTTGGCACTTCTTTATAAAATCAGTTTTCCAAAACGATTTGCTGGATTTGGACTCTTTGGTGATTTATCGGTCTTGCATTGCACTTTGTGAGATCAGATTCAGAACCGTGACTTTGAGTCCGAACTATAGTAGCTAATGAACAAAACGAATTTCGCGCCTTTTGCGCGCGGAGCTGGGACGTTCGAGCACGTCTACACTGTGACTCGTGCTAAAAGACCATTAGTCTGTCATCACCAAAGTGTCTTGGCTTGGGAACTTAGGTACAAAAGAGAAAGGTCATGAATTGAGCACCCCACTCACCCGATCAAAGATTGGGCTCTACTAATCATGATGTGATTCTTATTTACATTATATGCTCTTGTTCCGATTATTATGCTATCTTTACTATGTGTTGTCAAACAAATATAGACTAGTTTACAAAAGTTGGAACGCTTCGATTTCATGTTTGTTGTGAAAAGTGTTTGAATGTGTACCATTTTGAAAAGTGATCTCATATGTACATTTATCAAGTTATCCCAACTTAAGAGAGAAGCCTCCATTCACAGACATTTAAACAGGTATATCAACTAAGCACTTAGCCTCATAGTAAACATGTTTGATATGGTACCACTAACATACGTGCAATATGCTAAAGCAAGAAATGCTCACCTAGTACTCCAAGGCAAGCCAAATAAAGCCAAAATAACTAGAAGAAGTGCATGCTCCTAAACAATGCAATATGACTAATGTGACGTACACATTTTGCAAATAATAAGCTTGGCTATTAGCATGGCATGTGCGTCAATTCAAGACAGGCAAGAGAGCACATATTCGAGTACATAATTGACATTGGTTAGTATGATGATCCAAACCTTATGCATGCAAAACGAATGGATGCAAGTCATGGAAAATTGCTAATGAAAATATGATGCTACCATTATAAGTAGGTAAACAAAAGGGAGAAAGAAATAGGGGTTGAAATCCATACACAACTTATTACATATTTGGCCCTCACGCAAGAGGGTCTGAATGTCCAAGTGTCCGAATTAACTACTTATTACAAATCCAAATGAATAATAAATAAATAACTATCTAATTTATTACAACATTAATATTGCAACAAGAATATGTAAAGAATGCACAAGGATCGCATGCGCGTCGATGACGATAGTTTTCAGAAACTGCTCTATCTGCCCTCTGTGAAACTGCTCTGTTTCACCCTCAGCCACTGCCCTCTATTTCAACCAAAAGTGCCCTGTTTACCATGCATTGGAGCCCGGCCTGGCCCAAACAAATCCGGTCGAGCCCTATTTTCTTACAGAAAACTGTTTTAGTGCTCTAAGGTGAAAATAGTGCAGACAGAGCATTCCTAAGCCATGTTTGACCTTTCTGCTCTTCTCTATCATGGAAAAACTCAAGAGAAGAGCGGATTTAGTTCCCAATCCATCAATCGTCGCAAGTTGATTGCGTGATGATTTTGGACACAATAGGACAAAAGTTTGATGAATACAATGAAAGACAAACAACACCTCCTTCCTATCATGAAGTAAATTCAAGAAGGGAGGAAGACACACTTTAAAAGTCATCAAACATCACGAATTAGTATGTGATGACTCTAGAAGCGGTGGATTCGGCATAACGTCTGACCGAATCCAACCAATTTTATTAGCTCTTTATATCGGTTTTAATCTAATTTTAAACCAATTTTATTAGCCTCTTTTAACTTACCTTTCCATTTCTTATCTTTTATTCCATTTTGTCCAAAAGTGGGATTGATGTCCACTAAGTCCAAAAGTAATAAAGATGAACAAGCATCGACTTAACCCCAAGAAATGAGCCTTTCAAGCCCTTTCTTCAGGGGAAATTACAAAGGAGGAGTCAAACTCATTTACGAGCAATAAGGGATTCAAAGTCAAACCTGAGAGAGGGCGATAATGACTCTAAATCCAAACCCAATAATAAGCTATAATGAAACCTTCCTTTGTGATTTCCAAGGGCCTAACTAAAAAGTTAGTCCCTTAGAAGTAAATACACCGGTGATAAAGAGGAATGACAAACAAGAGGTTGTGTTTAGCATAAGAGAGATGTAATGCCTTGGTGATGAACCTCCGAAGAGATTAAACCATTAAGCATGGAAGGTCTCTTTCTTATGTTTGAACAACAAGCTTTTGTTAAACACAACTCTTTAAAAAATAAAAACAAAAACAAAGAATGAAGAGAGGTTACAGAAATAATTATGCAAAGTTGATTATTACAAAAGTAAGACTATTTGAATGAAAACTAGGTAAATAAAACTATCAACTCAAATGAATTGGTGTCTATGGCCTAAACAACCAAATCCATGAGGACTTTCAACACCACAAACAAATATTCAAAGCATAAACTATTTAAATGAATTAAACAGCCCTTAAAACTCAAACAACAATACCTAACACAGTTCAAAGTGGTGGAAAAAGTGAATGAAAATAGGGGAGAACAAGCTTGGTAAGTAAGCCTAAGGAGGGGTGGCTAACCCTTCCATTTTTGGGACTTCTAAATCACATTTTTCAGCCTTTTAAAACTCTAAAAATTTGTATATAAAGACAAGAAAAATAGAGGAAAAAAGTAAAAGAACATTAAAGAAGAATGTGCAAAATTATACCTTTTCAAAAGAGAGGTAAGCTCTTAGTTAACAAACTTGATTCCAAACACCCTCAAGTTTCTAAAATATGGTTTGAAATCTCAACAAAAAGATTCAAGAACAAGCTCTAATGGTGTATGTATTGTGTATGTATAGTTGAAGAAGGTTCGAAGGTGAAGAAAGGTGTTGAAGATGAAGGGAGGGTCTCTTTAGCTCTTCAAAGATTTTGGAAATTTTGCTACCCTCAATTATGAAGGGAGAGGTCGAATTTATAGAGTTTAAGCCAAATTGGTCATAAATATCTTCAAAAAAAACAACATCTGGCAAATTCCCGCCAATTGTCCTGTTTATCGCTAATGAGACTCGACCGGGGCACAAAACACATAGTCAGGCCCAAAAATGAAAGGCCAGGTCTAAAAAGGCACTATGGTTTATTTTTCATTGAAACCCGACCGGGTTTAAAAAAGCCACGCCCGGATCTAAACAAACCCGGCCGGGCCCAAAAAAACTACTTCTAAGCCCGACTTCAAACAGGCATATCTCTCTCATCCGGACTCGGTTATAGGTGATTCTTGAGTCCAAATTGAAGCACCAGAAGTTTAATTTCCAATGGTGGTGCCCTCACATCTAAATTTTAAGTGTAAAGAGAGATATGCCTAATTTAGTAAAGGATGTTCATTTCTTTCTTAACGGTTTGATACTTAACCTTTTCCCCAACTAGTTTCCTTCCATCCCCTCATATTTCCTTCAACTCCAAACCTATAAATAAGATGTTTTTAAATATTTTTCAAAGAGTTCACATCCCTTCCATTTATTTCCACTTTGTCCTTACTCGGTTTACGGAAAAGTACAATATTTTAAGCGAAATGCGAGCCTGGAAACATCGTAGAAACATTTGAAAAATATTTTGAAAAAGAAGGTTTTAAGGTCTAAAATAGTTTTGGTCAAAATAGGGTGTAAGGTTTGGAATTAAAGCTTGAATCCAAATTTCTTCGCTAAGAATTCAAAAGATTGCACAGTGTAACTTTCATCATCGGGTGTTTAGAAATAAGCGCCCAAGGCTTAGAGGCGGTCAAAATGGGGTGTCTACAGTTGCCCCTCTTTGACAGAGCTCAATACGTCTTGAAATGACATAAGTGAATGTCAAAGCCCAAAGACGACCCATTTCACGAGGCCGTAAGACTTAGGCAAACAAATAAATGCAAATACAATTGGTTGAACCCAAGGATTGCCTACGTATCTCTTTGCAGTGAATCAAACCTACGTAGTTCAGGGGCAGAATGCAAAATGACACACAATATAATGAAATAATCAAACCACAACCAGCACAAAACACACTAATACCATAGAGGAATAGAGATGCAAATCAAACTACGTTTTATATAGAAAAGAAGTGGGCACAGCCAAACGACACCTAACACAAGCCAAGTGCCTACACCCTCAATACTAGCCTCAGTGCAGCATGGGTGTTTACACACAACAGAACCATGTTTTAACGTGAAAGAGGTGCGAGCACATGCACAACTATGTCTTTCGCAAAAAGAATACAAGTGATTGGGTGGTATGATATAAGTGAGGAATGATTTACTGGGGAAAGATAAGGATCCTAAATTATGAATGCAGCAAAACAAATTATGATGCAATGAATGCAAGGGATGAAGTGAATAAAAGGCACAAGCTAAACTACGTCTTAACTAGAAAGGCATGGACACAAAACAAACCACGTCTAACACAAAAAAGGTGCCGAAACCCTCATACAACAATTCTTGGTGGAATAGGCGCGTACACATGCAGAGCTATGCTTTAACGCGGGAAAGGTTTGAACACATGCCAAACTAGGCTTAACATGGAAAGGATGCAGGTAATAAAATGGTATGACGTAATGGGTGTAATGGATAATGTGGTAGATGCATGTGATAGAGGCTATATGCAATGTGATAGAAACAATAGATAATAAATGTGATGTAGCAGCTAGGAAATGGTGCTTTGAAAGTACCTTACAAGGGCAATCGGTGATGACTCACCTTATGCTGCTGGAGATCTTCCTCTTCTTCTTTGTTTTAAGACTTCTTCCTGTATTTTGCACTTCCAAACCACAGGTACTACTTTTTTCCCTGGCTATGTTTGTGACTTTCTCTATTCTCTAATAGGGTGACAGACTAGGTTGGTTCAGTATCCAGAATTGAGGCACATACAAGCTTCCTCAATCTATGGGGCTACCATACAGATTGGAAGCCGAAGATTCCCGTAGGTATTTAAACTAGACTTTATTCTCGGAAATTCCAAACCTTTCAGTTGATCTCCTAGGAACTCACTACAAACACAGTCATGTGGCTATACCAAACCACCTGAAGTTGTTCAAGCACGACAAACACCAAAAGAATTGCACCTTTAGAGGATTTAAGGTCTGCTAGACCCAACGAGTGAACTAGACAATGCGGGTGAGGTGCAAAAGACAATGCTATTTGGATGCACAAAACAGTGCGATGGGGGGAATACACAAAATAGTGCCATACAGGGTGAATACACAAGACAGTGCGATGCAAAGTGCACAAAACATTGCTATGAAAGTGCACAAAACAATGCGAACTCAAGGTGCAAAAAAAAAAAAGCGAACTCAAAGTGTACAAAACAATGCGATGCAAGGTGAATGCACAAAACAATGTGATACAAAGTTCACAAAACAGTGCGAACTCAAAGTGCACCAAACAGTGCGATACAAAGTGAATGCACAAAATAGTGCAATGCAAGGTAAATGCACAAAATTGTGTGAACTCAAGGTGCACAAAGCAGTTCGATACAAGGTGAATGCATAAAACAGTGCGATGCAAGGTGCACAAAACAGTACAATACAAGGTGAATGCACAAAACAGTGCTATGCAAGGTGCACAAAATACTGCGATACAGGGTGCACAAGATAGTGCGATACAAGGTGAATGCACAAAACAGTGTGATACGAGGTACACAAGATAGTGCGATACATGGTGCACAAAACAGTACGATACAAGATGCACAAGATACTGCAATACAAGGTGCACAAAATAGTGCGATGCAAGGTGCACAAAACAGTGCAATGCAATGTGCACAAAATAGTGCGATACAAGGTGAATGCACAAAATAGTGTAATGCAAGGTGCACAAAACAGTGCTATGCAAGTGCACAAGATAGTGCGATACACGAAAAAGATGTATGGTATGTAGAGGGAAATGAGCAGTATACATAGTAGTGCATCATGTACCTTATGAAATGAGTGTAGGGAAACTTGCCACAACTTATTGAAGTGTAACTGAAAAATGCCAAGGGAGGCAACTCGACAAAACTCTTTCAAGTACCGAACAAAGTCAAGAACAGGAGCAACCAATCATGCAATTCAAATCAACCAGAGTGTATGAGCATGCATACATAATCCAAAGCACATGTATTAATCAGAGGGAAGATGGCAATCCCAAGAGAGTTTTGAAATGGTTAGAGACAACTTTCGAAAGCTAAATCATATCAGAATCATCATGGGGTAAACTACCATAATCCAGGGAAAAGTGCCCAACAAGTGGCTTTGAGTGGACTGAGGGAAAGGTTGGAAAGGTTGGGTTCATGCCCCTTGTTCAATTGATGGCCCGATTAGATGTACTAAAAATTGCCCCTCGTGTCCAGTCACTGGCCACCAGTTGGGTTCATGCTCCTTGTTCGATGGATGGCTCGATCAGATGTACTGAAAAGTGCCCCTAGTGTCCAGTCATTGGCCACCTTTTTCAACATTATGTAGGGATGTGTGATGGGGATCATCAGACCCTAGAACGGTTACTAACCAATTAGACTCATGCTTCTCTTCTATTCTAGCCTATTTGAGAACTTACTCTAGTCCCTTCCAAAGCAGTGACGGATTCCTCATATACACTTTACAATGATCATGAATGTGATGCCCCTTGTATGGGCACTCTCAGCTTGTTTATGAATTCCACACATGGACTTGTCTTTTAGTTTGGAGCGAACATTTGTGTATGGAATTTTGACCATGCCACTCTGTTGAACTTTGAGCGACAAGCATGCCAGGGTGACTCGATGAAGAGTGCTTTTAAGCAACAAATATGCTATGGTGACTCGATAAAGAGTGCTAATTGAAACAAACACCAGGCATGACACAACAAAATTCACAACTGACCCAAAAGCAGAAAAAAAAAAAACTCAAGATAACTGATCGTTCATAATGCCCCTAGTATTACCTATGTTCCCTTTAGAACTCAATTTTGTAAAACTTGAGTTTCTATTCCCTTTTTCTGCTCAAGATAGAGATTCTATTGATAAGTTCAAGTATTGAAAATTGCTCTACTTGTTGATTCAAGCTAGTTCTTTCTTACACAATGCAAGTATGTGATATGCACAACAATCGGTGTAGCTCATGGATTGATGCGAAGCTAACGACATGAATTAGGCAAAATGATCGAGTTGAGATGAATAAGATGGATATGGTTGAGACCGAACTTCAGGATGAAGTTGCCTATGTATCCCAAGAATGGGGATTAGGTCAACGTAGTTCATGATTGAGGTTCACTCGGGTGTTGACACTTTCATTTTGCGCTCTAACTTTTGCCAAAGCCGCCCTTTCAGGTTTTCAACCTTACGATCTCTATGTATTTGAATTCTCATTTTTCATGCTCTAATTTCCGCCTAGGTCGCCCTTTCAGGTTTTTGGCCTAGCGAGCCTCTCAAAGATAGCATTACAACATTTGCGATGAATCTGACCAATAGTCATTCTCGCCCTAACACTGGAACTGGCTTCACCTTGATTTGAGCTTGGTTCTCCATTCTCTTATGTATGTCTTCTTCCTTTCTTTTGCTCCATTTTGAAAGTTGGTTCTTCTCGCAATGTGGTACCTCCCCGCATTGGCTTTTCCGAATTTAGAAAAAAAAAAGTTCCCTTCCTCATAGTTGATTGGATTTCATTCCAATGAATACCCCTGGCTTGGCAGTTGACATTTTCCCTTTTCCTTCTTTTTTTTCTTTTTTTCTTTTCTTCTTTCTTTTTTCTTTTCTTTCTCTTTTTGGTTTTTCTTTTTTCTCATTTTCTTTTTTTCTCTTTTGGTTTCTTTTCTTCATTTCTTTTTTGAAATAATGAAAACATCAGGGGGAGAAATTCTATGATTATGAGGTCTGAAAGCTACCTTGTGTTTGCCAAAATGATCGCCTAACGGCGAAGAGAATCCCTAGGACAATGTAGAATACCATGCACAATTCTAAATCTATCTTCACAAGTTGCAAAAGAAACTACTTTAAACTTTTTGAAATCATGAAGGACTTTGCACCGATAAGTCAGAATCCACTCAAACCATTTGGGGGATCCTTCTCAACACTTGAACTATTAATTGAATCATATTCAAAAAAACAAATTCAAAGCTTTTCTATTTTTTTAAAAGGTCACACATGCATTACCGTAGGCAGAACAAAATGATCAAATACTTGACTCCCGCTTTCTTATTTAGAAAACGAAGACTTGAGGGTACACGAGAGCGACTCAAGGAAAAAGACTCAACTAATGCCACAACACAAGAAAAGACAAAGAAAACAAAACTCACAACTCAACTTTTTACAAGACATAACTCAAAACAAAATCAACATCCTTCAGACAAAAAGGGGCTTTCACTCTCCAAGTCCATCTGCAGATTTCAAACAACTTCAAGTAGCCCACGGGAGGGTCCATACCTGCCTTCACGTCAGCAATACGAACATCCACACCCAATAGAATAGATTTTCGACTTTCAAATCGGGTCTCACAGATTGAACCTCACAATTACCCTGGTTGTCCCCACACATCTTTTTGATGTTGCTGGCTATGGTCAAGGTTGGTTGTTGGCAAGCCATGGATGGAATTTATGTTATGGAGTGGCAATCTATTGTGGTTAGGGGGAGGTTATTGACAACTTTGGGATTTGTAGGTGGGGTGATGACCTTATTATCAATCAAGTCTTAAATTTCATGGTGAAGGCGAAAACAACGGTCAGTACGGTGACCGTACTACTGATGGAATGTGCAATATTAGGTAGGGTCATGTCTAGGTGGGAGAGGATTAGGAAGAGGTTGAGGATTGAGCGGTTTGAGATACCCTTTCTTCATCAGTACCTTCAAGGCGAAGGTTGGGCTCATATGGAGATGGACGAAGGTTCGTTTTTGGGAAGAAGAAGCATCAGGTTTAGAAACATTGGCAAATGGGTTGGCGGGTGTTGGCTGGGTATTCATGGGCTTAGGACTGGAACCAAGATGGGTGTTTCAAGTAAAGAATCCATTTTCATTGTTTGCCTTCTTATTCAAAATGCTTTCAACCTGAGCGATAAAAGTGTCATCCACTGTCTTTGCAACAACAGCAAGCACTTGCTGTTTATTCAACCCTTTGATCTTCAAAGTCTCAATAGCCCACCGAAGATGTGCATAGGGATCGACACTTGTCTCGACCTTGTTCTTGTAACTTGCTTCAACTTGGCCAAAGGATTGGGTAGCTATATCGAAGTAAGGTCCATTTGTTGTTGATATGTCATCTCCTAGATTTGAGATAGCTTTGGGTTGGCCCTTTCCAACTACAGCTCACGCTAAGATTGGGGAGCTTTTTGACGTGAACCTTTTGGCATATGACGTGGTCGATGATGGAGCCAAGAAGCCAAAGGCTAAATCTGCTATAGTTCTCTGAAGATTTTCAATCATGCTCAACAACTCAGGAGTAACAAGTTTGGTCATTGGTGCCCGCAGTGCATTTGACCTAACTTGGTCTCGATGAATAGGTTGGGTTAGACTTTTGGTGTAGGTTGGACTGGAATTGGGCTATTGTTAAGTTTTGGGGTTTGAGATGATTGGGATTCAAGTGCATCCATCATGCACAAGTCCGTGCTTTTTTGGAATAAACACCTCAGGCTTGGGTAAATGGGCCGGCGTGATATATACACTAGGGTTAAATGTAGGAGGTAGTGTATGGATGAGATTATGGTGAGGAGGAGGTACTTAGTCACGGATGGGAAATGGGTTTGTGGTAACATGGGGTTCTTAGGGTGGAGCTAATGTCTTATTGTCAATGAGATTCTGAACCTCATGATGAAGGCGGTAGCAACAATCGGTGCCATGACTGCGTTGCTGATGGTACGAACAGTATTTGGTGGGGTTATGTCTAGCAAGGAATGGGTCAAGAAAAGGTTGGGGATATAGGGATTTGAGATATCCTATTTCCATCAGGACTTTTAGTGTGCTAGTTAGGCTCATATGGAGGGGGGTGAAAGTTCTGCCTTGAGCTCGAGTTGGGCTGGCTGTTTGTGGGCTGGTACTGGTAAAGGGGTCGGCAGTTTTGGGATCGATGGCGATGGTATTGATTTCAGTGGGTTTGGGAATAATGCTATTGCTAGCATTGGTACTCCCAAAAAACACCGTCCTTGTTGGTTTGCTTGCTCTAGGAATAATCCCTCTATTAAATGCACTCTCAATTTGAACCCCTAATTCATGCAAATTTTTGAAAGTGAAAGCAGAGCGACTATTAACTTTTGTAACATATCTGGCTCAAGGTTCTGCACCACTATCCGCACTTGACCCCTCTCGGAAGGTCGATCTGTCATTTGTACTGCCTTTGCTCTCCACCTTGCAACAAATTCCATAAAGGTTCTTTAGGATTCTAGTAGGTTGCTTCAAGCTCTTGGGTGGTCATTTCAATTTAGGTATTATAAGAATACTGATTGACAAACGCTTCAGCCAAATCTTCCTAGTTCTGCTTTACTTTATCCTCCAACTTAGCATACCAAGTGCTTGCTATACCCTACATGGTTCTTCTATACAGAGAGAGTTTCTGAGGCTTAGTCAGACCTATCAGTTCCAAAATGTCCAAGAAAAATCAGATATGTACTATAGGATCTCTAGACTCGTCGAAATAGTCAATGTGTGGCATTTTGAATTTGTCTGGGAGCCTTACGGCAGCCTCGATGTACCCATCCTCAATGTTGGGAATGGAGTTAAGTCCCTGTGCCTTTTTGAATTGCTTCTCAAGGTTAGCAATTTTTAACAAGGTTGGGTTGAGATCATTAATATCAAGGGAAAAAGGCCCCTCATTAGGTTGCACCAGGGGTCTGAAAACTCGAGCTTGAGCCAACCCTTCTCGAGGATCTGGGCTTTGGAAATCTTCAACTGGTGGAGGTAGGTCAAAGTTCGGCTGGAGGCCCGGGACTGGATGTGTGGTAGATGCCCCAGATGGGCATGGTATTTCAGCAATGGTCTCATCCTACATGGCAATTCCCTGGTTTAGGGCCATTATCATAGCCACAACTTCTTCTGGACTCTAAGCCATCACGGGTCTGTTGAGTTGGTAATTGGGGAAATGGATGGGTGTAAGCTAAGAGCTGACTAACAAGGATTTCGACCCAATTATACTTGATGTATCTGAACTGGATTAGTCTAGACAGGTTCAATTGGATTGGGCTTTTTAGAATGGGTCTTTTGCCATTTGGATGGATCTTTTCTGGGTTGGCCTTTTTGGGATCAGATGGACTGGACCTTTGCTGAGTGGGTTTTTTCTGGGATGTGGATAAACTGTGATGGGTTTAAGCTCTTCCGGGTTGGATTGGGCTGGGCCTTTACTAAATTGGGTACTGCTTCTTCTTGGCAACCTGGCTCAGACAAATCTAGTATTAAAAACAAATGCCCCATCAGATCGAGATACCAGGTATGTTGATAAAAACAAAGTAAGATACAATTTTTAGCCCTGGTTCTGGTTCTAGTTCTGATATTTTTCCACCATATCAAACAGAAATCCCTGGATTTTGACCCAAATTCTGATTCTGATATGACCCTCAAGGTTTAAAGGAACCACCTCAAGATTAAGACTCTCCCAGGATTGTATCACACATTGTCAAAGATTTCACATTTTGCACAAAAAGGCATTCAAAACACCCCTACAAGAGGTTAGGGTTTCCCTGTCTTAGCTTTGGAGTGATCGACAACTTTACTATTCAAACAAGCAGTATCACAAAATCCTGAAAACTGGGAGAGCATCTTGCCCTAGTTTGAAAGGTCACTAGAGCGTACTATATGCACTAGGCCAATTGGTCCAAAAGGGTACCTCAACAAGATTACCTGATATACCTCTCACACCTAACACCGAGAAGTGAAAGGAGGATCAAGCGGTACAGCGATAATCCAGATCGAAAGGTTGTGTTTCCAACAAGGCAGAGCCCACGATCGGCCAGCCTTTTGGCAAGCTTTTTGGACAAGCCTTCGGCAAGCCGTCCAGGAATAGCATATGGAAAACACAGTGACTTAAGAGCACCAATGCAAATGCAATGCAAAGAACATATATATGCAGATAAAAGTTCACATCGAGAAATTCAAGTCAAGTTCTCTAAATCCCTAGCAGATTCACCAGAAATTGAAGCTTGCTTTTCGTACTCCTATGAGAGGTTTAGTCTCCACGGATGCGATAACCCTACAATTCAGATTCCTGTGGTTTTGAATCTGGTTTCACAAGTGCAATGTGAAATGGATAAACACAAAAGAGTCCAAATGCGGCAAACCATTTTAGAAATCGATTTTGAATCAAAGATGCCAAAAATGGACAGCATTGCCAGATTTCAGAGTCGCCACCTAAATATTTTGGAAAAATTTAGGAAACCCGTGACTCGTGTCAAAAGGCCATTAGTCTCATCACTAAAGTATCTTGGCTCGAGAACTTAGATATGAGAGCAGAAGGTCATGAATTGAGCACCCCACTCACCCAATCAAAGATCAGGCTCTACTAATCATGATGTGATTCTTATTTACATTACATGCTCTTGTTTTGATTATTATGATATCTTTACTATGTGTTGTCAAACAAATATAGACTAGTTCGGAAAAGTTGGAACGCTTCGATTTCATGTTTGTTTTAAAAAGTGTTTGAATATGTACCACTTTAAAAATTGATCTCATATGTACACTTATCAAGTTATCCCAACTTAAGCGAAAAGCCTCCATCTACAGGCATTCAAACAGGTATATCAACTAAGCACTTAGCCTCATGGTAAACATGTTTGATATGGTAACACTAACATACGTGCAATATCCTAAAGCAAGAAATGCTCACCTAGTACTCCAAGGCAAGCCAAATAAAGCCAAAATAATCAGAAGAAGTGCATGTTCCTAAACAATGCAATATGACTAATACGACGCACACATTATGCAAATAATAAGCTCTACTATTAGCATGGCATATGAGTCAATTCAAGGCATGCAAGAGAGCACATATTCGAGTAAAGAAATGACATTGGTTAGTATGATAAGCCGAACCTTATGCATGCAAAACGAATGGATGCAAGTCATGGAAAATTGCTAAGGAAAATATGATGCTACCATTATAAGCAAGTAAATAAAAGGGAGAAAAAAATGGGGGTTGGAAGACATACACAACTTACTACATATTTGGCCCTCACGCATGAGGGTCCGAATGTCCAAGTGTTCGAATTAACTACTTATTACAAATCCATATGAATAATAAATAAATAACTATCTAATTTATTACAACATTAATATTGCAACAAGAATATGTAAAGAATGCACAAGGATCGCATGCGCGTCGATAACGACAGTTTTAGAAACTATTATGTCTGCCCTCTGTGAAACTACTCTATTTCACTCTCACCCACTGCCCTCTGTTTCAACCAAAAGTGCCCTGTTTACCATGCATTGAAGCCCGACCAGCCCCCAATGAGGCTCGGTCGGGCCCAAACAAATCCGGTCGTGCCCTATTTTCTTGTAGAAAACTATTTTAGTGCTCTAAGGTGAAAATAGTGCAGACAGAGCATTTCTAAGCCATGTTCGACCTTTCTGCTCTTCTCTATCATGGAGAAACTCAAGAGAAGAGCGGATTCGATTCCCAAACCATTAATGGTCGCAAGTTGATTGCTTGTTGATTTTGGACACAATAGGACAAAAGTATAATGAATACAATGAAAAACACACAACACCTCCTTCCTATCACGAAGTAAATTCAAGAAATGAGGTAGACACGCTTTAAGAGTTATCGAACATCACGAATTAGTATGTGATGACTCTAGAAGCAATGGATTCGGCATAACGTCCCACCAAATCCAACCAATTTTATTAGCTCTTTATGTCAATTTTAATCTAATTTTAAACCAATTTTATTAGCCTTTTTTAACTTACCTTTCCATTTCTTATCTTTTATTCCATTTTGTCCAAAAGTGACATTGACGTCTACTAAGTCCAAAAGCAATAAAGATGAACAAGCATCGACTGAACCCGAGAAATAAGCCTTTGAAGCCCTTTTCTTCGGGGGGAAATTACAAAGGAGGAGTCAAATTCATTTACGAGCAATAAGGGATTCGGAGTCAAACCCGAGAGAGAGCGATAATGACTCTAAATCCAAACCCGATAATAAGCTATGATGAAACCTTTCTTTGTGATTTCCAAGGATTAACTAGAAGGTTAGTCCCTTAGAAGTAAATACACCGGTGATAAAGAGGAATGACAAACAAGAGGTTCTGTTTAGCATAAGAGAGATGTAATGCCTTGGTAATGAATCTCCGAAGAGATTAAACCATTAAGCATGGAAGGTCTCTCTCTTATGCTTGAACAACAACCTTTTCTAAAACACAACTCTTTAATCAAAAGAACAAAGAATGGAGGGAGGTTGCAGAGATGATTATGCAAAGTTGATTATTACAAAAGTGAGACAGTTTAAATGAAAACTAGGTAAATAAAGCTATCAATTCAAATGAATTGGTGTCTAAGGCCTAAACAACCAAATCCATAAGGACTTACAACAACACAAACAAATATTCAAAGCATAAACTATTTAAATGAATTAAATATCCCTTAAAACTCAAAAAACAATACCTAAAACACTTCAAAAAGGCGGAAAAAGTGAACGAAACTAGGGGAGAACAAGCTTGGTAAGTAAGCCTACGGAGGGGTGGCTAACCTCTCCACTTTTGGGACTTTTAAATCACATTTTTCAGCCTTTTAAAAATCTAAAAATCAGTATATAAAGACAAGAAAAATAGAGGGAAAGAGTAGAAGAAGATTAAAGAAGAAGGTGCAGAATTATACCTTTTAAAAAGAGAGGTAAGCTTTTAGTTAACAAACTTGATTCCAAACACCCTCAAGTTTCTAAAATATGGTTTGAAATCTCAACAAAAAGGTTCAAGAACAAGCTCTAATGGTGTATGTATTGTGTATGTATAGTTGAAGAAGATTTGAAGGTGAAGAAATGTGTTGAAGATGAAGGGGGTCTCTTTAGCTCTTCAACGCTTTTGGAAATTTTGCTAACCCTCAATTCTGAAGGGAGAGATTGAATTTATAGAGTTTGAGCTAAATTGGTCATAAATATCTACAAAAAAAAAAAACAACAGCTGGCGAATTCCCGACAGCCGTCCTATTTATCACTAATGAGACCCGGTCGGGCCAAAAAACACACGAACGAGCCCAAAAATGAATGGTCAGGTCTAAAAAGGCACTCTGGTTTATTTTTCATTGAAACCCGATCGGGTGTAAACAAACCATGGCCGGATCTAAACAAACCCGGCCGGGTCCAAAAAACTACTTCCAAGCCCGACTTCAAACGAGCATATCTTCCTTATCCGAACTTGGTTTTAGGTGATTCTTGAGTCCCAATTGAAGCCCCAGAAGTCTAATTTCCAATGGTGGTGGCCTCACATCTAAATTCTAAGTGTACAGAGAGATATGTTTAATTTAGTGAAGGCTATTCATTTATTTCTTAACAGTTTGATGCTCAACCTTTTCTCCAACTAGTTTTCTTTCATTCCCTCCTGTTCCCTTCAACTCCAAACCTATAATAAGATGTTTTTAAATATTTTTCAAAGAGTTTACCTCCCTTCCATTTATTTTCACTTTGTCCTTGGTTTACCGAAAAGTTCAATATTTTAAACGAAATACGAGCCTCGGAACTTCATAGAAACATTTGAAAAATATTATTTTTAAAAAAAGGTTTTAAGGTCTAAAATAGTTTGGGTCAAAATGGGGTGTAAGGTTTGGGATTAGAGCTTGAATTCAAATTTCTTCGCTTAGAATTCAAAAGATTGCACAGTGTAACTTTCATCATCGGGTGTTTCGAATTTAGCGCCCAAGTCTTAAGGGCGATCAAAAATGGGGTTGTAGACACCCCAATTTGACCGCCTCTAAGACTTGGCCACCTCATGGTGAACACTTAATGATGAATTAGTATGTTGTACAAAGCGTTCAATTTCTTCAGCAAGAGCTTCAGTTTTGAGTTTCAAAGCCTAAAACCTTACACCTCCTTGGGACAAAAACCTAAATTTTTTCTAGCTTGACCACTCAGAGGCCTGCTGGCCAATAGGTGGCTGGCCATCCCATACATGGCCGGCCGACCATGTTTCCCGATTGGCAAATATTTTTTTGCCAACTGTACCCCCATGTGCATGCACTACAGCAACTGGCTCAATACAGATATTTCTGATAGGGGAACCTGTTTTTCTATAAATACTTTGCCATCCCTCATGGTTTTAAGTTAGAAAAATCCTCCAAGTGCCCAAACCTTGCTAAACACTCCCCCTTTCTATCTTGCAATATACATACACTATACATATATTTCCTAAACCAATATTTTGAGCATCCTTGCTGAGATTATTGAGCTAAAATTTCAGCCCTTGAGAGTGAGCAATTTGTGGTTTGTGAACAAAAGAGTGTCTTCTCTTCAAAGGTATAACTCTTGCCATTTTTTCCTACTCTTCATTCCTATTTTTCTTGGTATTTATACTCTGTTTTGGACTGCTTTTGTGGGCTGAAACTTGTGATTTAAAAGCTACTCAAGGTGGAGGGGTTAACCCCCTCTTTCTTAAACCTCATTACATAGCTTTTATCCTTGTGTTTCCAACTTGTTTCTCAACTTTTAGCTACTGATTTTCAGAGTTTTCAGAGGCTAAAACATGTGGTTTTAAGGTCCAAAAAGTGGAGGGTTAGCCACCCTTCCTTAGGCTTACTTACTAGTTTTTGTTCTATTCCATTTTGTGTACTTTTTTTTAGCTTTTTCAAAGTAATTTCAGCACTGTTTTTGCTATTTTTTGGGTTGTTTTAATTGTTTACTTAGTTTATATTTTGAATATCATGCTTGTATTGTTGTAAGTCCTCATAGATTTGATGGTTTAGGCCTTAGACACCAATCTATTAAGTTGATAGCTTCTTTTATTCCATAGTTTTTATACATATACTCACACTTGTAATAATCATCTCTGCAACATCCCTCCTTTCTTGGTTTTCTTTGTTTAAGAGTTGTTCCAAATAATGGATTGTTGTTTAAGGCATGAGAAAGACACCTTCCATGCTTAATGGTTTAATCTTTTCAGAGGTTCGTTACCAGGGCATTACATCTCTCATGCTAAGGACAACTTCTTATTTGACACTTACTTTATTAGTGGATGTAACTATCACTTTTGGACAAAAATGAATAAAGAATGGAAAGGTAATAAAAAGGGCTAATAAAATGGAACTGAAAGTGGTGAAAGATGTAATAAAATCAAATCAAGTTCAATTGGACGTTATATTGAACCTATTGTGTCTTGACTCAATGTGTACTCTTTAGTGACGTTCAATGGTTCAAGAAGCAATGTCCACCCCTTTCCTTGAGATAACTCCATGATAGGAAGAGGTGTTGTTGGTCCTTCACTTCATTTCATTGATCTTTTTGTCCCATTGGTTCATAGATCATCGCGCAATAACTTTGCGACAATTGATGATTTGTGGACCAATTCATGATAGGGAAAGGCAAAGAGGATAAACAACCTCGGGAAACACTGTGTTTTTGCTCTGTTTTAATTTTATGGCAGTAAGGAAGTACCTAAAAACAGTGGCCGGCCAGCCACCCTTCCATCCAGCCGACCACTTTTCAAGGCCAACTGGCCACCCTATTTTGGACAAGCAGTGTCATTTTCATGACAAAACATAGCAAAAGCTGAGGCAAAAACATAATTATTTTCTGACTGCAAACAAACCAGAATTTGGCAGCAAAACAGAGGAGTTTCCGGGAGGATGTTCTCGGTTGTACGTATGATTCTTCGACTCCCATTCGAATTCATTAGCTTGTAGCTCTTAGATTAATTAATGTGTTGTAACTAGTTAATATTCCTTCGAATTTGTAATAATTAGTTAAATTTAGCTTATTCAATCATTTGGTGTTTGTAATATTTAGCTAATTAGGACATTTATTCGGACCCTCCCGTGCGAAGGCACAATTGTAATATTATGTATGTCTTCTAACTCCTATTTCTTTCTCCCTTTTATTTACTCGCTTATAATGATTGCATGTGGTATCATATCTTGGTTTCATATCATTCCCACGTGTAAATACGCAATTTTGCATACATTGGGTTTGGTTCATCATTCTAACCATATTGTCATTTCATACGTGCACTAATCGCATGCTTTGAGTTAAACCATGTGCCATGTTAATAGATCGAACCTCGTAGTTGCATTTTGAATGTGTTGCATTAGTCACTTACATAGTAGAGCATGCATTTTTTTAATGGTTTCATTTCTTTTGGCTTGCCTCGGTTGAGTACTAGGTGAGCATTTCTTACTTTAGCATATTGCATGTGTGTTAGCATTGCCATATTAGGCATGTTTACCATGAGGCTAAGTGCTTATTTGATATATCTCTTGAATGTCGATGGATGAAGGTTAATTTGCTTAAGTTGGGATGATTTGATTAATGTACATATGAGCTTACTTTTTCAAGTGGTACATATTCAAACATTTTTCCGAACAAACTTGAAATCAAAGCATTCCAAAGTGAGTGACTTAGTCTATACTTATGTGCTTCACATAGTAAGTTACCATAATAATCGGAACAAGAGCCTATAATGTTCATAAAAATCACATCATGATTAGTAGAGGCCGATCTTTGATCAGGCGAGTAGGGTGCTCAATTCATGACCTTCCCCTTTCATACCTAAGTTCCCGAGCCGCGACACTTTGGTGATGACGGACAAGTGGCCTTTGGCATGAGTCACGATTTTCCTAAATTTCCGAAAAATATTTAGGTGGCAACTCTGAAATCCGGCAATGCAGTCCATTTTTGGCATCTCTGATAATAAATGGATTTTCTAAGATTTTTCGGATTTGGACTCTCATTTGTGTTTTTTTGTTTCACATTGCACTTGTAAAGCCAGATTCAGAACCACGGGAGTATGAACTGTAGGGCTATCGTATCCGAGGAGACCCTCCGAGGAGCACGAAAAGCAAGCTATAGTTTCTGGCAACTCTATTGGGGAAATTAGAGAACTTGACTCGGATTTCATGATATGAATTTTTTTTTACAGATATATGTTCTTTGTATTTAAATCTGCATCATTACTCTATGTCACTGTGTTTTCCAAATCTATTCTTGGACTGCTTGCTGGAGACTTGCCTAAAAAGCTTGCCAAAAGGCTGGCCGGTCGTGGGCTCTACCATGTTGGGAACACAACCTTCGGATCTGGATTACCATCACACTTCTCAATCCTTCTTTCACTTCTCGATGTTAGGTGTGAGAGGTATATTAGGTAATCTTGCCGAGGTACCCTTTTTAACCATACGGCCTACTACATATTGTAAAGCCATAGTGACTGTTCCAAACGAAGACAGGATACTCACTCGTATGCAGGATCTTGTGAAACTACTTGCGTGAAATAGTGAAACCCTTGTCAAAAATAGGATAGGGTAACCGTACCCCCCTCATAAGGGTGTTTTGGCTCTCTTTTTGCTTTACAGTGAAACTGTACAGGAATGCTCATATAAGTGGCACAGATGGTATCTGTTTGGGGAGCAAAATTCAGTAAGGAGTACAGTCCTACAGCTTTGATCATATCTGTTCTGATGACATCTTAGCTGAGGTGTTATCCGATTTTTTTATTTTGATTTGCTCTTTCTTTATTTCTTTTGCAAGGTAGTATAAAACCATAACTTCAGAAAGTTCTGATATCTCCCAAGTACTCTGGACCCGCGTTGGAAGACTTTGCAAGGTCGGAGATCTTGTTTGATGACAGCCTGTGTTTGTCTCATTATCACCAGTTACAAGGCGAAGGAGGATCAGACAAAGTTCAACACTTCAGTTCTTGTAGCAATCACTCCTTAGCTCACCTATACTCAGTACACCTCAAGAATAGTCATCTACTCCAGGAATGGCACAATACCCTTCATCAGATTTGGAGGACTTGCTAATCCATCTACAACAATCAGTCGACTCACTCTAGCATGATATGGCCCACCAAGCTGAGGTCACAACTATGTTACACCACCAACAACAACAGCTAGTTGCGGCTTCTGCGTCACATGAATCCACCACGGCTATTCATGTACCGGGTACCACAACCAATGCTGCTATGGCTCAAGATCCACAAGCCGAGGGTGTTTCGATTTTTCCTATCCCAACAGAACCCATTCCAGTACAGACTTTTAGAGCTTCAGTTTACCAGGCTGAGGCACCATTTGAATTCAAGGTTGACCCGACCGCACTCAAAATCAACAAACTAGAAAAACTGTTTAAGAAAGCACAAGGGGTTAACTCCATTCCAGATATAAAGGATCGGTACACCTAATCTACAATTACGGTACCAAAGCGGTTCAAAATGCAGCATATTGACCACTTTGATGGTGCCGGAGACCCAATGATACATCTATGGCTTTTTTCAAATATCTTACGACCAATGGGTTTGACTAGACTGCAGAAGTTATCCTTCTTCGACCGAACTCTGTTGGGTATAGCTGTTATCTGGTACACTAAGTTGGAAGATTCTGTGAAGCAGAACTGGGAGGAATTGGTCGAGTCTTTCATTGCTCAATACTCTTACAACACGCAGATCGAGGTCACAACTCGTGATCTTGAAGCGACGCGTCAAGAGCCAAAGGAAGGTTTCTCCGAGTTTGTAACTAGATGGAGGGCCAAAGCGTCAATGGTGACCACTCAACCTTGAAAGAAAAACTAGATTAGAATGGTTATCCAGAACCTGCATGGTAAGCTACTACAGAAAATGATTGTTCTTCCCTAATTTACATTCAAAGAACATCATAAAATAGTGGTCCAAATTGAAGACGCCATGAAGCAAGGGATCATCACTGATGATAAAGAGCCGGCCAAGAGGCCGTTTGTTCGTAGTTCCAATGCTGCCGGGGGTAGCACAGCTGCGAGGCCATCAGAAGTGAGTGTTGTCACCACAACCAAAACTGCCGACCCCTTTGCCAACATGGGCCCACAAACTTCCAACCCTACCCGACCTCCGGGTAGAACTTTTAACCAGCTCTACATGACTCTATCTCGAGCCATGCAGGTGCTAATCAAAAAGGGGCACCTAAAACCCCTAGAACCTCGACCACTTCCGAACCCTCTTCTACCCAAGCGCGATCTCATCAAATACTATGCTTTTCATTAACAACACAGCCATGAAACCGACCGATGCTTCCGCTTGCGTCATGAGATTCAAGATCTCATCGACAACAAGGTCATAGCTCCAACCCAAAAGCCAAATATGACCACCAACCCACTCTCTGGCCACAACCAAGTCCCCCTCACCTAGAACATCCACCTTATCCATACACTACCCACTTCCTATGACCCTAGCATCTATATCACCCCCTCCCACCTACCAAAGTTGATGTTGTTCATCCTTGAAGGCACATACTTGTGCATGATGAACACATCACATCCACAACTTGAGCCTCACAAATCAGTGATGACAACACCTACATCAAATGAGGTACTGGTCTGTCGTCAGAATTTCCCGAGGACTTATTTGAGAAGGAGTATGACCTGAGCCACTACATTGTTCATGCTACTCAACCCAGGCCTGAGGTAGTACTATCAGCCTCAGTTGACGTTAATGTGGTTTGGGAAGACGACCCAAGCCAAGGGTTAGATGACCTTACGGATCTTGAAGAAGATTTGGACAACCTACAATTCTTCGACGAACAGGATTAAGGTAATGAGCAGATCGGTTGGTTTGATCTGAACAAGTCGACTGATAATGCCAGATGGCTGAGTGATGAATCTGATAAGGAAGAAGAAACTAGAGTTAAACTGGAGGGAAAGTAAGTCAAGATAGTTGTGGTAGCCGAGAAGACTGAGGAGAAAGGGAAACTGCCAAAGGATACTTGTGCGGGAAAACCAACCCAAGAATTGGGTGTTGTGGAAACTACAGACACTGAACAGAAGCCATACTGAGGCAATTTGAAAGGGAGATGATCGAGGATAGCCAGACAGCCACGACATCTTATCGCCCGAATAAGGCTAATTGTCTTGTAAGAGTGATCCGAGTTGAGCCGAACAACTGTTTGTCGGCAGCTAATGGTGAGTGGTGAGAAGATAGTAATCTGTATCTTGCCTATACTGATGAAGACTGGGAAGATCACATCCCGAACAATACATGGTATTCTAAAGAAATTGACCATCTCACCAGAAGTGGACGGTATTTCAAACCTCAACACTTGGATCAGGCAAAACCATCAGGAAAGGATTGGGAGGTTGAAAAAGAAAAGAAGCTGGAAGAGGAGCTAGTTTTGAAACAACTCAAAAAGATCCAAGCTGATAACTGTATCTGGGACCTCCTCATGGCTTCGTAAGTACACCGACAGGCAGTATTGTCAGCAATGGATAAGGCCAAATTGTCCATTGATACTACGCCAGAGCAGCTTGTGGACCTGATCTTCCCAAGTAGTGCCAAGCCACTGCTCACTTTCTCCGATAAAGAGCTATCGCCGGAAGGATCGGCTCACAACAAGCTAGTGTACATATCCGTTGAGTGTAGAGAGAAGTGGGTGCTAGTGGTTTTAGTGGACACCGGCTCTGCTATCAACATCTATCCTTCTCACACTGCCTATACGATAGGCATCAAATTGGTAGATTTTATCCCCACAGCCCAAGTGATACGGGCATATGACAACACGAGCAGAGAAGTTATGGGGACAGTGAAAGTGCAAGTCCAAGTGGGCCCTTCTGAGCATGAGATTGAGTTCCATGTACTTGATATACCAACTACCTTTAACCTACTCCTAGGGAGGCCATGGTTACATCACATGAAGGTTGTGTCCTCCACCCTCCATCAAATGTTGAAATACCCTCATTAGAGAGGAGTGACGACCGTTTTTGGGAACTCATCCATTCATCCACCGCCAGAGGTAACTACACCGTTACTGGAAATCAATCACGGCGATAAGGATGTATTTCTCTCAAGGTTCACCCTGGTCGAAACCCAAATGGTGCAGAAAATCTTAGCCACGGATGAAGGCATGTATGTTAGTGCTCAGTCCATCTATTTCATGAACAAGTTACAGCATATTCCAAGAATGGGGCTTGGAAGGAGCAGACGAAAAGGTGTTATGGCACTAGATAAGGTGCCACATAATCCACATGCCTTTGAGTTGGGATATGTGCCCACCAAAGAGGACTAGAGAAGAAAGAGGGAAGAAATGAGAGACAGAGCCAAGGCCAAAAGAGCCAAGAAGCACTATGAGCTGGTCCACAGGCCAATCTTGGTAACATTGAATGGGCGTTTTGTTAGAGAATGAGAGGATTTCCCCTTCTATGGCTTTCCTGAGGCTTGGGTGGATTCCTTGACAAAGAAGTGTTTCCTTGGATTTGAGATCTTCTTTAACCACCAACTCCAAGACAATGATGAAGAAAGGGTTGAACCAAGCGTCAATGTTAGCCAAAGCAAAGAGCATGATTCAGACAACAGTGAGGCTAGAGTAGAGGCAACACTGGCCGATCTTCTAACAGATCTCGAGACCAACATGGAGAACTTGGGGGATACCTTTACTGTTTCTATGATCGAAGAGGAACCAGTTGTGAATTCCACCAGTTGCATTCAGCACGCATTGAGGGCGCTACGCCTCACTTCGCAGTTGGAGAAAGGCCTTATTTCTAGTTCTGAATTGGATGATGAGCCGGAATCTAATTCCATCGAGTCTGTTGAGTTAGAATTAGATTCGAGTCAGTCTAGAGAGTCTAAGTCTAGCACTTCTGGGGGTGGTGACCCAGGTGCCAAGATCCTATCTAGGTCCTCCTTTGCTTTCTCTTGCGAGTCTGTTGTAACCAAAGAGCCAGAACTTATGAATGAGAATGTTGCAGATTCTGTTTACTTCTCTGTACCGTTGATTTATTGCATTGACCAAGATTTTCAAAATTTTATTGAAAATGAAGAGGAAGAAATTCCTTAAGCTTTGGAAAACGTGATTGACCGAGAGGGAGAGAGGCATACTAAGCCCTGTATAGATGAAATCATTGTAATTAATGTGAGTACTGAGAAGGATCCCCATTTGGTCCAAATCGGGTCCACGTTGTCTTCAGAGGAACATGAGCGTTTAATCACTTTATTAAAAGATTTCGAAGATGTTTTTGCGTAGTCCTACGAAGACATGCCTGGAATCGATCCTGAGATTGTACAGCACCAGATCCCTCTTGACCCCAAGGCCTGACCAGTCAAGTAGAAACTTTACAGAATCCGTCCAAATTAGGCGTTGAAGATTAAAGAGGAAGTCACTAAGCAGATTGATGCGAGTTTCTTGCTGGTGTCCAAGTACCTGACCTGGTTGGCCAATATCGTCCCAGTTCCGAAGAAGGACGGTAGAATCAGGGTTTGCGTCGAATTTCGAGATCTGAACAGAGCTAGTCCAAAAGACGACTTTCCATTGCCACACATTGATGAGTTGGTAGACTTCACCACTGACCATGTGTTGCTATCGTTTATGGATGGGTTTTTCGGTTATAATTAGACTTTGATGGCACCGGAGGATAGAGAAAAAACTGCATTCACCATACCATAGGGTACCTATTGCTACAGAGTTATACCTTTTGGGTTGAAGAACGTCGGGGCTACATATCAGAGGGCTACAACCACCATCTTGCACGACATGATCCATAAAGAAGTTGAGGTATATGTGGACAACATGATTGTAAAGTCCAAAAAGCGAGAAGGCCACTACACTACGCTGGAAAAATTCTTTGAACAGATCAAGGAGTACAGACTGAGGTTCAACCCACAGACATGCAGGGAAAATGCTGGGATTTCTAATTACACAGAGGGGAATTGAAGTAGATCCATCCAAGATCAAGGTCATCTTAGAAACACCACCACCAAGGACTGAAAAGGAGATACGCGACTTTCTAGGGAAAGTGCAATTCATAAGACAATATCTCAAAATTAACCTTGACTTGGGAACCACTATTTGGTCTTTGGAAAAAGGGAAAGAAGTTCTGATGGGATGATCGATGTCAGTTTGCTTTAGAATAGGTCAAACAATACCTCCAGAATCCAACTGTATTGTCGCCGCCAGAGCCGGTGAAGCCACTAATCATGTATTTGTTGGTAACAGATTCAACCATGGGATGCATGCTAGCCCAAGAATCAGAAGCTAAAGTGGCAAAGACCATCTATTATCTGAGCAAAAAATGTTGGATTACGAGACCCGCTATACTCCCTTGGAGAAAGCTTGCTTAGCTTTAGTTTGGGCAACTAGGAAGTTGAGACACGACCTGTTAGCTCACTCTATAATTCTGGTTTCAAGGTTAGATCCCATCAAATATCTCTTTGAGAAACCGACGCTTACGGGTAGGCTAGCTCGTTGGTTGTTTCTTCTCTCCGAGTTCGATCTCAAGTACATCACTCGCAAGTTCGTCAAAAGGAGAGCGGTAGCGAAATTTCTGGCAAACCACCTAGTAGAAAGTGATGAGGCAGTAGAGTATCTATTCCCAGATGAGGAGATTCTGCAGGTAGAAAAGGAAACATGGACGATGTACTTTGACGGAGCGGCTAATCAATACGGTTATGGGATAAGTGTGTTGCTCATAGCACCCGATGATTCACATATACCCCTAGCTTTCAAACTCCAGTTCAAAGTGTCCAACAATGAAGTAGAATACGAGGTGTGCATCGTTGGATTGGAAGCTACTCTAGAACTAGAGGCAATAAGATTGGACGTCATCGGAGACTCGAACCTGGTTGTTTTTCAAGCCAATGAAGACTGGAAGGTCAAGGAAGAGAAAATGAAGGTTTATCATCAGACCCTGGACATTCTGATTCCAAGGTTTGAAAAACTGACATTTACACATCTGCTAAGAGAGGACAACCAGTTCGCTAATGCATTGACAACTTTATCCTCCATGGTAGACATCCCGTTTGGAGTCAAGATGCGTCCGATTATCATTGAATAGAAGTATGCGCCTACTTACGCAATAATAGCCACGATGACAAAGTTCAGGACAAGAACCCCTGGTATTATGACATTTGGAACTTCCTGGAAAAAAGGACATGTACCCACAAGGGGCAAATGCCAAAGATAAACGGGGAATACGGCGTCTGGCCATCCAGTTCATCATCTACAGAAACAAGTTGTATAAGAGAGGGCATCTGGAATGCATAAGCTCTGCGTCGAAGAAGAAGAGTCGAAACGTCTCATGGAGGCCATCCATAGAGGAGAGTGTGGAGCACATATGAATGGTGTGATGGTGGCTAGGAAAATCCTCAGGCAAGGCTATTATTAGTCAACTATGGAGGAGGATTGTATTAGCTCTGTGCGGTGATGCCACAAATGTCAAATCCATGCTAATCACATGAACATACCGCTACCAAAACTTTACAACATGACATCGCCATGGCCTTTCTCAGTCTGGGGAATTAACGTCATTGGAGCAGTCTTGCCAAAGGGCTCAAATGGACATGAGTTCATTCTAGTGGCGATCGACTATTTTACCAAATGGGTGGAAGCTCAGTTATACTTTGTGTTGAAGGCGTCGCACGTGGCCAAATTTATCAGGAACAACATCATCTGCAGGTATGGGGTGCTGAACAAGATCATATCAAATAACGACTCACACTTCAAGAAGGAGGTGGTGCATCTGCTTGAGAAATACAATGTGACTTTTCATAAGTCACATTGTATTTCTCATAGACCAACGGAGTCGTTGAAGGAGCAAACAAAAATGTTAAGAACATACTGTAAAAGATGGTGGAGACCTAAAGAAACTGGCCAAATAAATTGCCTTTTGCACTCTGGGGATATAGAACGTCAATTTGGACATCCATGGGGGCGACCCCTATTCTCTAGTATATGGGATGGAAGTTGTTCTGTCGATTGAGATTGAAGTGCCCTTACTGAGAATTATAGCCGAGTGTCAGATAGCGGAGGTGGATTGGCAACAGAGCAGGTTCGAAGAATTGATGTTGTTTGACGAAGGAGATTAAAGGCATTATATCACATCCAAGGATATCAGTGCAGAATTGCTAAGGCCTTCAACAAGAAAGTCAAATCCAGAAACCTCAATGAAGGAAATATGGTACTGAAAGACAACCGAGCTCCCATCCATAACCCTAGGAGCAAGTTCAGACCCAATTGGACTGGTCCTTACATCATCAAATCTATCTGGTCAGGAGGAGCGATTATCCTTATAGATTTAGATGGCCTGGAGTTTTCGCAATCGATCAATATGGACAAGTTGAAGAAATACTATCCTTGAGAGGCTCATTAGGCCGAAAACCCGAAAGGGTGACCTAGGCAAAAGTTAGAGTATAAAAAATTAGAAATAAGGAAAAATAAAGCTCGCAAGGTCAAAAACCCGAAAGGGCAACTTTGGCAAAAGTTAGAGCGCAAATAGAGAGTGTTAGTACTTGAGTGAACCCTAACCGAACTACATAAGGCCTGATTCCCATCTTTGGGATACATAGGCAACTTCATCCTAAAGTTCGACCATAACCATCTCCAATTCAACTTTCATGTTCATATGTTTGATCGGTCCATCTTTTAGCTTGGTTGTGTTATCTTCATTTGGTAGAAGGGCCAGTTACAAGATAAAGCACTGATGGTGAATACAGTTGTGAGTAGTTATGATCTTCTGATTTGGGGTTGTAAATCTTAAGGATTGATTCCATGTGTGTCAGGTAATGACCGTTTCTGAAAATTGTTTTGAAAAGTTTTAATAAGTTGATTTTCTCAAAATTTTACCTTTTACAACAACAGACCATTTTAGACGAAAAAGGAAAAATTTTAGTACTCACAACTTTAATTCCATGATTTCAACATAAGTACATTCTTTAACTCCCTAATTAAATAAAAGTTGCTTTTACATCATAAAACTTGAAAAGAAAAGTCAAAGTAATAAACTAGGGGCATAGATAAGTTAGGTGGTCCTATGTCTTTTGCTCACGTTCGTGGAAGTCTCTGCTGCCAAAGTTGGTCAACTTGTGTCTCATCCTTGAGCCGAGCCAAGCATTCACCAGAAAGGGTGTAACTGAAGCTAGCGGCAGGAATCAGAAGCTATATCTCGTCCTCCAAGCAGTGAGGTATCGGGCCAAGTGCGAAGCACGAATGGGAAATGGAGCTGGGTATTCCACCCCTTCCTCCTAACATGTTTGATCATGTTCAAATTGGCATATGAACCTAAATGGAAAATAGAACACACAATGTGTGAGGCTAGTCAACAGTATACCCGGCTGTTGGGACATGTTGTAGCCCATTTCAGCCAAATTAAGCCAGGGGCAACGCCAAGTGATGTCAACTGTAGATCTGCTGCACATCCAGTCACACCACAATCCCTCTGAAGTAAAGTCCACTAGCCACTGGTGAAAAAAGTAAGCTCTAGCCGAATACTCGGGACAAGGGTCCACCACTTTTAGCTTATCCATCAACCACGCCTAGGAAGGGATGAAAAATAAGAGAGATTAAAGAATAGAGAGATTTACATTGAGAGAAAAGTAAGGAAAGGGCTGTGAGAGGAAAAATAGAGAGTAAGTGCCGAGTGATGTGAGAAATCCTAAAGAAGAAAGAATGGGAAACAATAGCTGGAGAAGCAATGGACTCCCTGTAAACTGAGTAGTCTCTCACCGCTGAAAAGAATCTAAACCCATCAGGGTCTCGGCTAGTGCCAAACCAATGCAACTCTTACCCTCTTTCAAACGTTGGGCCACTTCGATCAACCCAATGCTAGCTCTGCCGCAACTAGGGGCAAGAAGGAAGTGTGCAAGTAAACATAAGCAGAGGGCATGTTAACAATAACCTCGCCAGAGAAGGTCACCTCTGTCTCCAATGCGAAAAAACCGATGAATCAAGCTGGGTATATCCAACTCCCCATCATGAGCCAAGGATGGAGCTTCGTGTAAAGTAAGCCCACACATCCATTCAAGAGCCCGTGCATGGCCAAAACGGGGTTGAGGCATAATCTCCTTATCGCGCCGAGACTCCATTAATGCTTGAAAATCTTTGAGAGTAAGACACATTTCCTGTGCTTCGAAGCGAAACACATGAGTAATCAAGTTCCAACATCGAATAGCAACATGAAGAATGGAAAACAAAGAACATGAAGAATGGAAAACAAAGAGAAGTACGGCTCAATGAAAAAAAAAAAAAAAAAGCGTTTATGTCAAAACTGCAGAAATTTACCTTTCTCGTGCTGTCCAAAGTGGCTATCCAATCCTTGAGCCTCTCGGCAAGAAATATCTCTATTTTTAGAGAAAACAATAGCAAAGATGATATTCTGTCGAAGAAGAGAAACGCAAGAGAAGACCTTTATAGAGGATAAGGTTGTGTAAGTGGTTGACAGTTGTTGCCAACTGTCTAGCCACATGCCTTGGTCGCCGGCTACCTTTCCTGGCCGCCCGTCCATTCAAGTGGCCGGCCAACCATATGTGTTGGCCAGGCAATCTAATCGGTTCAAAGTGAAGAGGGCCAAGTTGGTTTTATGGGAAAAAAAAAAAAAAGAGTCACGTGGGACATTGGGTAACGCACATGGGGTGAAAATCTAGAGAGAGAGAGAGAGCCTAGAGAGGGAGATGGATGATTTTCAGATGTCAAGGTATGAAGAAATGAAGCCAAAAAGGTGTTTTAAAGAGTTTCGGAGTAAAAACCCAAAACTACCCCGTATAACCATCGGGTGGCCGGCCGGTATAGACGTCCCCGAACGCCCGAGAGGATGACTCCCGTTCTGTTCATTTTGTGGGGTCTACTACAGTTCGGACTCAAATTGTCACGGTTCTTAATCTGAACCAAAGAGTCCAAATCGGCAAATCGTTTTGAGAAAACAAATTTTTAGAAAAGAAGTGCCAAACATGGACTGCTTTGCCAAATACAGAGTCGCCACCCAAATATTTTATTTTGGGGGAATTTAGGAAAACCCTGACTCGGTGCCAAAGGCCACGTGTCCGTCATCACCAAAGTTGCCTCGGCTCGGGAACTTGGGTACGATTGGGGAAGGTTATCTATGAGCACCCCCTCTCGCCCGATCAAAGATTGGCCTCTACTAACCATGATATCCGATTTTGAAAACGTTATATGCTCTTATTCCGATTATTAGCCTAGAATTACTATGTTATGCGCACAGCAAACAAGTATAAACCAAATCGCCTAATTTGGAACGAAGCATTGCAAATCCGTTTGTTTTGGAAAACTGATTCGAAATTTGCTACTCACAAGTAGGCTAAAACACGGATTTCTATGAGTTGTTCCAACTCAAGCAATTCAGCCTTCACCCACAGGCATTCAGGCAGTTTATATCATATAAGCATCTAGCCGCATGGTAAGCATGCTGTCATGTTAACATTCACACTCATGCAAGATGCTAAAGCATAGATACTTACATCATACTCCGTGCCAAAACAGTAAACTAGTTAGCAAACATGCGTGGCCCTAGTTCATGTCAAAGTGGCTAATGCATTGCATACAAAATGTAATCTAGACAGGCTCGGCTATCCTAAACATGGCATGTGAAATGCAACAGGTAACACGTATTCAATTGGAATTGGATTGAAATACAATGCAGTTAGCGTGATGCGCCGAGCCCGGTGCATGCAATACAAATGAATGATGCACGCATGCATAGCATAAGGTATGCTAATTTAACATGTCCTAATACTAACCATCAAAGCAGGTAAGTAAAAGGGAGAAAGAAATGGGGGTTGGAAGACATGCACACACGCACCCACACTTATTACAATTTTGCCCTCACTCGGAGGGACCGAAATAATAATACAATTTAACTAACTCACAAGCTAATTATAATATTACAGACAATTAAATTAATTAAACAAATTAATTAATCTAATTTAAGCAATAAACAGCCTCGAGAAGAGGGTCCGATTCGATGCGCGCTCGGTCCTGCTCGGAAGCCCACTGCCATGCACAAGATGCCTCTACTTTGGCTGTCCTGCTCCTCTGAAGACTATCAAAGTCTCAGGGTTGCTTCTCTGGATGCTGGGGAACACCACCGGCTGAAGTGGTTGGTCACCGGCCATAGGAGATGCTCATCGGCCTCTGATTAAGCTATCGGCCACCAATGGATAGCCGGTCGGCACTGTATGTGGCCGGTCGGCCAGAAATTTCTGTAGAACCTGCAGTTGACAGCAGTAGAGGGCAAGGCATAGCATGGCAATGCATTTCAAGCAATGTATGCACCAAGCACACTCCTTATCATGTGTATGACTCAAAGGAGAATGGGCCTCGATTCTCGGACCACCAATCATGCATTTTCATGCATGATGGTCCAAAGAATCAAGTGTGCATTTTGATATAGGATGCAATGCACATAAACACACAAGGAGGGCCAACCTCTATCACACTCACTTCAAGAGGTCAAGCATGCATGCTCATGCAATGCAATCCTAAGCATGTGAACTAGCATGCAACATGGACAATGCAAGCAAGCATATAAGGTGGGCATGCAAACAAGCAAAGGGGATGGACTTAAAACTAAATTAGGCGACTCTCAACAAGCCTAAAAACAATGGCCAATGCTACAGGAATGAGGGCACAACACACACAAGCATGCACATGTTAAGGCCTAAACACTTAAGCATCAAATAAGCAACTTCTAAGGACACTTAAAAGAGACTAAACATGGACTAATGGCATGCATTGAAAGCTCTAAATATGCATGAAATAGAGGTACCAAACCAACTAATCAACATAAGCAATGCATGCTAGCATAGCCAAAACTCAAGGCAAGCTAATGGGGTATTGGACCACTCTTAACAAAACCAAACATGGTATGAATTAAACAACCAAAATCAGAATTTTAGCATATTAAAACAAAGCCTAAAGACCACTTAGATGGCATCTAAATGACTTAGATTCAAAAGCATGCACAATGACCAAACATGGAGCATAAGGCACAAGTTTTTAAGGCATCAAAGAGGCATCAAAGGCAAGCATGCAAGCATGTTATGAGGACTGAAATAGCATGGAAAGTGGTCCCAAACCACTGAAAATAATGCAAGCAATGTATACTACACACTCACACACTTGAGGCTAACAAGCCAAGATGCAAAGGGGCTATGCAATGCATGTCTTGGTCGACCAAAACAGCCAAGGACAGACCTTAAGCATGGCAAAACAAACATAAAAGCTTCACAAAGCTAGGCCTAAACATGCTTGAACAAAGGTTAAATCCTAGGTGCATGTTAAGGCTAAAACAAGGCATTACAAGGCATGTATGCTAAGCAAGCATGGTGTACTAAAACCAACATACAACAATGCTATGTTATGACATTATAAGCATGAAAATCAGCTAAGGCATGGTCAACACACACTTAAACTATATGCTCTCTCAAGAGACTAAAAAGGGCCCTTTTCAAGGACAACAAGGAGAGAGGGTGGCCCTCTCCTTCTTGGGACCTCAAGGCACCATCCTCACCACTGAAATCCCTCAAGATTTTAGTGGTGAGAAGGCCCAAACACAATGGTCCCGGAGCTCAACCAAAATGGCACAAAACAAAGGCCAATCAAGCCTTAAGAGGGGTCAAACAACCCCAAAGCTTAAAACACCCTTAACAAACTATTCAGAGCACTCAAAAGTAGAACTTTTATATGTTATATGTTAAGCTCAAAAACAGATGCAAGATAGGCTAAAAAGTTTTGCAAAAATGGGGTAAAAAGGGACAAAAGTCTTACCGTTGTAGACCCTCTTCACAAACAATGTTCCAGCAGTTCTTTTGGTTCCAAACCAGTCCAAAAGCTTCAAGGAAAGACCTCTGGTACCTCAGCAACCAAGAAAAGGTGTGATGGTGGGTGTTTGTGCACAAAAATGAGACTAAACACACACTAAACACAAGAGAGAGATATAGAGATAGAAGAGGTACAAACCCTAACCCTAAAGCTCAAACTCTGAAAAAAAGTTGTCTAAGTTCTCCAACCTCTACAAGAGGGAGAGAAGGCTCTCTGTTATAGAGCTTTAGTCTTGTAAGCTTACAAGACAAGCTTCTAAAGAGAGAGATCCCTCCATACACGTGTATGGAGGGGAGCCAAGTGCATGCCAGCTATACCAAAATATCTGCAAAAGCAGATGCACAGTGGTCAGCCGGCAAAGAGTACAACTTGGCCAAAATAGATGGCCGGTCGGCCTTCAAGAGTGCCGGTCGGCCAAATATTTGGCCGATGGCAACAAAACACAGCCGGTGGCCTCAAGCCATGGCCGGTGGTGTGTGGGGATGCCTCAAAAGGCATTCCCTGCCCCTCAAAGGCAAAACACAAGTGTTTGGTGCAAAACCAGACACAAAACAGTCGAGTCGAGAGATCCTGAGGCAAGGCGCGTATCCGAGACCTCCGGGAACTCAAGACGAACACAAACAAGGGTAATCACCGGGTGTTCCAACGGTGACATCCAAGTCTTGAGGACAGTCAAAAACTGGGTGTCTACAGCCGGCTAGTTGTGTGGTTGGCCATCCCCTTTTTGTGGTTGGCCGACTCCTTAGTTGGTCCAGGGCTGGTCTTTGCTGAGGCCTTGCCTGTTCCGTGCATGGAGAGTGTTGTATATAGCTTAAAGTGGAAAATTGAAGAAATTGGGTTTGTTTTGATTACAGAAAGTTCCGAAATGTGATTCCGGATACGCCATTTCAAGTTCCGTTGTTTCTCTAAAGTAGAAAGTGCTCCGATCTTATGCTTGAGCAAGTTGTATCCTTTTTTTGAGCATTTGAGGACCTCCGTGTGGTAAGTTGGAGATCTTTATGAGGTGTTTTTAATACTGCTTTTGTTTTATCTTTTCAAATCTGTTGCCTATTATATTGCATGGAACACGCATCGTATTGTATTTCGCATCAATTATATCGCATTATGTTGCATTCATGTGCGTCGTGCTTTTTATTTGTTGTGCTCACCCTTGTCACACGAGTGTGATTTGGCTTGTACCCCCTCCCCCTTTCTAAGCGAGGCATAGTTTGGCTTGTACCTTTTGTCTCACCTTATCTCTACGTGAAACGCAATTTGGCACCACTTTTGTTCCTTGGTTAAAACCTTCCCTCTCTTTGTATTACGCTTGTTGGTTACACCACCCTCTCGTCCTTTCGCATGAAACGCGTTAGGATGTCATTTTCCTTGGTTTAAAACCCTCTCTCTCCCTATATGAAATACAGAGAGATATGCCTGTTGGTTACACCACCCTCCGTCCTTTCACGTGAAACGCGTTAGGACGTCGCTTTCCTCAGTTAAAACCTTCCCTCTCTATATATGAAATATAGAGAGATACGCTTGTTGGTTACATCACCCTCCCTTCCTTTCGAGTGAAACGCACTAGGATATCGCTTTACTCGGTTAAAACCTTCCCTCTCTCTGTATGAAATACAGAGAGATATGCCTGTTGGTTACACCATCTTTCTTATTTCCTGGTAAAAACCATCCCTCTCTTTGTATGAAATACGTTGAGATACATCTGTTGGTTACACCACTTTTGTTCACCCTGGTAACAATATTCCCTTTCTCCTTATGAAATATGGTGAGATACGCTTGTTGGTTGCACCATTTTTCCTCCTTTCACGTGAAACGTGTTTGGAATTGTTATTTGCTCACTCCTTCCTGTGTGAAGCATGGTTAGATTTGTTTTTACTTAAGCTTGAGGCTTGTTTCATTCATACGTCGTCATTTTGATTATTACTCATTGTATTGTCTTGCATGCTCATGGATTTTCAAAAATAACTAGCTTCGCAAGGCCTGTAAGTCCAGCTTTCAACTGTATTCTTTATGCATATCATTTGTATCTAGCCCATGAACTATGCTTGTTTGATTCCTTGCAAAGGGATACGTAGGCAACTTTCAAGTTCAACCAATTGCATTTACGTTTTGATTGCTTTGCCCAAGTCTTGCGACCTTGTCAAATGGGTCGTCTTTGGATTTTGACATTCACTCACGTCATTCCATGACTTCGAGCTCTATCAAAGAGGCGCAACTGTAGGCACCCCATTTTTTATAGCCCTTAAGACTTGGGTGCCTCATGGTGAACACTCAATGATGAATTAGTACACTGTACGAACCATTCATTTGCTTTAGCAAAGAGCTTTGGTTTTGAGTTTCAGAGCCTAAAACATTGCACCTCATTGGGACCAAAACCTAAATTTTTTTTCTGGCCTAACCACTTAGAGGCTTCCTAGCCAACAATTGGCCGGTAGGCCAATTTTTAGTGGCCAGCCGTCCCCCTACATGGCCGGCCGGCCATGTTTCTCGATTGACAGATATTTTGCTGCCAGCTGTCCCCCTATGTCCATGCACTGCACCAGCTAGCTGAATACAGAGATTTTCAACAGGGGAACCTATTTTTATATAAGTACTTTACCATCCCTTATGGTTTTAGGTTAGAAAAATTCTCCAAGAGCCCAAACCTTGCTAAAAACTCCTCTTCTCTATCTTGTAATATACATACACTATACATACACTTCCTAAACCAATATTTTGAGGCTCATTGCTGAGATTATTGAGCTAAAATTTCAACCCTTGAGAGTGAGGCACCTTGTGGTTTTTGAACAAAAGAGTGTCTTCTCTTTAAAGGTAAAACTCTTGCCTTCTTTTGCCTATTCTTCATTCCTCTTTTTCTTGGTATTTATACTCGATTTTGGACTATTTACATGGACTGAAACTTGTGATTTAAAAGCTACTCAAGGTGGAGGGATTAACCCCCCCCCCCCCTTTTCTTGAACCTCATTACGTAGCTTTTATCCTTGTGTATCCCACTTGTTTCTCAACTTTTAGCTACTGATTTTCAAAGTTTTCAGAGGCTAAAATATGTGGTTTTAATGTCCAAAAAGTGGAGGGGTTTACTAGTTTTTGTTCTATTCCATTTTGCTTACTTTTTTTTACCTTTTTCAAAGTAATTTCAACATTGTTTTTGCTGTTTTTGGGGCTGTTTTAATTGTTTGCTTAGTTTATACTTTGAATATCATGCGTGTATTGTTGTAAGTCCTCATAGATTTGGTGGTTTAGGCCTTAGACACCAATCTATTGAGTAGATAGCTTCTTTTATTCTATAGTTTTCATATATATACTCACACTTGTAATAATCATCTTTGCAACCTCCCTTCTTTCTTGGTTTTCTTTGTTTAAGAGTTGTTTCAAACAATGGATCGTCGTTTAAAGCATGAGAAAGAGACCTTCCATGCTTAATGGTTTAATCTCTTCGAAGGTTCATTAGTAGGGCATTACATCTCTGATGCTAAGGACAACTTCTTGTTTGACACTTGTCTTTATTAGTGACGTAACCATCACTTCTGGACAAAAATGAATAAAGAATGGAAAGGTAATAAACAGGGCTAATAAAATGGAACAAAAAGTGGTGAAAGATGTAATAAAATCAAATCGAGTTCAATCGAACGTTATATTGAACCTATTGCGTCTTGACTCATTACATACTCTTCAGTGACGTTCAATTGTTCAAGGAGCTATGTCCACCCCTTTCCTTGAGATAACTCCATGATAAGAATAGTTGTTTTTGGTCTATCACTTCATTTCATTGATCTTTTTGTCCCATTGGTTCATAGATCATCATGCAACAACTTTGCGACAATCGATGATTTGTGGGCCAATTCTACTCCTCCCTTGATCAGTTTCATGATAGGGAGAGGCAGAGAGGATAAACAACCCCTGAAAACACTCTATTTTTGCTCTATTTTAATTCTGTGGCAGTAGGGCAGTACCTAAAAACAATGGCCGGCCGGCCACCCTTCCATCTAGCCAACCACTTTTCAAGGCCGGTCAGCCACCCTATTTTGGACAAGCAGTGTCATTTTCATGACAGAACATAGCAGAAGCTGAGGCAAAAACATTATTATTTTCTTACTACAAACAGAACAAAACCTGGCAGCAAAACATAGGAGTTTCTGAGAGGATGTTCTCTGTTGTACGTGTGGTTCTTTGACTCCTATTCAAATTCATTAGCTTGTAGCTCTTAGATTAATTAGTGTGTTGTAACTGGTTAATATTCCTTCGAATTTGTAATAATTAGTTAAATTTAGCTTATTCATTCATTTGGTGTTTGTAATATTTAGCTAATTAGGGCATTTATTCGGACCCTCACAATTGTAATATTTTGTATATCTTCCAACCCCCATTTCTTTTTCCCTTTTATTTACTCGCTTATGATGGTTGCATGTGGTATCATATTTTGGTTTCATATCATTCCCATGTATAAATACCCATTTTTTCATGCATTGGGTTCGGTTCATCATTCTAACCATATTGTCATTTCTTACTTACTCGAATACGTGCACTAATCGCATGCTTTGAGTTGAGCCATGTGCCATGTTAATAGACTGAACCTCATAGTTGCATTTTGTATGTGTTGCATTAGTCACTTGCATAGTAGAGCATGCATTTTTCTAATGGTTTCATTTCTTTTGGCTTGCCTTGATTGAGTACTAGGTGAACATTTCTTACTTTAGCATATTGCATGTGTGTTGGTGTTGCCATATCAAGCATGTTTACCATGAGGCTAAGTGCTTATTTGATATATCTCTTGAATGCCGGTGGATGAAGGTTAATTTGCTTAAGTTGGGATGATTTGATTAATGTACATATGAGCTTACTTTTTCAAGTGGTACATATTCAAAACACTTTTCCAAACAAACATGAAATCAAAGCACTACAAAGTGACTTAGTCTATACTTATGTGCTTCACATAGTAAGTTAACATAATAATCAGAATAAGAGTATAGAATGTATATAAAAACCACATCATGATTAGTAGATGCCGATCTTTGATTGGGTGAGTGGGGTGCTCAATTATGACCTACCCCTCTCATATCTAAGTTCCCGAGCCGAGACACTTTGGTGATGATGAACAAGTTGCCTTTGGCACGAGTCACAGGTTTCCTAAATTTTTCAAAAATATTTAGATGGTGACTCTGAAATCTGGCAATGCAGTCCATTTTTGTCATCTTCGATGATAAATGGATTTTCTAAGATTTGCTGGATTTGGACTCTCAATTGTGTTTTTCTGTTTCACATTGCACTGGTGAAACCAAATTCAAAACCACAGGAATCTGAACTATAGGACTATCATATCTGAAGAGACCCCTCTGATGAGCACGAAAAACAAGCTACACAGTGCTATCAATACTGCTACATTGAATATTTTTCCCGGTAAAACATATACTTATCTAGCAGTAGACAAGATGTCTGAAGATGATGAAATTGATCGTACTATAATAAATAGATATCCTAATGAGTATTTAAATTCATTAGATCCTCCTGGACTACCAGCTTTTAAGGCAGAATTGAAAGTGGGTTGTCCTATAATGTTGTTAAGAAATATCGTACCAAAAAATAGACCGTGCAATAGCACAAGATTGATGGTTTCTAGATGCAATACTCGCATAATTGAAGCTCAAATTTTAACTGGAGAAAAATATGGCAATTTGGTATTCATACCAAGGATATCCTTGACATCGTCTTATTTAGAAATGTCTTTCCGAATGATAAGACGTCAATTTCTAGTTCGCTTAGCATATACCATGACCATTAATAAATCTCAAGGATAATCTGTGAAATTTGTTAGAGTTGATTTACGCACACCAGTGTTTAGTCATGGGCAATTGTATGTGGCCCTATCTTGATGTACATCTTTTGATCGTATAATTATTCTTCTTCCCAACAATGAGTCAGATTCTACTACAAATATTGTTTAGCCTGAAATTTATTTATAGTGTTACTTATGGATCAAATCACATTTATCGAAAGGTACAATTTATTTATTGATAAATTTCCTTCTATTGATTACAAATTATTATTATTTTAAATATTTAACTATATATGTTGACTTTTGTAGGATTGGGTTAAAAAATATATGGAGCTCAAAAAGATAAATACAACTAGATTGTTTTGATAGGGATGTAACAAGGTAATTTCAATTTGAAAGTGTTTTGATATATGTATATATATAGATTTTTTTTTACTAATATACTAACTTTTTTATTTTCATAAATTACTAGATTGTCGTACATGCTCCTCACTAGCGATACATACAAGTTGATACAAAGACTTTTTGGAAAGTGATGAGGCGCTCCTAGAAATTCTGAGAAAAAATAAGTTTGAATACAATTCAGATTTTGTAAAGCTTCCTATCGATGTGAATTTTATTACTTACAATATTTTTGTAAAGTCTTTTATCTATGCGAAATTTATAACCAAGTTTAGTTTAGATGTATGTTAGATAATATTCGTTTGAATTAATGGTTTATGCTATGAGTTTGTTTTTGTCAATATAACACACCATGTGATATAGTCTTTTCACTACAAGAAATTAGTCTTTTAGAGACTAATATTTAGGGACTAATTGAATTTGGTCTCGAAAAATAATCTTTTAGGGGAAAATTTAAATATATGATAATTTACTTATAAGATTGTAAATATGACTATTCATATTCTCATTAATATTTACATAACTTTTTTAGATAAATAAATTTGATTGCTAATATATTATTAACATCTTTAGGGATCAAATATTTTGTAATTATCAATTAAAAATATTTTGAGACCAAATATTTTTATCATTTTAACAATTAAAAAGTCGGGCCCTCACACAATCCACCGGCTTTGCTCATTCTCTCTTCAACGGCTTTGCTCAATCTTCAATCCTAAGGCCCCATTTGTTTTGGGGTTTAATAGATGGGAGGGGATTAAGATGGAAGTGGGGTTATTTAGTTTTGTGTTTGTTTGTAGAGTTAGGAAGGGGATTAGGATGGAAGAGGTGATATAAATGGAAGTTGGAAGGGGGATTGAGATGGAGGAAGTGGAGATTGTATTAGAAAAATAGTGAGGAGATTAGAAAAGTTTTTATTTTTTATATATTGGGAATTTTTTTTAAAATATTAATGTTTAATTTTTTATATTTTTTATTTGTTTTATTATTTTATATAAAATAATTTAACAATTCCTACACTAACAACTATCATCAAAACAAACATAATTTTACTTAATCCCCTCATTATTAATCCTCTCCCTATAAATCCCCTCCATTCTAGCTATGAAAACAAACTGGCCTAAATCGGGAGCTCCAAGGCAGATTGAGGGTCCGTTTGGTGAGTTGGTTTGTGGCTATTTTAGCTACAAAAGACAAAATAGGCTATTTTAGCAACAACAAACAAAACATCACAGCTAACCCATAATCATTACACTCTTCTCTCACAAAAAAAAATAAAAAAAAGCCAAAAAGCCCTTTACAAACCAAGCTTTTTAGCCCAGGCTAAAATAGCCAAAAAAACAAGACCAACCCACTTCCCAAACGGAAGTTGAAAGAATCATGACAGATTGGGAGCTCAATCTTCTTCAAATTTTGGTGTCTCTCTCTCTCTCTCTCTCTCTCTCTCTCCGCCTATACACATATATATGATTTACAATATTGATCTGATCGTCTCTTTTTCTTTCTCTTCATCATTTTCTAGATCACAATCTTCAATCAATGGAAGATTTCATCATTGATTCATGTTATATAATCAGTGAAGTCTCGGTTGTCGATTCACTTCTCTTCCGAGTTCTCTCCCACCTGGTATTGAAAACCCTAGGTCAGTACTCTGTAAACTGTTAAAATTATTGATATATACGAAGTTTAAAACTCCAAAACTCTGATTTCTAAATGTATAGGGACCATGTAAACTCTGATTTCAAAACTCTATATTACTTCAAAGTCTGTATCAGAGTTTTATATATGAAGTCTCTGATCTTAATTTCTGTAAATTTGTTATATCTTTTTGTGTTTTGTGATTGTTGTTCGAGTTTCTATATATGAATTTTTCTATATATGGATTTCTATTTTGTTGGTGTTCGATTGAACTACTACAATTTTATATTGTGCTCACTATGTGTTTGACAATATGCCCAATGATGATACTATGAAAATAATGAGTGTGTTCGATAGATATGAATCACATAGCTGCTTTAATTGTTGGTGTTACACTTGACTACGCATCATCTTTTGCCTAAATTGTTTCGCAATATATTTGAAGGGAAATGACAAACAACATAACTCCAAAGTACTTGGGCCTTTTTATAGTTCCAACTATGAGCTTCCATAATTTATGTTTAATACATATATTAGCCAAAATCAAATGATAATAATGTAGTAATTAAAAATAAATAAATAAAATAAAATAAACTATTGTAAGCACATAAAGCTATGTTGTGCTTACAAATGAAATCAATTTTAAAAATAAAAAAACTATGTTGTTTGAGCTCAACTCAGGGTCAGTTGTTTGAAATTAAATTGTTATGTAAACAAGTAAGCTTAAATACATATTGAAGTTCGCTAAGTTTTCAAGCCAAGTTTTTGTTTTGGCTCAGCTCATATATGGCCTTAGAAGTAAGGTGTGTGAGCACCATGGAGCCAATGCGAGGTCAGATTTTATTTTATGTCTAAAAGAGAAGTAAGGTGAAAAAAATCAGACATAGATTGTGTTTTGGGACTACTATAAAATCTAGCTTGTTCTTATCAGGTACAGGTTGAAATTTGTCAATTAGACTATTCATCGTATGGCTGCATGTAAAATTGATGTTCATGTTAATCATATAAACCGGAAATATATATAGGGTGAGTTTGGCTTGGTTTTGATAGACAAATTTTCAAAAAGAAAATTTGGGGAGAGAGTTTAGAAATTTTTTTTGGTTTGTTTGGTTGTATATTTTAGAAATAGTTTTGGAGTATGAGAGTTTGGGATGATTTGATATTTTGTTGTAGTTGAGTAAATGTCTAATAGAAAAAGTGATTGAAAGGAGAGATGAGTGAGAAAAAGTGATTGATTGACGTGTAGGGGAGAGAGTGATTTTGAAATATTTTTTTTTCCAAAATTACTAAACCAAACAAAATTTTCTCCAAAATTTGTTTCTCAAAATCAAACCAAACCAAATAATATGAGTTTTCATCGTCTTATTGGGAAGTATATATAATCTATTCTTTGTGCATTTTTATGTCTGTGATAAGTTGTTTTTGTGCATATTTATAAAACAGTGAGAGTAATAACAAGTCAATCCAACAAAAGTAAGAGAGAAATTCTACTAAAAACCGTGAAAGGAATGAGAGTAATGACCATCAAAATATGCATAGGGATTCTTTTGTTTAAGAAAAAAATCCATTGGAGAAGCATTGTTGATAAACGAAGAATCTTTTGAGTCTTTTCATGGTTAATTTTCACATTAATTGTCTTTAAGAATGCACTTGTCATCACAGTGTATTTTAATTAGCTATAAAAAGGTATTTTAGTCTCACTCTTGATTTGAGCGATCAAGTGTTGGAAATTTGGTTTTTATAGGCTTATTTTAGGCCAACTTTGAGCCCAATTTTGAGTGGGTCCACACGTCTTTTGAGGTGGGTCCAAAGAGGTGACATGTTCCTTGCCGCATGGCAAGTCACACGATGAAGACGGTTCGTCAAAATCATTTATGAGTGAATAGGAAGTTGATGTCATTTTCGGGTTCGTGGAATGGACAATTCAAGAAGTAAAAAGTGGGTTTCCTTAAAATGGTTATCCTACATTGGAAACTTAAGAGAATTTATGTGTGTTTATAAGTTCTAGATGACAACACTTGGGTTGGTGTCACGACCCAAACCTGCCCCTGAAAGTTTGGACATGACCGGCCTGACCTTAGGCCTCAACTTTGTTATCTTAAGTTTTATTCAATATTGGGGCCTGAAGTAGGGGTGGGTGTAGGTTGGTTGCGGTCACAAAACTTTCAATCCGCCATTCGTCCTCCAGATTGGCGAATTAGAGAAAATCAATCCGCATCCGTCTGCCAATCCGACGAATGTGGATTGAGCGGATTGGCGGATGGATGCGAATCGGTTTAACGATTTAAAATTTTATAAATTTTTAACATAATTCAACTTGTGCACTTTCTTAAAAAAAATAATAAATAAATAAATTACAGTCAATGACATAACAGAGTATTACAATCACTACATGCATCATCCAAAGAAAGAAAGTTTGAAACTTTATCCACATATTACAATCACAGCATGTCTCATTCACATAAAGTATTATAATCTATGATTCTTAAAATATAAAACAATTCAAACCACCTAAACCATGAATAGAGCAGTAGTAGAGATTGTATACCTCTGTATTGTTACATTTATATCTGTTTTTGAAAACAAAAACCAACAAGCAGATATAATCTTTTTTATTTATTATTTTTAGAGTTAGATTTAAAAACTAAAATATATAGATAAATAATACATTTATTTTTTCAATTCAAAAAATATTTTTAAGTTGAAAACTCTTTTTCAACATAATATATTCAACAGAATATTTAAACTCTTTTTCAATTGAAAACACAAATAGAATTTATAAACAAATTGAAAACACAATCTTACAAATTACTAGGGATGCTCGGCGGTTTGGCAGTTCAGTTGCGGCCAAATGAACCTCAAATCCGCTATCCGTCCAAAACTAGGCGGATTGGAAAAAATCAATCCGCAACCGTCCGCTCATCATCACGCATCCGTCCAAAATGCGGTGGATCGGTTCGGTTCGGTCGGTTTGGGCAAATCGATATATCCGCTGCTTACCCTAGCCTGAATAGAAGCAAAATAATAGCAGATCAAAACATTCATTGAGCTGTGCCCAAATGCCAGGATCTTAATGCAATACCATACATAAGTACATAACATTCCATCCACCATTCACATTCACTGAATTTGTAAAAAAGGGTAACAACCCAAGAGTTAAGTATTGACAATATATACATATATCTACTTCCCCAAGTACCCACAAAACAGGCTATCAATGGATTTCCCAAAAGTAAAACAAAAGAGTCACTTCGGGTGACTCAGCAAAACGGGTCCAACAAAAGGCTCTTGGGCTGACCTAAGGTTGTCTCGCGGGCTGATTACCTACAAAACATCCATAAAAATGGAGTGAGCAAGGCTTAGTGAATGATAGTAATACAAACAAATTAAGAGTACGAGAATAATTTGACAGTGCACATTTATAAATCACAAGTTGGTTTTATTCTTATTTCCTTTTCTGAATGGCCTCAGGCCCACATAAGACAGAACGGCCTTAGGCCCAAGGTAATACAGAACAGCTTTGAGCCCATTATAATAGCAAAATGGCCTTAGGCTCAACGGAATACAAAACGGCCTTAGGCCCATTATTATAGCAAAACAACCTTGGGCCCAATGAAATATAGAACGGCCTTAGGCCCATTATAATAGCACTACAGAACGACCTCGGGTCCGTATTTCCTATGCCAATGTTCATTCAAACAAACTTATGATGTCAAACCCTAACTCTCATAAGTGCAAACCTCCATTTTAGGGCTTTAATCTCATCAATTGAGGAAGGATTTAGGATATTGTAGTTGATTTATACTCACCTTGAACTTTAATTTTGAATCTCTTCAAGCTTCTTTAAGATCTTAGTTGATTTTCCCTTTCCCTTTCCCTTTCCCTTTCTTTCTTTTTCTCCTCTCTCTATCTCCAAGAGATACTTTTTGCCTTAGTTGTCTCTAATTCATGGACTCATATATATATATATATATATATATATATATATATATCTAACTAAGGCTTATTTTTGAGTCTACAAGTTGAGGTTAACTAAGGTTAGCCAAATTAGCTCAATTTAATTTGTTACGAATCAAATTTTTACAAAACTTCATATTATGACCTAAAAATCATGTTGATCATAACTATAAAGTCAATTTCGGGTTATCGCGCCTCTAAGGCTACCAATTTCTAATCCAAATGTCTCAATTTTAACAGGTTTTTCTAATAACTGACAGATATAATGTCATAAGCATATAACTAACACAATTAAACACAATTTCACATAAAATTTCTCATCAAGCATATAATCACACATATAATTAAAGCTGTAGAAAGGTCAGGTTATTACACTCTCCCCCCTTAAATAAGTTTGGTCCCTCAAACTTCTTGTACCTTAGTTGAAAAATAATTCTGGGTACCGTTGCCTCATTTCCTCCTCTCTCTCCCAAGTAGCTTATTTCCTATAGTGTTCCTGCCATTCCACTTTTACCATAGGGATTACTTTACTTCGTAGCTGCTTCATCTGTCGGTCTAAAATCTGAATTGGTTTCTCTTCATAAATCAAATTATCATCAAAGGCAATTTGTTGATAGTCTATAATATGGGACGGATCTTGAAGATAACTTCATAACATTGATACATGAAACACGTTATGCACTTGCTCCATATTTGGCAGAAGAGCAACATAATAGGCTACCGGACCTACTCTTTCTAGGATTTGAAATGGTCCAACATATCGGGGGGCTAATTTACCCTTTTTGCCAAATCTGGAGTGTCCCTTTATTGGTGTGACTTTTACAAAAACATGATTACCCACTTCGAACTCTAAATCCCTTCGCCGGTGGTCTGCATAACTCTTTTGTCTACTCTGCGTGGTCTTTAACCTTTCTTGAATAGTTTTAATTTTCTCTATTGTCAATTGAACAATCTCGAGTCCGAACAACGATTTATCACCAACTTCGGTCCTGCATATGGAAGAGCGACATTTTCTTTCATATAAAGCTTCGTAGGGTGTCATTCCTATGCTTGAGTGGTAACTGTTGTTGTACGCAAACTCCGCCAACGGTAGATAAGTTTCCCAACTTCCTTTGAAGTCTAAAACACACATCCGAAGCATATCTTCCAACATTTGTATGGTTCTCTCAAATTGTCCATCTGTTTGAGGGTGGAAGGCCGTACTGAATTTCAATTCTGTTCCCAAAGCATCCTGTAAACTTCGCCAAAATCTTGATACAAACTTTGGATTTCTATCGGATACGATTGAAACTGGAACACCATGTAGTTGCACAATTTCATCCACATATATGGTAGCCAACTTTTCTGCATTGTATTGAGTCTTTACAGGTAGAAAATGAGCTAACTTAGTTAGTCTATCAACAATAACCCATATGGAATTCATACCCCGAGGAGTTCGCGGTAAACCCACAATAAAATTCATAGTTAAATGTTCACATTTCCATTCTGGAATTGGGAGGGGTTGAAGTAAACCCGCCGGTCTTTGGTGCTCTACTTTTACTTGCTGACACTGCAAACATTTTGAGACAAATTTTGCAATTTCCCTCTTCATACCAGGCCACCAAAAATTCTACTTTAGATCTTGGTACATTTTCGTGTTACCGGGATGCATCGTAAATTTGGAGTTATGTGCTTCCTCCATAACTGTTCTCTTGATTTCTGGAACATTCGGGACACACAATCTACCTTGAAATTTTAATATCGAATTCTTAATCGTGAACCTGGGCTTTAGCTTTGTTTCCATTTCATCACAAATTTTCTGTAGGAATTCATTTTCTGGTTGCCGTTGGTTGATTTCTTCCATAAATGTCAGTTGGGCTGATATCGCTGCTACTATCGCATTTTGGCCATGTAACACAATTCCCACATTCATTCTTTCCAAGTCACGTAGTAGCTCCTTCTGCCTTGTGAGTAAACTTGCTAAATTCCCCGTACCCTTTCGACTAAGGGCATCTACAACTGTGTTAGCTTTACCGGGGTGGTAATGAATTTATAGGTCATAGTCTTTAATGAGCTCTGACCACCCTCTCTGCTGCATATTCAACTCCTTTTGGGTAAAGAAGTACTTAAGACTCTTATGATTGGTATAAACTTCACACGTAGTTCCATACAAATAATGACGCCATATTTTCAAAGCAAAGACCACTGCAGCTAGCTCAAGGTTATGTGTGGGATAATTCTTTTCATGGGGTTTAAGTTGGCAAGAGGCATACGCAATAACCCTACAATTTTGTATAAGTACACAGCCCAAACCTTTGTAAGAAGCGTCACTATAAATCTCAAATCCCTTGGTACCCGACGATAAGGCAAGAATAGGTGTTGTAGTTCACCTCGTCTTCAACTCCTGAAAGGAATATTCTCATTGTTCTGACCATTCAAACAAAACACCTTTCTGGGTTAATTGAGTAAGCGGCACCGCGATTTTGGAAAAGTCTTTAACAAATCTTCAGTAATATCCGGCTAAACCCAAGAAACTACGCACTTCTGACACATTAGTAGGAGTCGGCCAATTCACAATAGCTTCGATCTTGTGCGGATCAATAGTAACACCCTCCTTCATTACTACATGTCCCAAAAACCCCACTTCGTGTAGCCAAAACTCACATTTCTTTAATTTTGCATACAGTTTCTTATCCCGAAGAGTCTGAAGAATTAACCGTAGGTGGTTCTCAGGGCTTCCATACTTGTTGAGTAAATGAGGATGTCGTCAATGAACACGACCACAAAGTCATCCAGGTAGGGCTTAAAAACTCGGTTCATTAGATCCATGAAGGCCGCTAGCGCATTGGTAACCCCAAACAGCATAGCTAGAAATTCATAACGTCCGTAACAGGTTCGAAAAGCAATTTTCTCGATATCCTCAGCTTTAACTTTTAGTTGGTGATACCCAGATCGCAAATCTATTTTAGAGAATACTTGTGCACCCTATAATTGATCGAACAAATCATTGATCCTAGGCAAAGGATACTTATTCTTTATGGTTACTTTGTTGAGCTCTCTATAATCTACACACAATCGGAAGGTCCCATCTTTCTTCTTTACAAAAGGGACTGGTGCGCCCCAAGGAGATTTGCTCGGGCAAATGAACCCTTTATCGAAGAGGTCTTGCAATTGGACCTTCAACTCTTTCATTTCAGCAGATGACATTCTATAAGGGGTTTTGGAAATGGGCTGAGTTCCCGGCACTATATCAATTGTAAACTTAATCTCGCGATCAATTAGCTCCCCCAGTAACTCTTCTGGAAAAACATCTGGAAAATCACGAACAATTGGAATTGCATTAATGCCCCCATCCACTGGTTATCCACGCAAAATACTACATAAAAACCCCTCACAACCTTTTTGTAACAATTTACACGCCTTTACTGCAGAAATCAAATAAGGTGGGGAAATCACTCTCTGCCCGTTGAAAGTAAACTCAGGCTGTCCTGGGGGTTGGAAGGTAACTTGTTTCAACATACAATCAATAGTTGCATGGCATTCACTTAGCCAATCCATTCCCAAAATTATGTCAAAATAAGCCATGTCAAGAGGTAACAAATTGGCATCTACCCTTACATCCCCAATTAGGAGTTCACATGCACAATAAATAGATGCACATACCATAGACTCCCCCGACGGTGAGGATACACACAAAACATAAGGTAGCAGTTCCATAGGTCTATTTAAATGACTAGCAAATGCTTTTGACACAAAAGAGTGGGTAGAGCCCGAATCAAATGACACATGTGCGGAATAACCATTAACAGAGAATGTACTTGATACCACAGCCTCGGTATTCTGCACGTCTCCCGAAATTAGTGCAAATACTCTTCCCTGTTTAGCAGTATCTTTTGCATTGGCGGGTTTCGTAGCTGCCTTTATGGTTGGGATTGGAGTCGAATCGGCTAAACTTGTTGTAGCCCTATTCCCATTATGTCGATCTTTTTGCAGGCATTCTCTGGCTAAATGACCTGTCTTGCCACACTTGAAGCATGCCCCTGTTACCTGATAACAAATCCCACGGTGTCTCTTTCCACAATCCGGACAAATTGGTGCGTCGTCACGGGTAGAGGCGGATGTACTAGAGGTTCCCGAATTCAATTTCTTACTCGGTGGTGCCACTGAACCCCTGGTGACTTGGGTATTCTGTCTCTTCCCTTTCCACTCTGAGACTTGACTTTGAGCGGCAATATTACCCTCAGTGATTACTGCCCTTTCCAACACATCGACATACGTAGGTAATTTCAGCACATTGATCTTGCCGAGAATAGCGGTCCGTAGTCCACCTTCAAACTTTCTTTCCTTCTTGTAGTCCGTATCCACCATATGTGGTGCGAAATGGGCCAATTCAGCAAATTGAGCCTCATACTCCGCGACAATCCTGTTCCCTTGTCTCAAGGTCTCAAACTCGGTCACTTTCTTGTCTCACATACATTGGGGAAAATACTTTTCATAGAATAGCTCCAAAAACCTAGACCATGTTAACCCTTAATGTGCCGTTCTTGTGAGCATCCACCACCTCCGTGCTTCGTCTTCAAGAGTGAAGGAAGCAAGTTGTACTTTTTGGGCTTCAGTACAAGGAAAAACCTCAAATAACTTTTCTATACCCAACACCCACGCTCCTGCTTTCATTGGTTCAATTCCCCCTTTGAACGAGGGTGGCTTTATCTTTTTGAATTCCTTCGTGAGCATAATTGTTCGATCCTCAGCTTAGTAATCTTGTACCTCTGGTGGTGGCACAGGTACTGGTGGTGGTGGTTGTTGCTGCTGCTGTTGTTGCCTCAAGGTCTCTGCCATCTCCATAATCATTCTTTCCATTCTATCCAACCGTACAGAGGTAGAATCTTCCGGATCATCCGTTCTTGTTCTCACCATGATCTACATAACGGTTGTTATAATACATACAAAAATTCACAAGTAGGCATGGACCATAGTCATTACGAAGATACATGTCAGTGATTATTGCATGTACAATCTAGCTGCTTTTTATCATTTTGTATGCACCAAAAGTCACATGCATGTAACTTAAGTCTTTTCTAGACTCTCTAAAGCTCGACGAACCCCGTGTGTGAGGTAACAACTCGTGCTCTGATACCAACTGTCACGACCCAAAACTACCCCTAAAAGTTTGGACATGATCGGCCTGACCTTAGGCTTCAACTTTGTTATCTTAAGTTTTATTCAATATTGGGGCCTGAACGGAAGCAAAATAATAGCAGAACAAAACATTCATTGAGCTATGCCTAAATGCCAAGATCTTAATGCAATACCATACATAAGTACATAACATTCCATACACCATTCAAATTCACTGAATTTGTAAAAAAGGGTAACAACCCAAGAGTTAAGTATTGACAATATATACATATATCTACTTCCCCAAATACCGACAAAACAGGCTATCAATGGATTTCCCAAAAGTAAAACAAAAGAGTCACTTCAGGTGACTCAGCAAAACGGGTCCAGAAAAAAGGCTCTTGGGCTGACCTAAGGTTGTCCCACGGGCTGATTACCTACAAAACATCCATAAAAATGGAGTGAGCAATGCTCAATGAATGATAGTAATACAAACAAATTAAGAGTACGAGCATAATTTAGCAATGCACTTTTATAAATCACAAGTTGGTTTTATTCTTATTTCCTTTTTTGAACGGCCTCGGGCTCACATAAGACAAAACGGCCTTAGGTCCATTATTATAGCAAAACGGCCCAATGTAATACAGAACGACTTTGAGCCCATTATAATAGCAAAACGGCCTTAGGCCCAACGGAATACAAAACGGCCTTAGGCCCATTATTATAGCAAAACTGCCTTGGGCCCAATGAAATACATAACGACCTTAGGCCCATTATAATAGCACTACAGAACGACCTTGGGTCCGTATTTCCTATGCCAATGTTCATTCAAACAAACTTATGATGTCAAACCCTAACTCTCATAAGAGCAAACCTCCATTTTAGGGCTTTAATCTCATCAATTAAGGAAGGATTTAGGATATTGGAGTTGATTTATACTCACCTTGAACTTTAATTTTGAATCTCTTCAAACTTCTTCAAGATCTTAGTTGATTTTCCTTTTCTTTATTTTCTCCTTCTCTCTCTCTATCTCCAGGAGATAGTTTTTTCCTTAGTTGTCTCTAATTCATGGACTCATATATATATATATATATATATATATATATATATCTAACTAAGTGTAGACACCCCATTTTTGACCGACCTTAAGACTTAGACGTCATCGATTGAGCGCTCAGTGATGGTGCATGTTGTGCTCGTTTCGAGTCTCCGGAGTTTTGGCTGAGAGCCTTGCCTTCGGGCCTCTGAACTCTTTGTGCTTTGGCTCGGTTTGTGGACCGAATCTTGTTTTCTCTTCCCGGAGGGAGGGACAGGTCTTGTAGACTATCTCTTTGTGGTTGTAGAGCACTTTTCGTGGTTGTAGGCCACTTTTCCCGTTTAGAGACTAATTTCTGATTTTTGGAGCCTTCGACAGTGCGCCTTGTCTCGGGACCGCTTAATGTTCTCCGTTTGGCGTGGTTTTTGAACCACACCTTGTTGCCTCTACCTAGAGGGACACTGTGGTCTGGGAGACCACTTTTGTGGTCGCATACCACTTTTGGTGCTCGTCAGCTAGTTTTCAGGGCTTTCGGACTCGTGCTTTGCCTCCCGATCTCTCGTCTTGCATCCGCTTTGGTTTGTTTTTGGTACAAACCTTGTTTTTCTTGTTTGGAAGGTGGTACAAGGGTGGGAGACCACTTTTTCTCTTTGGAGACCACTTTTCCTTCTGCCAGCCAGTTTTCTGGTCGGATAACTGGCTTTCTTGGTCTTTAGACCATCTTTTCTGGTTGGCCACCATACCACCACTTTGCTTTCAGTGTGTAGACCTCTCCCTCCTATGGCTGACCAGTTTTTGTTCTGGGAGACCACTTGAAATGGTCGGCCGACCACTTTAAGTAGCTGGCCAACCACTTCAAGTGGTCGGCTGCTTTTTGGCACCTTTTTGGAGATATTTTCCTCCAGCTGGCACAATTGGAGAGCATTAGGGCCATCCCCCATACACGTGTATGGAGGGAATGGTTTGAGGCTTAGCTTCTCCAAGAAGCTTTGCCTTTTTGTTTCTATAAGAGGGAACCTCCTCCTCCCTTCTCTAGGTTCAGAAATTTGAGCTTTGAGAGTTAGATATAGCTTTGTATCTATCTTGCCTTGTTTCTTCATTTTTGTGCCTTAAAAGTGTTATTTTGTCTCACTTTTGTACACAAACACACACTCAAACACCTTACCTTTGTTGCTGAGGCTTCTTGAGGTTGTTTTTGTTGCTTTTGGACTGGTTTTGATCCAAAAAGTGTGCTGGAGTTGCAGTAATATAGAAGGTCTTCAAGGGTGAGTCTTTGACCTTTAAATCCCCCATTTTTACTTAAGCTTTTAGCCTATTTGCATACTATTTTAAGCTTAGCTCTTAACTGGAAAAAGTTCTTTTTTTGCATGTTTAAAAAGTTTGTTTAAGGTCACTTTTTCGTTGGGGGTGATCTACCCCCTCTTAGGCCTTGTTAGGCCTTGTTTTGAGCCATCCCTTTAGGCTCTTGTTGTAGCTTTTGCATGACCTTTCTATCACTGAAATCTAGAGGATTTCCAGTGGTGGAAAGGTGATTTTGGAGTCCTAAATAGGAGAGGGTCCCCTTTCCTTGTGTTTTGTTTACTTGCTTTGAATGCCTCATGTATGAGCATGTTTACTAAGCTTGTGTTAGCTTGTTCTTAGCATGTATTTGGGGTTATTTTAGCATGCCTTAGATCTGTTTTTACTTGGTTTTGTCACTCCATGCATGCCTAATACACTTGTAGTGTAAATCACACAAACTAGTCTTGTATACTTCATGAAATAGCATGTCATTCTAGCTTGTTTTGTCTCCATTTCAGCATGTTTTTGGTGATGTTTTGCCATGTCATGACTCTGTTTTGGTTTGGTTTGGTTGGCCCTTGCATGCCTCATGCACTTGTAATGCAATTCTATGAACTAGTCTAACATGCATCATGCTTTGACATGTCATTCTAGCATGCTTTTGGCTTGACTTAAAGAAGATTTTGTTCATGTTTTACCATGTTTAAGGTCTGATTTGTGTTGTTTTGGTCATGCATGACTTGCTTTGTATAGCCATGGTTCAATCTAGCTTGTTAGCTTTGTGCATCAAGTCCATTAGCTTGCATTGCTTGGACTATTCAAATGATTTGGCATCATTTATTATGTGATTTCAGTCCATGTTTCATGGTCATACACTCACATCTTTCACTCATTCAATGCGTTGGAGGGTTTCCCCATTTATGTCTTAACATGAGTCATTGTGTATGCCTTCATGCCATAGCTTGCGAGCTATCATTTCAGTGTGTTTTGGGGCTTATTATGCCATGATATAACTCTGATTTTTATTGGTTAAGTCATTTCATGCTTGGTCTTAATAGGTGTAGTGTAATCCACCTTATTTTCCTTGTATGCATTGTGCCTTATGCCCTTCATGCTAACTTGTTTAGGCTTCCTTCCATGCATGTTTTAGACTCATTTTAACATGTACTAGGACTATTTTGGGTTGCCTTTTCCATATGCTTCATGTTTTGTATACTTGTAGTATAAGTGCTCTTGCTTGCTTCAAGCTTTGAGCACCATAGCATGCTTCACTTGTGTTGATTAAATGATTTGGCATCATTTCTTGTCTAATTTCAGTGCACTTAGTGTTGTTACACTTGCACATTTGTAACTCTTTGAGCCTTCTTGAGGGTTGTGCTCTTGAGCCTAGTTGGATGGCCAATGCATGGTGCATGCATTCCTTGCCTTTTGTGCTTTGGTTTCATCATTATGGCCACTGATTTGGGCATGACTAAGGTCTGTCCATTTTGGTTTAAGTCCATTAAGTATGTGGTTTTCATGTTGTTGCATGCTTGGTGTATTGCATATTGTTGCCCTTGTTGCATTGCATTGCTGTGATGACCTAAAATAAATAAATAAATAAATAATTTTATTAGAGAGATCATGATCAAAATGTGTGGGGGCAATGGAATATTTTCCTTAAAAAGAAAAGGTTAGGACAAATTTGAGTGGGAAGGATTATTATTATTATTATTATTATTATTATTATTATTATTATTATTATTATTATTATTATTATTATTATTATTATTATTATTATTATTTTATATATATATAATATATTGGCTTGCTTTCGGTGGGTAAGTGAGAGAAATAAAAAAAAAAGAAAAAAAAGAAAGAAGTGGATGTGTTATTATTAAAGGGGAGACACATTTGTGCGCATGCATGTGATGTAGCTATCCAATGTCTGGACCTTGGCAGATTAACTTTAGCTTTAGTTAATTAAGTAATATTGAAGCATACTAGATGCAACAGTTATATAGATATGATTGATCAAACAACCCTTGGTCATCTCATAATAAGAAACCAGTTCAATATAACCCCTCGTGCTGGTTGGCAGATTGATCCATTCGGGCACTCAGCTGTGTAAGCCTACCTACTCGAGGTTGAGCTGCCGTTGCTGCTTCTAAAAACTCTCTGCTTCGACCTTCATTGCATACTCTTCTAAAGAGCATTCAAAACTCAACATTTGCTTGCCAAAATTCTTCTAAGGGTGCTCCAAGGTACCAAGGGCATGTTCTTGGAAAAGAGTTGGTCAAAAGAGGTGTGCAGAGTACTGTAGTTACCGATTCTACAGTGTTTGCCATGATTTCTCGAGTAAACATAGTGATAGTTGGTGTTCATGCTGTGATGGTCAATGGTGAGGTCATAGCACCTGTTGGGATGAGGATGGTTGCACTTGCTACTCGCAATTATGTTGTTCCGTTAGTTGTGGTTGCCGGAACCCACAAGTTGTGTCCCTTGTACCCACACAATCCAGAGGTTTTGCTGAATTTTTATAGGTAATTCATGGTTTGTGTTTGTGTTAAGCCTTCTGCTATTGACGATAGCAGAGAGAGTCCGAGGGAGAGACAGTCGATTAAAGGGGCGTCAGAGCCACATGTGTCTTGAGTTACTCCTTCGAAGAGAGAGAAGAATTTTCGAGCGAACGAGAGGCTAGATGGTGGGTAGAATTAGATAAGAGTTGGGTTGATTGATAAGAAATTGAATGGTTCAAAGCCGGTTAGTGATGACCATTTCAAGAAGAAGAAAGAGAATTCTGAAGTTGTTCATCCTAATTATCCTGCTATAGGAAGTATCCCGAATGCTACAGAAACGGAACAGGTCGCCGCTGGTTGGCCTTCTCGGCTTGCTGCAGTAGCTGGTGCAGTTATCAATGGATTGGTGAACTTTCTATGACAATTGATGGTGTCACTGGAAAGCTTAGTCCCCATAAATATCGACTATCAGGCATCACGTTTGCTGCTCCAATATATGTCAACATTAAGTACATTACTGGAAGTCATGGTCAGAAACCCCTCCAGTAGCAAAGAACAATGTTATTATTGGAAGAATGCCTATCATATTAAGAAGTTGCTGTTGTGTGCTCCATGGGAGAGATGGAACTTGCAAGACTTGGGACACTTGTCGTGAACTTCAGACCCATGTTCTTGAAACCAAAATAAAGAGCTTGGCGAGAGCAACATTTGACCGGTAGAGATCGAATTTCAGCAACGTCAGATTTTTGGGGTTTTATCTCAAATTCTCTTCAAACTCGAGGTAGGGATTTTCTTTGAGTTATATATATGTTTTTGCAAGATTTAAATGATTTTAGAAATCATCGTTTGACTTGTTTTGAAAAAAAAAAATCAAAAATGAATTTTTGATTCTAGAAGATGATTGATTTTCGTTAGTGGATTTACTTTCTTATTTCTAAAAAATAGAAATTTAGGGTTTTTGAACTATGTTGATGTAAGAAAGATTTTTGGTGAGATCTTCTCAAATAGTTGAAGATGAAAGGCTTTTGATGAGAAAATCTAGAAGTTGGGAATTTTTAACAAAAAGGTTGAAAATTCTTAGAATATATTGTTATATTTATTTTGTGTGCCAAAATAAATGATATTTGAAAATTATTTATTTATTTTCATATAAATGATATTTTCATGAAATATGAGAATTGTTGAAATTTTGGGCATTGTTGTTTAAAGGTATTAATATGGTCTTGAGATGACTAAATTGTTAAGATTATTTGAAATGTGGGAATTATGTTATTCCTTTGATGAATTGAAATAAGAGTATTTATTCATCTTGTGAAATTGCATTGAAATGAGAATTTTGATCACAATGGGAATAATGTGTGGGAGTATTGAAAGTGAAAGAAATATTGCATTACATTTTTAACATGGTATTGGCATATCATTTCATTTCATTACATTACACTTTGATGGTCGATTTGAAAACTTGCATTGAGAAAAGAATGTTGAGAAATAGTTTTCATGAAATGGTTTTGGGGTAAATAATGATGGTAAGTCTTGACAGGTGGTGTAGAATTAAGTTGGCCTGCGGGTCCGGGGTGAAAGACCGAAAAGTCCGCGCGGATAGTTGATTGTTGATTTTTTTCCAGTTGCGATTGGTAAAAATGACAATTTGAATAAGTTGGCCTGCGGGTCCGAGGTGAAAGACCGAAAAATCCGCGCGGATAGGTGATTGTTGATTTTTCCAGTTGCGATTGGTAAAAATGACAATTTGGTAGTACTTGTATAGTCTACTTGCAGACACCGGCCTAGGGATTACCAGAGATGTATTTACCGCCCTTGAAATGAATTGTTAAGTTTTGAACAATTGAAAATTGCATGACATCATTGAGTATGATGGTTTTCAAAGGATAAATATGTAAATTATCTTAAAAAGGGCATAGCATGACATGTGCATTTCATCTCTTGAGACTTGTATAAAATGTATATACTTTGTTAAGAATTTTCTACTGGGCTTTATGCTCACCCTATGGGATTTTTGTGCAGGAAATGATGTAGTGATTCCGCCTAACGGAGGGTGTGAAAGTATGTGAAGAGAGCATGGTGTGCTCGTTTACTGTGACTCTGATTGTAAGCCAAGGGCTTTATATGTGTGGGTTTGAATAACCGTTTTGTGAAACCAGGCTAAGGCCTTGGGACTTGTAAACCCATGAGGGTATTTATTTGTTTTATGTTATTTTGATTTGAAGTAAATGTATCATCATTTGGGCATGAAAATTGGGGCGTTACAATTGCATTGTGCATGCATGCATTACATTGCGTTGAGAACCTTATGATTCCCTTGCATTGAGTATGCCATCTAGTTCTTAGCATTTAGCATTGTGTATGCCATGTTATCCCTTGCATTGTGTATGCTATGTTGTTAGTTGCATTGTGTATGCCATGTAGTTGCATGTTTTCATGCTAAGGTCGCATTACATTGCATTGAGCATGCCATGTTATGTGTTGCATTGTGTTTGGAATAGGTGTTAGTCCAAACACGGAAAAAGACGGACGTTTCATACTTAAAGTGATGAAATGTGCCTTAATTCTCGATCGCCGATGCTCTTGATCATACATGATAGAGTTTTAGGCCTTATGTGTTTATGTGTGCATTCATTTTATATTGAATTGTGCAACTTCGCCTCTCGGCCATCATGCATTGAAATGCGTGATTGGTGGCCTGAGGGTCGAGAACTACACTCCCTTGAGTTCATGACATGATAGGGAGGGTGGTTGTGCACACATATCTTGCAAATACATTGCCATGCCCTTTCTTGCTCTCTGTTGCAGCAAAGTGGTGTCCAGAAGCAATGACTGGTCGGCCAGCCAGAAAAACTAGCTGGCCGACCACTTTTTCTACCCTGCAACAACAAAAAGTGGTCGGCAAGTGGCTGGAGAGACCAAAAGTGGTCGGCCACCCTCCCACAGGATTCCCAAGGTGGAGTTTCAGCTTTCTGGAGCTTGGTGCAAGTTTTTGAGGACAATTGAAAACAGAGGCAAATCGGGGCATCGCATTGGATTTCCAAACGATACGACCGGGCTTGCATGCATTCCTCTCCCTCTAAGGCTCCTGATTTACTGCTTTCCTTAGCTGCCATGCTTAGATAGCTAGCTTATGCTTTGGTTTGTACCTTAATAGTTAATGTGTTTAGCTATTTCAATTTGTTTTGTAATAATTAGTTAACTAGGATTAGTTAATTAATTGTTGTGTAATAATTAGTTTAATTAGCTTAGATTAGCTAGTTAGCTTCTTATTCGGTCCCTCTGTCGAGAGGGCGTATTGTTGTAATAAGCGTGCGTGTGTGTGATGCATGTCTTCCAACCCCCATTTCTTTCTCCTTTTTACTTAATCCACTTACGATGGTTAGTTTTAGGGCATATTTTGTTTAGCATACCTTATGCTCGCATGCGTGTATCCATTCATCTGTCTTGCATGCACCGGGTTCGGCGCATCATACTAACTGCATTGTATTTCAATTCCTATTTGAATATATGTATCAAGGTGCATTTCATATGCCATTCTGGAATAGCCGAGCCTATTTTAGTTGCATTTTCGCATGTGTTGCATTAGTCATCTTAACATGAACTAGGATCATGCATGATTTCTAACTAGTTCTCTGTTTTGGCTCGGAGTACACTGTGAGTGTTTACGCTTTAGCATACTGCATGTGTGTTAATGTTGCTATGAAAGCATGCTTGCCCTGAGGCTAATTGCTTATGTGATTAACTGCTTAAATGCCTGTGGGTGAAGGTTGGATTACTTGAATTGGGACAATTCATTGAAAATCGTATTTTAGCTTACTTGCGAGTAGCAAATTTCAAACCATTTTCAAACAAACGAATATGCAATGTTTTGTTCCAAATTAGGCGATCTAGTCTATACTTGTTTGCTGTGCGCATCACGTAGTAAGATTAGCTAATTAATCGGAATAAGAACACATGTGTTTTCAAAAACAAAATATCATGCTTAGTACAGGCTGATCTTTGATCGGGCAAGCGGGGGTGCTCATTGCATGACCTTCCCCTCTCGTACCCAAGTTCCCGAGCCGAGGCAACTTTGGTGATGACGAACACGTGTCCTTAAGCACGAGTCAGGGTTTCCTAAATTTTTCCAAAATAAAATATTTAGGTGGCGACTCTGTATCTGGCAAAGCAGTCCATGTTTGGTACTTCTTTATTAAAATCAATTTTCCAAAACGATTTGCCGGATTTGGACTCTTTGGTGATTTATCGGTCTCACATCGCACATTGTGAGATTAGACCGTGACATTGAGTCCGAACTGTGGTAGCTCAGAGAACAAAACGAGAATTCGCGCCGCCTCGCACGGGGCGCGGATATTTCGGAGAGTTCCCGGGAGCGCGTCCACACTAAGGCTTATTTTTGAGTCTACAAGTTGAGGTTAACTAAGGTTAGCTCAATTAGCTCAATTTAATTTGTTATGAATCAAATTTTTACAAAACTTCATATTATGACCTAAAAATCATGTTGATCATAACTGCAAAGTCAATTTCGGGTTATCGCGCCTCTAAGGCTTCCAATTTCTAATCCAAATGTCTCAATTTTAACAGGTTTTTCTAATAACTGACAGAGATAATGTCATAAGCATATAACTAACACAATTAAACACAATTTCACATAAAATTTCTCATCCAGCATATAATCATACATATAATTAAAGATGTAGAAGGGTCGGGTTATTACAGTTGGGCCCCAAGGGGCACCTCAAGTTTGTAGAAGGGTGGAGTTATGGACAAATTGAATCTTGGCTCAAACCACCACGCGCGTGCGCGCCGCCGCCGCCGTCCGTCCGTGCGCGGGTGTGGGTCGGGTCGGGTTGGTCCTAACATTAATTTTTTGAACAAAATTTGTTTGAATTTATTCCAAAAATTATTGCGGGAAATTAATTCAAATTTTGCATCAAATTTGAATTCATATTTTCTGTCCATAATTGTGTCTCTTCCAGTCCAAAATTCCGAACAGATAAACTATTTTTTAAGAGGTTTTAACTGCCAGAAACTGCTCAGTAGTTTCCAGCAATTCCAAACACTTTTTCCCATACAGATTCAAATCTGAAACTGCTGCAGATCTGTTCAGGTTTGAATTATATCTGTTGCACCTGTTTATTTGAAAATGAGATCTATTCGGACATATTGTTTAGTCACCATTTTGCCTATAAATAGAGGACTTTCCAGCAGGTTTTTAACAATAAAAAAACCTCCAGAAAATCTGTTCATTTCCCTTTTGTTCTCCTTTTGCATTATTTATTCTTCATATTATTTTAGGAGAAATATTTAAGAGAGTATAGAACACATGTTTGGTTCGCCGTACAAATTGTTTAGAATGCTACTACAATTTGTGAAGATCATTGTATCCTGGGAGATAGACGCCTTTTATCCATAAGCACCGTAGCGGGGCGAATCTGTCTTAAGGACAGAGTGTCACACACTCGACTTGATCTTTTTGTGCTTTTACATTTCGGTAAAATAAATTTTATAAGTGATTTATTTTTATTTATTTGATTTGGTTTCAAATTGTTTATTTTACACAGAAGATTGTTCCAACATCAAGATCGTGAGAGCCACATGCATTAGAAACCAGTTATCCTCTTACTTTATTTTCCCTGGTCCCCGCTTTCATTCTCTTTTCAAATATGTATTCAACATGGATAATAGAATCTAGTTAAGGGAGATCTTTGCCCCCTTTCTTCCTCTAAGAAACCACAATAAAGTAAAGAATGTGATTTCTTTTCTATGGATTCCACCCATGAGAGAGAAACCAATTAAAAAAGAATGGTAAAAGAAGACGAGGAAGGATGCAAGTAACTAATGCATGCATCCTTAGCAAGAATGTGATTTTGAATATCCCTTAGATTTGCTACGTCCCTAGAATGGTCAAAGACGTGTGTAAGCTCCACTTTGAAGTGGTTAATTATTGCATGTGGTTCAATAGTTGATAGGAAGAAAAGTTATTGGGTTAAGGTTGGAATTGCTTCTTGGAGATTGACTCCTTGTAGTCCATCTAATAAATTTTTTGATAGTCTCTTTTTGTCGCAATCGGAATTCACAGACATGTTACCAAAGATTGATGAAATTTCACCATCCAGCCTTCCAACCCCCGAAGTAGTGGGAATCTGCACACACACAACCCCCTGTCCAATATGTTACCAAAGGTTGGAAGAAGAAACATTAATTGGAGAATGATCATACTAATGGATTAAAACATATCTGAAATTGGATCACTGTATGACATTAATTTCTAATAGATAAATGGATATGGACATGAACATTAATATTAGGTGCTTGAGTCAGCAAATCCCACATAGAATTCATCTCTCATTATTTTATTCTTGAATTTATTTTGCTACCCATGCAATTATTTTCAACTGAATCATGCTATCATGGTAGGATTTTTAGCTTAGCATAGCAAAAAAGTCACTCACAACAATAGTCTGTGTGCACACCATAATAGATGCCTTGGAACCTTCAGCCATTGCCCTTACGCAGTGTCATATATCTCATCTGAAACTTCAACTTTGGGAATATTGGTGGAGGATATTCTGCACTTGAAGACAGAAGATAGCGGTCAAGAATTAGTTAAGGCGCACATCGTATTTGGGTGAGTTTCCACTTTATTTACCATCATAGTAAACACTTTTTGCTCTAGGTAGATCTGTCATATTTATAAATTTAGTGTGCTTGTTATTTAGAACATTTGATTATGATAACGTGCTTGGAGTAGTAGTGAGCTATAACGTGCTTGGAGTGTCAGATGCATCTCCAAGGAGTTTCAGAGGTGTGTTGAACTTTAATATCTGTCTAATATGGATTTGGCTTCTTCATATGGCTTATTCACAATTGAACTAATCTCTTATTGTAAACTTCTGCATAGGTAGGTATTTACGTATCACTGACTCATGGTATGTGAGGTAATAATTGACATATACGATGTTATATTTTTTATTTCCTTATTAGCAATTGCTAAGCATTGCAAGTCCAAGGGTTGACTATGTTTTCCTTGTTTTGCTTCTTTGAAAATAAAAATTACTAGTTCATTAATCTTCGAGGAGGTCTTTAATATAATTTACAAATCCCTTTCATGGAAAGTCTGTTTAACTTTGCGGAGACACATAAGCTTGCAGAGACAATATTAACAAATAATTATTGGATGATGAAATATGTGTCCTTGCTTGAACATGATATGTTCTACATGCTCGTACTTCTACTTCCCTGGCTTCTAACAGGAATCTAAGCATGATGCCTCAGCCTAAATTTGGTCATTTAGCCGGAATAATCTACTAATGTTTCAGCTAAATGTTGTAGAGTTTTGAATTTGTGGGGTTTGTTTTCCTTTGGTTAGTTTTGAATTTGTTATGAAACAATATTTGAGAGACTATTTTCTGGCGGTCAACAAATCATTAATTATAACAAATAGAAAAAACAAAAAATTCTAAAATAATAAATAAATGGCCTCTTCTTTTATTCGAGATGTTGTTCTTCATTTTTTTTGCATGAGTTTGTTGACGTAAGTTACTAGGAAGAGGGTAAATTGTTTCATACCAAGAATCACCCTCGCCACCCTCCAATATTTATTGTCTCTCCCCTTGTAAACAAGAGAGAGACAGACAGATATACAAATCTCCCTTGGTGGAGGTCCATGTATGATTGTTAATTTATTATGTCACAAACAATTGATCCCATAAATTAGAGATGACTTGTTCTAATAGTAACTAAAGAATAGCTGAAAGTCCTAGTAATTGCACATAGTCTAGTTGTTGAAACCAAGTTTCAAAAAGCATTAATGTGATTCTAGGTGACTCACTTTCTTGTTGTGTTGATTCTTATTATAGCTCACTACTACTCCAAGTACACTGAGATAACGTGTTTTTCCATTATTTGTAACTTATTTGATTATGAATGACTATTGATTATTTAATTGAGGTTATGTTGTGTTGATTCTTATTATTTGACTTCTTTTTGAATTTTGGGTTGCAAGGATGTCCAAATGTGTCACACCTAAGTATAGCTTGAAGCCTCTTGTGCCAAGGCTGTCTGATATAAAGCCTGATATTGATGTTGAGAAAATGCTTTTTTGGAGATTCCCTTTGAAGAAATTTTTGTTATTATTCATTTGAACTGTTACTACGTTGATATGAATTTAGAAGCTTTCAATTTTAATTTTTGTAAAATTTTACTTTCTGTGTAGTCATTATCGCTTGGGAATAGAGTGCCTTTGATGTGTGGATGTCAATTTTTTTTAATATGATTGGATGACATTTAATTTTGTGCATTTTTAGCTATGAGATTAAATGATTACAAAATTCCCAACTTTGACTTTTAGCGACGAAAATGTGTGGTAGAGAAATATAATTGTCGTTGAGTCATTATTTTGTTTTTTTGGACAAATTGAGACATTTTGTGGCGAAGTATTAGCGATCAAAGGTTTAGTCTTGGAAAATTAAACATTTTGTGACAATACAAAGTTGGTCGCTAATTGTCATTTTCTGCGGGACACTTTAAAAAATTCGTTGCTAAAGACTTTTCGGGCCCCACTTTAGGGACTTTTTTAGTGACGAATTTAATTTTGTCACAAATCCATTTAGAGACCAAAATAATGGTTTAGGGATCAAAATAATTGGTCGCCAAAAGTCTTATATGTTGTAGTTATTTTTTTCTTTTTTTTTTCTGCCTAATATGCTCTTGAATTAGGCTGAAGAAAATTAATCATATTTTTATTTGGTTGAATTGAATTTTTGCTTGATATATATTTTGTCTGGAAGGGTGTTGCTTTTATATTAAGTTGATTAATTATTTTCATATGGGATTGGATTGTGTACGTATTAATCTATTTGAATAATTGTTCATTGCATAATTTGTCTTTTTTTTTGGGGGGGGGGGCAAAGCATGGCTGGCGTGCTTATTTATTTGTCATTTTTTTCCCTATTGTGGAGCATTGATTAGTATGCTTATAATTTGTTATTTGTCATTTTTTTTTTTTGTACTATAGAACATTGTGTTGGATTGTGTTTATATAAATCATTTTCTCGTATGCGAGCACTGGTGGTGTACTTTAATTTGTTGCTTTACATTTTTTTTTTTTTTTGGGTATTACAGAGCATTGACTGGGTGTGTTTAATTTGTTGGTATTTTCTTTCTATTGCAGAGCACTGAATGGTGTGCTTAATTTGTTATTTATTTTTTTCTATTGATGAGCATTGGCTAGTGTACATCATCTGATTTTTTTTTTTTATATGTTTCTGTGTTGTGGGACTTACACTTTGGTGTTTGTTTAAAATTTTATACTTTTGTTGTGCTTGAATTTTACGTAGCATTATGTGTTTACTTTCATTATTTCGTTTACCTATAAATTTTGAAAATCTATGTTTAAATTTATTTATTTTTTTTTTTTTATATGTTTCTGTGTTGTGGACTTACACTTTGGTGTTTGTTTAAAATTTTATACTTTTGTTGTGCTTGAATTTTACGTAGCATTTATGTGTTTACTTTTCATTATTTCGTTTACCTATAAATTTTGAAAATCTATGTTTAAATTTATTTATTTACCGAGCAACATACAATTTTTTATTCATTTATTTAATTTTTTCACAGTAAATTGACCACCAAACCATAGAAATTGGTTGATTTTAACTATTAGATTAAAATTGATGCAAAACTATAGCCATGAGATCTCTTTCTTTTTTTCTCAACCAAAGCTCACTCTTTGAAAAAATGCGGTATATAGAAATTTAATTGGGTGGTGTGTTGATCAAGGTAATAAAGTGCTTATTTTCTGTTGCAAATTGCATGTGGATTAAAAAAAATAAAAATAAATAAAAAAAAGACTACAATAGTAAATATTTGGTGACACAGTCTTTGTTTGCATTTGTACGAGTGTAAAAAAGTAATTGTGTCATCACTATTTTCATGTTTTCTTGATAAATTGCAGTAATTTCCGTCATATTTCCTCCCCCACTACTAATCATGGACACCACAATTTTTGGCCATTTAAATTTATGTTTGATAAACAAAAATGCAACTATTTTTGCATTGATAATTTGAGTTTAAATATTATGGTAGTGTTTGGTAACGTTTACGTTTTTTGTTTATGTTTACAAAAATTTTATAAACTAATTTTTGTATATTTTTAGAAAAACAAAAGCTACAAACGCGTTTGATTTGAACAAAATGTTTGAAAAATTTTAAAAATATAAACTAAAAAATGTTTGTTTAGACCTAAAATATTTATATTTATTATTTATTATTTATGACAATGGGATCATACATTATAATTGAAAAAAAAAAAAAAAATTAATAGAAAAAAAATAATTGGAAAAAAAATTATTTGAAAAAAAAAATTATTTAAAAAAAATTAATTGAAAATTTTTTTTTTGAAAATTTAATTGAAAAAAAAAATTTGTTAGTCAAAATTTTAAATTTCTATTTAAAAACCAACATAAACTGATTTTTTGAGTTTACATTTTTCTCTCAAATTTATAAACTGAGACAACTATTTATAAACCAAAAAAATTATCAAATAAGTTTTTATGATAGTTTTTTTAATTTTTCTAAATATAAACTAGAAATGAAATACTTATGAAACAAGCCTTATATAATCACAATGGTATTATTGAAATTTGCTTATTGTTAAAAATAAAATTTTCTCGCAAAACTTATTATTAAATTCAATTAGATAGTTTTTATAATCGTTAAGTTTGCAATACAGATAGGAAGGGTTTAATTTTTTCATTAAATGACAGCTCTCTAAATTTTATAATTTTGCAAAATATTTAGATTGATGGATCTGAAAAGTGAAAAATTGTGATAATTCGTTTTAGATAACCGCTCTAGCGGTGCTCCTAGTAGTTTGTCTTGCAAGTCGAAGGACTACTCAAGCAAACAAGTGGTCGCTCAAGCAAAGACGAGGCGTTTCCCAGTATCTCGTTTAGCAGACAGAGATACTAAGAGGTTTCATTTACCACTTGAGCAGTGAAAATACCGCTCAAGCAGTTTGCACGATATCAGCCACTTAAAAAGTGTCTTTTAGATCAATTTTCTATACTTTTTCTTTTCTCTCTTCTTTCCTCTCCCTCTAGCTCCAAAAACCCTAGCTATTTCTCTCTAGAAATCTCTCATTACACTAAGATTCAGGCTAAAAGCTCTTGCAAAAAGTGAAGTTCACTTGGAAATCTTGAATTCTACTGATTGGATTAGGATTTTTCATAGAGTTCCTCAAAAACCTAGCTTCTTTGTCTTGATTCTTGAGGTATGACTACTTTTAATCTTGTGTCTCTTTGATTTGAAGATGATTATGTGGTATTGCAATGACAGTGATGAGTTGATGAATAATTGAGTTTATAAATTGAAATTTTTTACAAAAATAGTATTTTTCCTACAATTTTCTTAAGATTTCTACTTTTAGCCATGGATTATGGAAGTTTTTTATGAAGATTGATATTATATATGTTGGAGGGGCTAAAGGCCCAAATTCTATAAAAAAAAAAAAAAACCCTAAATTTGAAGTTTTAGAAATAATGAAATGAAAACGAAATTGATCCTTAATTCTTTAAATTGATGATTGGCCTTTAATATTAAACTGGTATTTGAATGGAATTGTGAACTTGGAATGTTCTTAAGGTGTTGGATATTGTCACTTTATATTTTCCATAATTGCTTGGATGGTGAAAGACTACTTTTATGTTAATGAATGTATGAATACTTTGAAAACATTATCAAGGGGGAGGTAAATAGCATGTGAGTCCGGGTAAAGAGTCGGTTTTGGAAAAGTGTTGTGTATAGTTGGTACCTGCGCGGGGAAGTCTAGGTGCCCAATTGCCATGTCTAGAGCTTATCGCTGGACAAATGTGGAAAAATATTTTTGGGTGTCCACTAGTCTTGCCGTATTGTAGTCGGTAAAAAGTGAAAAAATGAATGATTTTGGGTGCCCATTTCCTGCCGCATTAATAGCCAACAAATGTAGGGATATCTTTTGATGTAAACTTATGTATACATATATATTGAGACTCTCTTTAGGGACTTCATGGTATATTTACCCCCAGTGTTGAATTTATCAAATTTGTAGAAACTGTGGATTCTTACTTTCTCTTTTAAAGTAATATAATGAGTTGAATCAAACATGATTTGGATGTGATGATGCTATATGGTTTTTTGAATAACTAGATATTTTGTTAAAAGTTTTTCTATGACTACTACAAAAAGCATTTTTTGCGACCGTTACATGTTGTCGCAAATAATAGAAATATAGTCACAAAAGACCTTTTTTGACGGCCCATGGGACGACAAATGGGGGTCGGGAATGTGGGGGTGACAAATACTTTTTGCGACTGCAAAATAGCAATCGCAAACTATTTGCGACCACCTAACCTAATTATGGCAACTAATGTTTTGTCATTGTAAAAAAAAAAAAAAAAAAAAAAACCTACAATGTATTAGCGACTATCTTGTTACCGTCGCAAATAATTTTCAATGATATTTTATAAATAGTACAATAATAGCTTCAAGCGATGAATATTTTGAAATAAATCTACCAAATAAGATCCTGCTGAAAACAATAGTATCAAACAATTTATTTGAGACAAATTTGGCAAAACCATCTTTAGTTTTAGGCTTTAAAAAATTATATTCAAACTACAATTCCTTGTAAAATTACATAATCCAACAAGCTAGCTACATAAAGAGTCAATAACCAATTGTCCTTACCAAATAATGATGCAATCAACGATACAAGGTGCTCTTCCAATTCCTCTTTGTAGTCTTTTTTCTTGTTCGTCTTGTTCATAGAAATCTGGACCAAAAAAAAAAAAACGAATAGTTACACACTAAGATTATCACCTTTAATTAAGACACAACCAAGTGGATTAAAGAAACAAAATACACTCATAAAAGTGCAAATCTTAACACACTAGTTGTGTAACGAAAGGAAAAGAAATAAGCATATCATATTTCAAAGAATTCACCAACCAAAAAACACTTTGAGAAAAAAGAATATAATTACAATGATTTATGAAAAGCTACAAAGTAGATACAGGTAATCACTTTTCAATGGTGAATCATTTTCTGTCATGTTGTGTTTATAATCAATTAACTTCAATTGTCCAAGAGCTAGAAAAATAAAAATTAAGAGAAGACCAAATATCACATATCAAAGGATTTGTCAATTGCCACAGGCACTAACTTGTCCCATCTACTTGGTTGATTTTGTCTTAAGAACATGTATGTAGTCTCTTACCTTAGTTCTTAGTTCTTCATGAATTTTCAGAATGTAAAATATGGGGAAAATTATTATTATGCTTCACATATTAACTTTAATATGAAAATAATTTTTTTAAGCTGTTCAAAAGCCAAAATAAATAAATAAAACACTAAAACCAAGATGAACAAATATTAATCCAAAAATGTCATAAAGACCTTCCTACATGCTAAAGACATTATGCATCAGTCACTACAATAAATTTAACGCAGACTAATTTCCACGCGTATTTAACATTGCAGTACAATAAATTTAACGCAGTCCAAGTTCCACGCGTATTTAACATTGCAGTACAATAAATTTAATGTAGTCCAAGTTCCACGCATATCTAACATTGCAGTCCAACTAAGTGATTGGAACCTGGAGTTTGCAGGTCGGTGCAGAAGTTGACCACAGTATAACAAATTGAACACGTAAAAGACCAAATATGACCACCCTATGGGGCTTCTCTAATAAACATTGATCAGGGAAAGCAGTCTGTATGATTTATTGCAAGCAGTAGTTAAAGCTGGTAGTGAAAAAAATAAATAAATAAAGGTCAAAACATCACATTAATGGATAGGACCCATCTAATAGAACTCCCTTAGAACTCTTGATTTATAGCTCTCAAACATCTTTGTATTGTAGGTTTCCAAGTACAATTATTTTATATTTTCATTTTGCAGAAATGATACATCCCTCTAATTTGGGAGCTCTAAAAGAGCACAAATGATGTGAAGAATCAAAAAAAAAAAAAAAAATCAAAACCAAAACATCACATCATATGAAACCCACACACCGATTAGAACTATTAGAGCTCTTAATTTAGAGCTTCCAATCTTTTTTCTTCTTTTTTGTTATCAATTTGACTCCGAGATGCCCTGGTTTTCTCCATTTTTGTTTTATTTATTTAATTATTTATTTGTGCTTTATAATTAGTTTTTTATTATAAATTCTTTTTCCTGTTTCTTTATTATAAAAAAATGCTAATATTATTAAATAATTTAATTTATATTTTTAGTTTACCTTTTAAAATTGTGTCCGATTACAAAGAAATAATATATATATATATATATATATATATATATATAAAATTCCTATTGGGATTTTGGATAAAGGAGACATAACTGCAACTATTGTATCAACCATAATTGCAACTATAACAAAGAAAAAATATGAATTGTATTTTGTTTATGTAATTGAACGCAATTTTAAAGGGTAAAATTATAAATGTAATTAAATTATTTAATGATGTCAACATTCACAGGGACACAAACCCAATAAAGTGAACAATTCATATTATTAAGGGTGATTATTCAGTACTCCTGGAATATTGACACGTGGTGCTCCATAAGATTTTGATTGGTGGAGAGACATAAGGGCCCACGATTTATGTTGGGGATGAGGGAACAACATGGGACTAACTAATTGATAATTGGTTTAGAGTATGGACACGTGATACTCCGGAAGTATTAAATAATTTCCCTATTATTAAAACATCCACAGAACACTAACCTGACCCATTAATTAACTAGGTGTTCATGACTTAAACTTTTTGAAGCCATCAAGTCATCTTATACAGTTTCATGAAGTTGATGTTTAAAATTCCAGTGCACAAGTTAAGCCGTTGCTGAGTTTCTCGATGCCCAGGATGAACCATTAAATTAGGGGCGGAGTCAGGATTATACCAGAGGAGTCAAAAGTAAAGTATTAAATAAGTTAAAGAAGTTAGATCAAATCTAATTTAGACAGTTAAAATGAACAAATCACTATTAAAAGAAAGCTAAAAATAGTTACAAAAATGTATTTCATGAACTTAAGTTTCAGTAATTTATCACTAGAAAAATACAAATGAGAAATAATATCACACAATTCATCTAGTAAATGTGTAACGCCCTCAAAATAATAACATTAAAGATAACTCATATGCGGAATAAATATAAGTTCATATATCAGAGTTTACAGTTTAGTAGGCAATTAAATGACATATAGGCTTACATCTTTCCAAGACCTTGCTTGGTTACACAAATAGAGTCTCGCTCATTACATATTAAGCCCTTGGCTTTACAAACAACACTCATGCACACATAAAACAAAATAAGGAAACTCTTGCTTCCCAGTGATCCACCCTTGCTATTGCCTTGGTGGTAACGTCCCATCTGTACCTGAAAATGATGTTCCCGTATAGGCTGAGCTAACAGCCCAGTAGAAATACACTAAACCAGCTATGAACAATGACTAAAAGATTAGCAGTTGATAGATGGTCATCACTGTTTCATTCCCTTAGGTCACATTACTGTTTCATGACATACAAGTCCATAGTATTCTTCAATTTTCCATTTCTCATTCATTTCTTAATAGATAAACAGATTAGCTATATCAATACATCAACAGATAACCATACAAGCTATATCAACACTTCCAAAGACAAGCATACGAGTTGTGTCAACACATCAATGGATAAGCATATGAGCTGTATCTATGGAGTCCATCCCCTATCTCCTCCCAAACAATATCCGGTTTAGAGGTCCATCCCCTATCTTCCCCTAAACCGTATCCGGTTTAGAGGTCCATCCCCTATCTTCCCCTAAACCGTGGAGTACATCCCCTATCTCCTCCAACACAACACAATGCATATAAACAATTATTATACACATTATCAATCAATACATGTAGTTAATGTATTCGTTCAACAGTCATACTCAATGACCCATTTCTTTGATTAGTTTTATTTGTTTGCCTAATCATCATACATTGTCTACAACAATCACGACTATCCTCCACCGATAGCCCAAAGCAGTTATTTCTAACAGAAAATAAATGCACAAATGGATACATATATCAACATTTCAACTAGGTGAGCGATAAATAGTTCAACTACACCCTTTAATCCCATACCTTCCCAATCTCAACATTTCCAACTCAAATCCTCATTTTCCAAATTAATTATACAAATTAATTTATTAAACCAATTAGGGCAAATTCCCATAATTTTCAATACCGACCCTATGGTCTCATAACCATCAATTTGATACCGAAATTTACCATTTTCAATGTTACGCATAACCATGGATTCAATTTAGTTAAAACCCCTCTTTTATGAAAATTACATAAAAGTCCCAAACTTTCTCAAGAATTACACAATAATTTCCAACATCTCAAAATACCAAAATTTAAGGACAAAGCTCATAAAGAGGAGTAGGTTATCCCTACCTCGAAGCTAGAACCGAAATGGAGATGAAGACCAAAACCCAACGTGCTCCAAATTCAAAGATTTTCAGATTAAATCGAAGCTCAAGTCACCCTCTATCTTTTTAACAAAGGCTCTAGGGTAGATTCACACTCTAGAGAGATCAAACCTTAGAGAGAATATAAGTTTAGAGAGAGAGAGAGTCGGCTGCTAGGGTTTAGAAATGAGAAGAAGAGAAAAAGTGATGTTCAAAAACGTTGCTGCCTGCTGATATAAACAGGCTCGCTCGAGCGAAGACTTGGTCGCTCGAGCGACCAGACACAGAAAACCGCGCTCGAGCGAAGACACTCTCGCTCGAGCCAACAACCCAGAAGCTCGCTCGAGCGAAGAAAAGCTCGCTCGAGCCAAGAAATGCAACTCTCAGGTCCAGTACCAGACGCAATCTCTCGCTCGAGCGACCAAACTCTGGCTCGAGCGAAGAACCAAAAACAGAAGCTCGCTCGAGCGAAGAAAAGCTCGCTTGAGCGAAGATCCAAAAATCTGGGCAGCAACACTTGGCTCCCAACACAACCAACCTGTAACAAACCTGCCCAACGCATCCTATAACTCAACTACAAGGTAGGAAAGGATGTAAACAAGATAATAACCAACTACTAACACCCACGGACACACGTCTGGATCATTGTACAACAAGGGGAAAACCGGGATCGCTATAACCTCCCCCCCTTAAAGAATTTCGTCCCCGAAATTTAGAACAAGTTTTCGAAAAGTTTGTCTCAATTTTAAACAATGTTACAATTCAACATTAAACAACTTGACCCATTACCGGCCATTTCATCCCTCATCAAGAGGCATCTCTCAACAAATACACTTCATCATGTATTTCCTTTCCTTTTCAACCATTTTCAACATACAACAATCAATCAATTTCATTATACATTTCCAGTTCTATAATATGGCCAACATATGCAATATTACAATCAACTTCCATATCAAGGCAAGTTCTACAATATTCCCATAAACCAAAACATTCACAATGTTTTACCACTTAAGACATATTTAATGATCTTAAAGTCCAATGATACACAACAATGTATATATAACTTATGTTCAAACGTCCACAAATAGGTCCGGATATTTCTCTCGGACCTCTAACTCACGTTCCCAAGTGGCCTCCTCCACTCCGTGATGTTTCCACAAAACCTTCACCAAAGGAATGGTCTTACCACGCAGGACTTGATCCCGCCTATCCAAGACTCGAACCGGTCCCTCCTCATACGAGGCATCTTCATCTACCTCTAAGTCAGTCCAATCTAGCACATGTGATGGATCCGGCTCATATTTCCGAAGCATACTCACATGAAACACGTCATGAACTCCGGACAACTGCGGTGGCAAAACCAAACGATAAGCAACCTCCCCAATCCTCTCAAGGATCTCAAAGGGACCGATAAACCGAGGGGATAACTTCCCACGCTTCCCAAACCTCGTCCAGGTGATATTTTCAAGAAAACATGATCACCTACCTCAAACACCAACGGTCTCCTCCTACGGTCAGCATAAGATTTCTGACGACTCTGGGCCGTAGTAAGCCTCTTACGGATAAGCTCAACTTTCTCCGTCGTTTCCTTTACCAATTCTGGACCCAACAAAGGTACATCACCTACCTCGGCCCAACAAACCGGAGACCTACAAGGTCGGCCATACAAGGCCTCAAACGGTGCCATACCGATACTCGACTGAAAACTGTTGTTGTAGGCAAATTCCACCAATGGTAAGTGCCTCTTCCATGTCCCACTAAAGTCAAGGACACAACCCCGAAGCATATCCTCAAGGATCTGAATAGTACGCTCGGACTGCCCGTCAGTCTGAGGGTGATAAGCCGTACTAAAGGTCAACTTAGTGCCCAAGGCACTCTGCAAACTCTGCCACAACCTAGCAGTAAAACGAGGATCTCTATCTGAGACGATCGTCACTGGGACCCCGTGCAATCTCACTATGTCCCGAATATACAAGTCGGCAAGATGATCTACCAAATCTCTCACGCGCATAGGAATAAAGTGCACCGACTTAGTTAACCGGTCTACAATCACCCAAATAGCATCACTACCCCGCTGAGTTCTCGGAAGACCGACAACGAAGTCCATAGTGACATGTTCCCACTTCCACTCGGCAATAGGCAAGGGTTGCAACAAACCCGCTGGCCTCTGATGCTCGGCCTTCACTTGCTGACAAGTAAGGCATTTCGATACGAAAATAGCCACATCTCTCTTCATACCCCGCCACCAAAACTGGCGACCCAAATCCCGATACATCTTAGTACCTCCCGGATGCACCGCAAGGCGCGAATGATGAAACTCTCGGAGTACCTCCTCTCGGCAAGACTCCGGCACAAACAAACGGTCTCGGTATCTCACACTCAGGTCGGGATAAACAGACAAACCCTTCTCAACCTTCCCACTGGAGATCTTCTCTCGGAGGGATTCTACTTCAAGGTCACCTCTTTGTGCCTCTAACACTCGAGTCACAAGTGTAGGCTGCGCAACAACAGAAAACAAGGCCGCAGCCTCAACAGATTCGCCCAAATGCAAATCAAATTCCCCAAGTGCACTCAACATCTCCATTCCCGAATGGCTATACAAGCTACATCACTAATGGATTTCCTGCTAAGGGCATCGGCCACCACATTGGCCTTTCCCAGATGATAGTGCAACTCGAAGTCATAATCCTCAATGACCTCCATCCATCTCCTCTGCCTCAAGTTCAAGTCCTTCTGTGTAAACAGATATTTCAGACTCTTATGATCCGAGAATACCTCGAATCTCTCACCATACAGGTAGTGCCTCCAGATTTTTAAGGCAAAAATCACTGCTGCTAACTCTAAGTCATGTGTAGGGTAATTCTTCTCATGAATTTTCAACTGACGCGAGCCATAAGCTACCACTTTCCCCTCTTGCATCAACACACAACCCAAACCCTCTCGTGAGGCATCACAATAAACTGCATAACCCAACCCTCTCTCCGGAATAATCAAGACCGGAGCGGTGGTCAGTCTAACTTTCAGCTCTTGGAATGACTTTTCACAAGTCTCACTCCATACAAATTTGACTCCCTTTCGAGTCAACCTAGTCAATGGTGAAGCTAACCTGGAGAAATCCTTCACAAACCGATGGTAGTACCCAGCTAATCCCAGAAAACTGCGGATCTCAAACACACTCTTAGGCTGTGCCCAGTCTTGTACTGCCTCAGTCTTGGATGTATCAACAGACACCCCTTCCCCGGATACCACATGGCCTAAGAACTTGACTTCTCCTAGCCAGAACTCACATTTTCCAAACTTGGCATACAGCCTATGGGCTCTAAGTATCTCAAGCACCACTCTCAAGTGTTCCTCGTGCTCCTCCTCAGAAATTGAATAGATAAGGATGTCGTCCACGAAAATGACCACAAAACGATCCAAGAATTCTCGGAAGATCCGGTTCATCAAGTCCATAAAGACTGCCGGTGCGTTGGTAAGCCCAAATGGCATCACCAGAAACTCATAATGGCCATTCCGCGTACGGAATGCCGTCTTAGGAATATCCTCCTCCCTGACCCTCAACTGGTGGTAACCCGATCTCAAGTCTATCTTAGAGAAACAACGGGAACCCTTCAACTGATCAAACAAATCATCTATACGGGGTATAGGATACTTATTCTTAACCGTAGCCCGATTCAACTTTCGGTAGTCGATACAAAGTCTCAAGGCACCATCTTTCTTTTTAGCAAAGAGGGCTGCTGCTCCCCACGGCAAAACACTAGGGCGAATGAAGCCCTTATCTAGTAATTCTTGGAGTTGAACTTTCAACTCAACCAACTCTGCTGGAGCAAAACGGTAAGATGCCATAGAAATCGGCGCCGTGCCGGGAACTAGATCAATAGAGAACTCAGTCTCTCGAAGAGGTGGTAAATCTACGAGGTCCTCGGGAAAAACATCTGAATACTCACAAACCACTCTCGGCAATACAATCTGGGTCTCATCACACTCACCACTCTCAAGGCTAGCAAGTAGACCACTAAGCTCACTCCGCCCTCGCGGATCATACCCGGTGGTAAAGCACTACCAACCCGGTCCCCCAAGAAATGGAAACACTCCCCGCTCACGGTACAACAAGTGACCCTCTGGCGGTAGCAATCAATAACTGCCCGGTATGACGATAACCAGTCCATACCCAAAATAACATCAAAGCCTTTCATGGGCATAACTACGAAAGGAAACGGAAGCCTACGATCGGCGACCTCTATGTCACAACCTCTACATCCGTGTTTCAAAATCAACTCACCCCCAACAGGTGACACAACACAAATAGGAGATGCTAACAGTGCTAACTCCAACCCTAACACAGATGCAAATGCAGCAGATACAAAAGAATGAGACGCACCCGTATCAATCAATACACTAGCAACCGAGTTGCAAAACAGAAAGGTACCTCTCACTACTGATGGAGCCGGTACTAGATCCTGCGCGGTAACAGCATACACGCGCCCTGTAGGCCCCTGATCCCACTGCTCACCTCTAGGAGCATACGACTGCTGCACAGACTGGGAAGACGACGCTCCCGGATTGGCCCTCGAGGCCTGCACAGACTGAGTTGGCTGATAACTCTGCGTTTGCCTAGAACTAGACGCTCCTGAAGTGGTACTCAACTGTGGGCAAAACCTCTTCATGTGCCCAGGCTGTCCACACTGATAACAAGACAAAGGCTGGCCCTTGCCCTCACTCTGACCCTGAGGTTTAGTTGTAGAAGAAGTAGCTCGCTGACCCCCTCCTTTCTGTGGGCAAACCGAAGACTTGTGACCCAGCTGGCCACATGCAAAACAAGTCAAGCCTCCCTAACTACCTCTCCCGGAGCCTGCACTTGGTACCGGAAAAGTCAATCGAGACTGATGTGGTTGGGATTGGGATGAAAAGTTACCTCTGCTCTTCTTATTCTGTCTATAGTCTCCTTGAGATTCTTGGCCCCTAGACCTCGAACTCCAAAGCCTCTCCTCCTCAGCTTGCACAGACACCTCTACGTATGCCGCCAACTCTACAAGGCGGTCATAGTTTCGAATCATGTTCCCAACAATTTTAAAGAAAATTTTACTTTTCAACCTGTTCTCAAATTCAATGCAACGGCGCTCTTCCGTTGCCACCAACTCCGGTGCAAATCTAGATAAACTAGAGAAAATTGCCTCGAACTCGGCCACCGTCATGTCGAGCTGTTTGAGGTCTTTGAACTCTTGCCTCAACCTCTCCCTAGCAGCGGGAGGTAAATACTTATCTTGGAAAGCAACTACAAAGGCTTCCCACGTTGGCTCCACTCTACTTTTGGCATACTTCCACCACTGACCCGCATCCCCTTTTAGGTAGTAACTAGCTAGGGTCACTCTTAGTTCACTATCCTCGATGTGAAGCATCTCGAATGTCTTCACTGTTTGCTCGAGCCACTCATCTGCTTTCTTGGGCTCGGGGCCACCATGGAATTCGTCTGGTTTGGCCCGCAAAAATTCTCGAGTAAGAAAACTAGACCTTGACTCCACGGTGTTCTCTCGGGCTTGATTCTCCGCCCTCAACAAATTCATAGACTCCCTCAAAGCCCCTGCCATTTCTCGAGCTAGGGCCCCCATTGCGGTTTGATCCGCTTGTCCCACTTGCTCGGCCATATTAGCTTGGCCGAACCCTTCTTCTTGCACCGGAACCCTATGGACCGGTACCTCATGCACACCTTGGCGAGCCCTACCACGCCTCCCGCCTTTACCACCACGGACTTGACACCTTCCTGACATCCTATAAAGGACAAAAGAAATAATTTAGCACACTAATTCATATGTGCCCACAATTTACCTCACACGTTTGACCTTAACAAGTCTGTATATATATCTATCATATAAACAAGTTAACTTCACTGCACATAAGCACTTAGTCATGTAAACACATAAGGATTATACTCTTATGATGAGGTTCGTCCCACGAAAAACCAAGAATTCTTAGTAGAATGAGTATTGATCAAGTACCCTTCTAATAAGACTTCAAGAAATTTAACAGGCGCAAACAACATCGCAAAAGTTCAATCCCATACCCATTTAGTCATATAAGCATGTTATCACATAGTCACAAACTGCATAACACTTCCTAAACATGCTAAATGAACCCATTGTGGTTAAACAACCACTTCCCACGAGCTCCAAGTATTCAAACCCGGTAGCTCTGATACCAAGTTGTAACGCCCTCAAAATAATGACATTAAAGATAACTCATATGTGGAATAAATATAAGTTCATATATCAAAGTTTACAGTTTAGTAGGCAATTAAATGACATATAGGCTTACATCTTTCCAAGACCTTGCTTGGTTACACAAATAGAGTCTCGCTCATTACATATTAAGCCATTGGCTTTACAAACAACACTCATGCACACATAAAACAAAATAAGGAAACTCTTGCTTCCCAGTGATCCACCCTTGCTATTGCCTTGGTAGTAACGTCCCATCTGTACCTGAAAATGATGTTCCCGTATAGGGTGAGCTAACAGCCCAGTAGAAATACACTAAACCAGCTATGAACAATGACTAAAAGATTAGCAGTTGATAGATGGTCATCACTGTTTCATTCCCTTAGGTCACATTACTGTTTCATGACATACAAGTCCATAGTATTCTTCAATTTTCCATTTCTCATTCATTTCTCAATAGATAAACAGATTAGCTATATCAATACATCAACAGATAACCATACAAGCTATATCAACACTTCCAAAGACAAGCATACGAGCTGTGTCAACACATCACTGGATAAGCATATGAGCTGTATCTATGGAGTCCATCCCCTATCTCCTCCCAAACAATATCCGGTTTAGAGGTCCATCCCTATCTTCCCCTAAACGTGGAGTACATCCCCTATCTCCTCCAACACAACACAATGCATATAAACAACTATATACACATATCAATCAATACATGCAGTTAATGTATTCGTTCAACAGTCATACTCAATGACCCATTTCCTTGATTAGTTTTATTTGTTTGCCTAATCATCAACATTGTCTACAACAATCACGACTATCCTCCACCGATAGCCCAAAGCAGTTATTTCTAACAGAAAAAAATGCACAAATGGATACATATATCAACATTTCAACTAGGTGAGCGATAAATAGTTCAACTACACCTTTTAATTCCATACCTTCCCAATCTCAACATTTCCAACTCAAATCCTCATTTTCCAAATTAATTATACAAATTAATTTATTAAACCAATTAGGGCAAATTCCCATAATTTTCAATACCGACCCTATGGTCTCATAACCATCAATTTGATACCGAAATTTACCATTTTCAATGTTACGCATAACCATGGATTCAATTTAGTTAAAAACCCCTCTTTTTATGAAAATTACATAAAAGTCCCAAACTTTCTCAAGAATTACACAATAATTTCCAACATCTCAAAATACCAAAATTTAAGGACAAAGCTCATAAAGAGGAGTAGGTTATCCCTACCTCGAAGCTAGAGAAATGGGAGGTGAAGACCAAAACCCAACGTGCTCCAAATTCAAAGATTTTCAGATTAAATCGAAGCTCAAGTCACCCTCTATCTTTTTAACAAAGGCTCTAGGTAGATTCACACTCTAGAGAGATCAAACCTTAGAGAGAATATAAGTTTAAGAGAGAGAGAGAGAGTCGGCTGCTAGGGTTAGAAATGAGAAGAAGAGAAAAAGTGATGTTCAAAAACGTTGATGCCTGCTGATATAAACAGGCTCGCTCGATCGAAGACTTGGTCGCTCGAGCGACCAGACACAGAAACCGTGCTCGAGCGAAGACACTCTCGCTCGAGCCAACAACCCAGAAGTTCGCTCGAGCGAAGAAAAGCTCGCTCGAGCCAAGAAATGCAACTCTCAGGTCCAGTTCCAGACGCAATCTCTCGCTCGAGCGACCAAACTCTGGCTCGAGCGAAGAACCAAAAACAAAAGCTCGCTCGAGCAAAGAAAAGCTCGCTCGAGCGAAGATCCAAAATCTGGGCAGCAACACTTGGCTCCCAACACAACCAACCTGTAACAAACCTGCCCAACGCATCCTATAACTCAACTACAAGGTAGGAAAGGATGTAAACAAGATAATAACCAACCACTAACACCCACGGACACACGTCCGGATCACTCTACAACAAGGGGAAAACCGGGATCGCTATAAAATGAATGGTAATGAATTATAAATACGTACACAAAATTTTGAAATTATCATATAATAATAAATGAAAATATGAAAATACTTTGGTGGTTTTTTTTTCAAGAAATAAAACGAGCATAACTATGGTACACTCTTAAAAATGCATACAGTATGCATTTTCAAAACTACACTATAATGATTAGTAACAAAATCACAATAGTTAAATAATTTTTCATATTAGTTTGTTATATAATCATAATAATTTGTAACTAAAACTTCTTTTATGGGGCATCCTTCGTAACATAATTATAATAATTTGTATTAACACGATAAAAACTCATAACAATTTAACAAAATATACAAATTATTGCACCCATATCTGAGGAATCTCACGAACTTAGCCGGCCAGGACCCTAAAACTCCACTAAAATAGAGGCTCTTTATATATAATATTTTACATCATTCTCGTTTGACTCGGTGTAACTGTTTTTTTTAAAATAATCATATACTCCTCACATAATTTTAGATTAATTTGTAACACTAACACCATTAATTTCTTGCAAAAAACACTAGTACAAACTTGTGCAATATGTAACTGATATAAATATATATTTTTTGGTATCACTATCTCACACCTTATGTGAATATTTGGTAATTGTTTTTGAGAAATTATTTGATAATTCTATCATTGTTCTTTCTCTCATGTGAACCTGACACACCAAAGACTAGAGGCAAGAGTTTCAACCCCCAAGAAGAGAGGAAATGATACTTGACTTGGACATAAATGTATTCTTATTTACATATTTTAATAATTTTTAATTATATACACTATTATAATAATTATAATTAGAAAATGATTGAGGCCTCGAATTTGCCTCGAAATTCTTTTTTTTTTTCTTTCTTCCAAAGCTGTGTTAGTTTGGTTTTTTTTTTTTTTTTTTTTTCTCTTTTCTTTATAGGGGTGATTATGTATAGGGGTGTGCTAAAAAATTAAACATTTTGTAAGTGAGTTGGGTTGAACTGATTGGGTAATAAAATTAACTGATCAATTTTTTTAATTTAATTTTATTTTATTTGTTAGGCTGTGTTGGTTTTTTTTTTAAATTTTTTTTAAAGGTGGTTATGTGTAGGGGTGTGTCAAAAAACTAGACATCCTGTACCAACTCATCGTACAAAATTATATGGAATTAACAAATTTTAATCAACAGTCTGACTGATCAGTCAATTAAGTTGGACTGGTTAAATGATAAAATTGACTGATCAGTTAAGTTGTTGGTTAAATTTTATTAATTTCATATAATTTTATATGATGAGTTGGTGCGAAATGTATAATATTTTATATTAGACTTCTAAAAAAAAATTTAACACACACACAGCAGCCCAACAAAAAAAAAAAAAAAAAAAAAAAAAAAACAGCATTCGAGCCAAATTCGAGGCCTCGAATTCGAGGCCTCTATCACGACTGTTATAATTATAACTAGGTGCTTGTGACTTGAGACTTTTTAAAATTATTTAGTGGTGGTTTGGGATGTTATAAATAATTGTATTTTTTTATTTTTTATAAAAAAATGAAGAAAAATAAAGAAAGTTGTTAAAAAAGTAAAGAGGATATATTGATTGATAAGACCCAATATAAGTGGAGTAAACTAAAAAAGTACACTTTTTTAGTTTACTCCAAATACCTTTCTAGTCTTATACAATTTATAAAACTTTAGACCTTGTTTGGTTTGGTTTTAGGAGATAAATTTTCAAAAAAAAATTGAGAAAAGAGTTTAGAAATTTTTTAGTTTGTTTGGCTGTATATTTTGGAAATAATTTTGGAGTATGAGAGTTTGAGATGATTTGATATTTTGTAATAGTTGAGTAGATGTGTGTGAGAGAAAAAGTGATTGAGAAGGAAAGATGAGAAAGAAAAAGTGATTGATTGATGTGTAAGAAATAGAAAGTGATTTTGAAATTTTTTTTTTTTTTTCAAAAGCACTAAACCAAACAAAATTTTAAAAAAATTTCTCCAAAATTTATTTCTCAAAACCAAACCAAACAGGGCCCTAATCTTTCAACACTAGCATCAAATTACATTCACACTCTCTATGGGCACAAGCTCTAGTGCTCTTGTGATGTTATTTGCTTTTTTTTATAATTAGGGGCAGAGTCAAGACTAGAGGAGTCAAAAGTAAAGTATTAAATAAGTCTAAGAAGTTATATCAAGCCTAATTTAGACGACTAAAATGAACCAATCAAATCACTATTAAAAGAAGCTAAAAATAATTACAAAATTGTATTTCATGAACTTAAATTTTAATAATTTACCACTAGAAAAATACAAATGAGAAATAATATCACACAATTCATCCAGTAAATGAATGGTAATGAATTATAGATACGTACACAATTTTGAAATTATCATATATTAATAAATGAAAGATAAAAATACTTTGATGGTTTTTTCTAAAAAAAAATAAAACGAGCATAACGATGGTACATTCTTAAAAATGCATACAATATGTCTTTTCAAAATTACATTACAATGATGACTTTTTCACTATAATAATATATAATATTTTAATATTCATAATATTATCATATTAATTTATTATATAACCATAATAATTTGTAACTAAAATTTCTTTTATGGGGCATTCATTTGTAATATAATTATAATAATTTGTATTAAAACTATAAAAACTCATAACAACTTTACAAAATATACAAAATATACACCAGCAATGATAGAGGCCATTAAAAAACTCTATCACTAATAGCTCTAATGAGTTAGAAAATGTAAAAAATAAAAGAAAAAAGAAAAACACAAGAGACAATCATCACATCAGAAGGAGAGCCACCTCATTAATACTCTCCTAGTGCTCATTTTTTAGTACTCCCAAGCATTAATCAATATATACACATATCTTAACAATCCCACCACCTTGCTCTTTGTCCAATATCAACCTGACACACCAAAGACTAGAGAGTAGAGTTTCTACCCCCAAGAAGACAGGATGATGACTTGACTTGGACATAAATGTATTCTTATTTACATATTTTAATAATTTTTAATTATATACATTATATTATAGCTTTGTTTGGGAAGTGGATTGGCTTTTTGACTTTTTAACTTTTTTGGCTATTTTAGCCTGGGCTAAAAAGCTTAGTTTGGGAAGGACTTTTTGAATTTTTGAATTTTTTGATTTTTTTTGTGAGAGAAGAGTAATGATTATGGGTTGGATGTGATGCTTTGTTTGTTATGACTAAAATAACTTATTTTATTTTTTGTGGCTAAAATAGCCCCAAACCTATCCAAACCCACTTGCCAAACCATGCTTATAATAATAATTATATAACTAGGTGCGCGTGACTTGAGACTTTTCAAATACTATAGCCTAATATGATTTTGGGAGAGAAATTTAAAAAAAAAAAATAGAGAAAGAGTGTAGAATTTTTTTTGATTTGTTTAGTTGTATATTTTAAAAATAATTTTAGAACATGAGAGTTTGGGATAATTTGATATTTTGTTGTAATTGAGCAGATCTATATGAGAAAAAATGACAGAGAAAGAGAGAAGAAAGAGAAAAAGTGATTGATTGATGTGTAGGAGATAGAAAGTGATTTTAGAAAAAAGAAATTTCTAAAATCACTAAACCAAACAAAATTTTAGGAAATTTTCTCCAAAATTTGTTTCTCAAAACCAAACCAAACAAGGCCCTAGTCTTCTTATACAATTTATAAAACTCTAGGCCTTGTTTAGTTTAGTTTTGGGAGATAAATTTTCAAAAAAAAAATTTTGAGAAAAGAGTTTAGAAATTTTTTTTAGTTTGTTTGGTTGTATATTTCAAAAATGGTTTTAGAGTATGAGAGTTTGGAATGATTTGATATTTTATTGTAATTGAGTAGATGTGTGTGAAAGAAAAAGTAATTGAGAATGAGAGATGAGAGAGAAAAAGTGATTGATTGATGTGTAGAAGATAAAAAGTGATTTTGAAATTTTTTTTTCCAAAAGTATTAAACCAAACAAAATTTTAGAAATTTTTTTCTCAAAATCAAACCAAACCAAACAAGGCCCTAATCTTTCAACACTAGCATCAAATTACATTCCACACTCAAGCTATGGGCACAACCTCTAGTGCTCTTGTGATGTTATTTACTCTTTTTTACAATTAGGGGCAAAGTCACGATTACTCTATTACACGAGTCAAAAGTAAAGTATTAAATAAGTCTAAGAAGTTAGATCAAGTCTACTTTAGACAATTAAAATAAACAAATCACTATTAAAAGAAAGCTAAAAATAATTATAAAATTGTATTTCATGAACTTAAATTTTAATAATTTACCACTAGAAAAATGCAAATGAAAAATAATATCACACAATTCATTATAGATACGTATACAAAATTTGAAATTATCATATACTAATAAATAAAAGATGAAAACACTTTATTTTTTTAAAAAAAAAAAATAAAAAGAGCATAACTATGGTACACTCTTAAAAATGCATATAGTATGTCTTTTCAAAACTACACTACAATAATTAGTAACAAAATCACAATAGTTAAGTAACCTTTTCACCATCATAATATGTAATATTTTAATATTCATAACATTATCATATTAGTTTGTTATAAAACCATAATAATTTGTAACTACCACTTCTTTTATGGGGACATCCATTCGTAAGAGCATCCTCATCATGAGCTCTTCAAAATTATTTTTTAACTAATAAACTTCAAAAAAACAACTCTATCAAATTCGTTTGGAGCTCGTTAAAATTTATGTTTATTATAGTTTCTCGCCACAACAAGCGAGGTACTGTTCATCGCTAGATGAGTTTTATCAGATGTCGCCCGAAAGTCCGGCCGGTCAACCGATCAACAGCAATTTTTTTTTTTTTTTTTTGCATTTTTAAGAATAGTTTGATTGTAACTTATCAATTTAATAAAAAAATAATATTTTAATATGAATAAGTTAGAATAGAGAGTTTGATACAGAAAGTGTTAAGAGGTAACTAGTTAAAATAACAAAATAACTTTAATTTAATTAAAAATTTGAAAAATTTAGTGTGGATGCTCTAACATAATTATAATAATTTGTATTAACACTATAAAATTCATAACGACTTTACAAAATATACAAAAATATTGTATCCGTGTCTTAGGTCAAGTTTGGCATACACAAAATAATTTATTTTTTTTATCTTTTTATCTTTTTTTCTATCACATCATCTCTTTACTTTTTTACACATCTTTTTATAAAAAAATAAAAACAGTCCCGTTACAGAGGCCGAATCTCCTTGGCTCGAATTGGCTCAAAACCCAAAACGACGTCGTTTTGGGTTTTAAATTTTTTTTTTCTTTTTTCTTTCTCGCTGGAAGAAGAAGAAGAAGAAGAAGAGAAGAACAAGAAGAACAAGAGAAGAAGAAGAAGAAGAACAGGAGAAGAAGAAGAAAAGAGAAGGTTCATTAAAAATATATATATATATATATATTTCATCAACACAGCCAACAGAAAAAAAAAAACAAAATTTTTTCAACATCTTCATCAACACAGAAGGTTCATCAATTCATCATCAACATTTTCATCAACATAGAGAAGGTTCATCAATTCATCATCAACAAAAAAAAATTTTCCCCCTTCATTTTCAGCTCCAGATCCAGGAAAAAAAAAAAAATCATCAAGGTCTTCATCAACACAGCCACATCTTCATCAACACAACACATCTTCATTATCAGCATCTTCATCATACATCTCTAGATCCAGAAAAAAAAAAATAGATGAGAAAGAAATCATCAACATCTTCACCAGCGATCACCATCAAAGCCATCACCGTCTTCACCGGCGATCACCATCAAAGCATTACCGTCTTTTCCCTTCTTCTCTCTTCCTCTTCTCTTCTCTTCTCTCCTCTCCTCTCCTCTCTCTCGCTCTCGCCTCTCTTCCTCTGTATTCAAAATCAACGCAGAAAGAAAAAGAAAGAAAAAGAAAGAAAAGAAAAGAAAGAAAAAAAAAACCCCTAAAACGACGTCGTTTTAGAGTTTCGAGCCAAGAAAATTTCGGGCCCTCAAACATTTTTCAAATAAAAAATATACTTATTTAAATCATCTCCAAAACCCCTTTAACAATCCCACCAACTTACTCTTTGCCTAATATGAACCTGACACACCAAAAACTAAAGACAAGAGTTTCTACCCCCAAGAAGACCGGATGGCCTTGTTTTTCTACCCAAGGGAGAACATGGAATGGCAGACAACTGATGACTTGACTTGGATGGACATAGATGTATTCTTATTTACAAATTTAAATTTAACGCATCAGTCACTACAATATATTATGCATCAGTCACTGCAATAAATTTAACGCAGACCAAGTTCCACGTGTATTTAACATTGCAGGACAATAAATTTAATGCAGTCCAAATTCCATGCATATCTAACATTGCAGTACAATAAATTTAACGCTGTCCAAGTTCCACGCGTATTTAAGGCTTGATTTGGCATGTCTTAAATAATACAAAAAGTTAAAAAATTACTATTTTATTTAAGTCTCATCATCTTATTTAAATCACATCACCTCTCTAACACATCACATCAAACCCAACCCATATAAACCAATAAGTCAAAAAATATACTTTTTTAGAACATCCCAAACCAACCCTAACATTGCAATCCAACTAAGTGAGTAAAAGACCAAATATGACCACCCTATGGGGCTTCTCTAATAAACATTGGTCAGGGAAAGCAATCTGTATGATTTATTGCAAGCGGTAGTTAAAGCTAGTAGTGAAAAAAATAAATAAATAAAGGCTAAAACATCACATTAATGGATGAGAACCATCTATTAAAGCTTCCTTAGAACTCTTGATTTAGAGCTCTTAAACATTGTTGTATCGTAAGTTTCCAAGTACAATTATTTCATATTTTTATTTTGCAGAAATGATACATCCCTCTAATTTAATGACTTAACCAAAATTTCACCTTAAATTAATTATACAAATAATTAGGGTTTTTCCCAAAATTTGATGTTTAACCAAGATAAACAAGATAATCAACTATATCATTATACAGTCTCATGACACTAATGTCTATGACGTGTTTCACTTTCCATTATTATCAATATGGCTCAGAACCTGGCCAAACTTACAACAGTGAACTATATATCATATTCACATTACTTCCAATATCAACAAAACAAATGAGACTCAGGCTCATATCAAAACACTTCATACTTCCCGTTTGATACACATTTTAGTGTTGTATCAATAACATGTAAAAACACTTCTGTAACGCCCTCAAAAATCAACCCAAGAATATAAAACAAAACATGCATTATTAAAAAGAAGACATTATTTATTACATCAATCATCAGAGTCTTACGAAATAAAATACCATAATAAATGCCCTACGGGCTTACATCTTGCCAAGCCAACACTTGGATACAATTTACTGAGTTCTAACTCAAAACAGATAAAGCCCTAGGCTTGAAGAATTACAATGTTCAAATAAAACAAATAACAGATAAAACAAGTCTTCAAATTCAATTCCTCACAAGCTAAGTCCTTGGAGGGAGTGAACCACCTGAACCTGAAAAATAAAGTTCCCATATAGGGTGAGCCACAGCCCAGTAAAGAAATACTAAACCAAGCATAAGCAATAACTAAAGCATTAGCATCTGATACATGTTAACACACTATAATCAAGTTACAATATTCATGACACGAATGTCACACTGCCTATGACACATTGTCTATGGCACATTTTACTTTCCATTTATGGCTCAGAACCTGGCAAATAACTCAACAGGGTTTCATCTTTTATTACCATTACTTCCAATACAACAGGAATAACAATTCAAGTTAGACCTAATCATAACAAATACACATAGTGGTATTGTATCATTCACAATCAATTCACTTCCATACTTCCCAACTGATACACATTTTAGTGATGTATCAATATTCACAATAAATAGAAATATTTATTAAACAATAAGCAACACATAAGAGTGATGCTACTGGAGTCCATCCCCTATCTCCTCCCATAAATCCGGTTTAGAGGTCCATCCCCTATCTTCCCCTAAACCATGGAGTTCATCCCCTATCTCCTCCAAATAAAAATGCATATGCAATGAAACACACAATTGCCATATACAACACATAATCAATACAAGTAATGTTCTGTATTAATTCAACAGTCAACATAGGTGACATAATTTCAGTTATACCTAAGCCGCATGCAAGGTCTACAACAATCAATGGCTATCCTCCACCGATAGCCCAAACAGTTATTTCTAAACAAGAAATAAATATAACAATGAATGTAAATTTAACATTCCCAATTCTATGAATTAAACCAAACTCCACATTATTCCTTTAAATTAATTATACAAATTAATCTAAACCAAACCCTAAGGTTTCTTCCAAAATTACTAAACTACCCCACATACCAAAATTACCAACTACCCCCCACATACCAAAATACTAACACTTATGATTAAAGCGTATAAATGGAGTAGGAAATCCCTACTCGAATATATAACTCAGAAAGAAGAAGAAAGAGATGATGCCCAAACTTCAAAGTGCTCCAACCACGAATTTCTCAGATTAAATGGAAGCCCTCACTCCCCTCTATCTTATTTGTAAAGCAACTAGGGCAAAAACCCACCTAACTAGATCAAACCTAGGAGAGAAGGTGTTTAGAGAGAAAAGAAGAGGAAAATCGGACTTTAGGGGTTTTAGAATCAAAAAGAGGCTGAAAACTGTTTTAAAAATACGCTTCTGCGTATTTATATACCTGACAGGCTCGCTCGAGCGAAGACCTGGTCGCTCGAGCGACCAGACACAGAAAATCATCGCTCGAGCGAAGAAATGCTCGCTCGAGCCAAAAACTCGATGCTTCAGGTCTGCAACCCAGAAGCTCGCTCGAGCGAAGGAAAGCTCGCTCGAGCGAAGAACTCAAAGACATACACCTCACTCGCTCGAGCGAAGGAAGCTCGCTCGAGCAAGAAACACATCCATCAGGTCTAAGTACTGGGCGCAAAGCTCGCTCGAGCGAAGGGACCCTGGCTCGAGCGAAAGGACCAAAATCAAAGACCTCGCTCGAGCGAAGAAGAGCTCGCTCGAGCGACCAACCAAAAAACTGGACATGTACTTTTGGTTTCTAAACCCAACCACCTGTAACATAACCTGCCCAATAAAATCCTATAACTCAACCAAAAGAATAAAAGGACACAACAACAACAAATGAACAAACAATGGAAATCTTACGGAACAGAAGTCCGGATACAATAATCAAAAATTGGAGGTTCAAAATTGATGAGGTTACATGATAATACTGAGAACATGGTGATTTGAAATAGTGCATTAAAACGAATATTTTCCTCATTCATTTACCTTGGCATGGCATTGCATTTATGTTTATTTTTTTTACGTTGAGGAAAGAGTGTAACGCCCTCAAAAATAAACCCATAATACATAATATTAACATGCGGAATTATAAGGAAATAAGTATCTTATTTCATTCATCAGAGTACTATGAAATAAAAAATCATAATAAATGCCCTATGGGCTTACATCTTGCCAAGCCAACACTTGGACACAATTCCATGAGTTCTAACTCAAAAGCAAATAAAGCCCTAGGCTTGAAAGTTTACAAGTTGTTCAAATAAAACAAATAAAATAAAGCAAATCTTCAAGTCCAAATCCTCACAAGCTAAGTCCTTAGAGGTAGTGAACCACCTGGACCTGAAAATGAAGTTCCCACATAGGGTGAGCCACAGCCCAGTAGAAAAATACTAAACCAAGCATAAGAATTAACTAAAGCATTAGCATTCGATACATGGTTAACACAAGATAATCAATTTCCAATTTCATGACACGAATGTCTATATTGTCTATGACATATTGTCTATGACACCTTTCACTTTCCAATATTTATTCAACTTTCCAATTATATCATTATGGCTCAGAACCTGGCCAACTATAATAGTGATCCAGATGTCACAAAAATAAATGAGACTAAAGCTCAAACCACAACACCTCCATACTTCCAACTGATACACATTATAATGATGTAACATATCAACAACAAATAGAAATATTTCTATTATAATTAAGCACACACATAAGTGATGCTACTGGAGTCCATCCCCTATCTCCTCCCAAACAATGAAACACTTCAATATAAATAAGCACACATAAAAGTGATGCTAATGGAGTCCATCCCCTATCTCCTCCCAAACAAAATCCGGTTTAGAGGTACATCCCCTATCTTCCCCTAAACCGTGGAGTTCATCCCCTATCTTCTCCAAACAACATGCATATGCAATGAAACACACAATTGCCATATACAACACATAATCAATACAAGTAATGTTCTATATTAATTCAATAGTCGACATAAGTGACTTAATTCCAGTTATACCTAAGCCACATGCAAGGTCTACAACAATCACGACTATCCTCCACCGATAGCCCAAAACAGTTATTTCTAAACAAGAAATGAATACAACAATGAATGTAAAATCAACATTCTCATAGGTAAGTATTTAAACTATCCAACTATATCATTAATCTCATAATTTCCCCAACTTCATGAATTAAACCCAATTCCACATTTTTCCCTTAAATTAATTATACAAATTAATCTAAGCCAAAACCCTAAGGTTTCTCCCAAAAATTACCAAACCACCCCCACATACCAAAATACCAACACTTAGGATTAAAGCGTATAAATGGAGTAGGAAATCCCTACCTCGAAGCAAGAACCCAAAAAGAAGAAGACGGAGATGATAGCCCAAACTCCAAAGTGCTCCAAATCAACAACCGTTCAGATTAAATGGAAGCCCTCGACCCACTCTACCTTTTTAATGAAGGAACTAGGTTAGATACTCACTCTAAATAGATGAAACCTAGGAGAGAAGATGAGTTGAGAGAGAGAAAACTCAAAACTTAGGGTTTAGAATCTGAAAAGGAGATGAAAAAACTGCTTCAAAACGCCAAAACACGATTTTATACTCGGCCTCCCCGCTCGAGCAGACAAACTCCCGCTCGAGCAGACACTCACAGACTCCCGCTCGAGCGGACAATCCCACGCTCGAGCGGCGGATGCACACTCCCAGCATCTCGACAACCCAGGTCCCCGCTCGAGCGTCTAAATCCCCGCTCGAGCGGCACTCACACACTCCCGCTCGAGCGGACCAACTCCCGCTCGAGCGTCTAACCCTGCACAAGAAATACTGGAGGGTGTTTTTCCCGCTCGAGCGCCAAAACCCCGCTCGAGCGGACAAGCAACAACAAGTCCCCGCTCGAGCGTCAAACTCCCCGCTCGAGCGGACAAGCCAAAATCTGGGCAACTAGTTTTGGTTCCTAAGCTCAACCAACCTGTTCCAAACCCGCCCAACACATCTTATAACTCCCAATAAGAAAATATAGGACGACAACAACCATAATACAACAAAGGAATCTACGGAACATAAGTTCGGATACAATAATCAAAAGGGAAAAGACCGGGGTCGCTATAAAGAGCATAACTGAATATACTTTGTGAGAATTCCTCTACTGGGCTTTATACTCACCCCTATGGGATTTGGTGCAGGTAAAGATGTGGTGATCCCGCCGAGTTGATGGCGTGGACGTGATTGTGAAGAGTGCTTGCTCTTATATTTTTGTGTAAATTTTTGTAAAGCCAAGGGCTAATGTGTATGGGTCCGAGAGACCATTTTGTGTAGCCGGGCCATTGCCTTGGAACTTGTAAGCCCTTAAGGGCCCTATTTGTTTTAATTCGATGATCTTACATGCTATAGATTCATATACTAGTTATTCAATGAATGTGTAACCGCATGTGAGATTATTTTGTAAAACATTTAATCTTGTGTAATGGGAATTGGTTAATATCTTATTTGGAAGTGGGTAGTTCTTGTCGATTATTTCAGGGCGTTACATAACAATATACAATTTTACAGTTTTTTCCTAGCAATATAACTATATTAAAACGATACATGTTAGAAAATTAAAGTATCCAATAGTAATATAGCATTACAAATGACAATGCATGAATACAGTAACATATATAAATTTACATTTATATGATTTTTTTTTTTTTTATATTTCTATATATAGACATTGACATATATAAGATATTACAAAAGTAATATGTGAAATATTTTGCAATAATATAATACAAGTAACAATGACAAGTTAATTATTCATAATTAAATAGTTGATCATAATGTAGATGTTTAGTGTTACATTTATACGTGTATGCACCATTTTTTAATTAAATTATTAAATTCACATAAAAATTGATTTTATCTAAAATTAGAGATTAGTAAAACAGATTTAAAAAAGGGAAGTTTATAATGTTTGGTTTAGTTTGGTTTGTTTTTTTAAACTTTTGTTTTCAATTATTTGATTTTTATGTTTTTTTTTTTTAAATCTTTGACATTATTTTTTTTTAATAATCATTTTATTTTCTTTTTAGATTCATTTAATTTAATACTTTTTTATTTTTTAATTTTATTTTTAGATTTAGATTCACTTAATCTAAATACAATTAGAAAATAATTTGTTATATATTATTTTTGGGAAAAAATATTAATATTAATATTAAATAACAATAATAATAATAACAAAAAAGTATAATAAAAAATCAGTACATGTTTGAATTTATAAATTTTTTTACCAATATTTTACTTTTTAATTCTATTTAGTTTATTAGATATTAAATTTTATGTAAAAGCATAATTTAAATATAAAATATGAAGAAATTTCAATATGTTTAAAGGTGAAGCACCAATAAATCCCAAAATATGATATTGTGAACTGTTTAGTCCCTCATTTTTTTCTTATAAATTCAAAGGACCCATTAAAATGAAAATTACACAAAAAGATAGTCACTTACACATTTGAGTTTAATTTTTGAGGGATAAAAGTTGGTTTCTCCAAATATAAAGTTACACATTTGGGTAATTCGCATTATAGAGGTTTTGCGTTTTCCCTCATTTGGGAACAAATCTCACATTATGAACACGAACGTAACATTCTAATGTAACACTCTAATAACATAACACTCCAATATAACACTAAAAAACTCATTAGTGTACTTTTTCCAAACGTAACAACTTAATGTAATACACAAAAAAACTTCTTAATATATTTTTTTTTCCAAATATAACACTCCAATGTAATACACAAAATTACTAAAAAACTTCTTAGTGTACTTTTTCCAAACATAACACTCACAGTTTGAAATTATATATCTATCCAAAACTTACTAAAGAATTTTTGTACTCCTTTTGGAATGGTTTGAAGAATCTCACATCTTTTTTAAATGATTTGAAGAATTCCATATACATTAAGGAGTTTTTTTATGTGTTATATTGGAGTGTTACCCTAAGGAGTTTTTTTTTAGTATTACATTAGAGTATTATGTTTGGAAAAATTACACTAAGGATTATTATTATTATTATTATTATTATTTTTGTGTTACATTGAACTGTTACACTAAGGAATTTTTTTGAAATATTACATTGGAGTGTTACGTTTGGAAAAAGTATACTAAGAAGTTTTTTGGTGTGTTACATTGGAGTGCTACGTTTGAGTGTTACACTAAAGTGTTACAGTTTGAAAGTATACATTTGTCCAAAACTTATTAAGAAGTTTTTGTACTCATTTTGAAATGTTTGAAGAATCCCACATCTTTTCGAAATGTTTGAGAAATTTCATATTTCAAGTCATTTTTGTATTGCGTTTGGAATTTTAAAAAATCACACATTTCAAGTTACTTCTATAGCGACCCCGGTCTTTTTCCCATTTGATTATTGTATCCGGACTTACGTTCCGTGGATTCCGCTGTTATATTTGTTGTTGTTGTCCTTTAATTCCTTATTCTTGGGTTATAGGATGTGTTTAGCAGGTTGGTTGCAGATTGGTTGGGTTTAGAAACCAAGTCTGCATGTTCAGTTTTTGGCTTGGTCGCTCGAGCGAGCTTATCTTCGCTCGAGCGAGGTCTTCGTTTTTGGTTCTTCGCTCGAGCGAGCTTTCCTTGGCTCGAGCGAGCGATTGCGTCTAGTACTTAGACCTGAGAGATGTGTTTCTTGGCTCGAGCGAGCGAGGTATATGTTTTCGAGTTCGTCGCTCGAGCGAGCATCTCGTCGCTCGAGCGAGCTTCTGGGTTGCAGACCTGAAGCATCGAGTTTTTGGCTGGAGCGAGCTTTTCTTCGCTCGAGCGTGGATTTATGTGTCTGGTCGCTCGAGCGACCATGTCTTCGCTCGAGCGAGCCTGTCCAGTTTAAATACGCAGCAACAGTTTTAAAACGTTTTTTTTTAATAACTTTTTGATCCAGAAACCCTAGTTACGACCATTCTCTCTCCAAACTCACCTTCTCTCCTAGGTTTGATCTAGTTAGGGTGTGTTTTTACCCTAGTTGCTTTACAAATAAGATAGAGGAGAGTGAGGGCTTTCATTTAATCTGAATTGTTGATTTGGAGCACTTTGGAGTTTGGGCTATCATCTCGTCTTCTTCTTTTTGGGTTCTTGCTTCGAGGTAGGGATTTCCTACTCCATTTATACGCTTTAATCCTAAGTGTTGGTATTTTGGTATGTGGGGGTAGTTTGGTAATTTTGGGAGAAACCTTAGGGTTTTGGCTTAGATTAATTTGTATAATTAATTTAAGGGAAAAATGTGGAATTGGGTTTAATTCATGAAGTTGGGGAAATTATGAGATTAATGATATAGTTGGGTAGTTTAAATACTTACCTATGAGAATGTTGATTTTACATTCATTGTTGTATTTATTTCTTGTTTAGAAATAACTGTTTTGGGCTATCGGTGGAGGATAGTCGTGATTGTTGTAGACCTTGCATGTGGCTTAGGTATAACTGGAATTAAGTCACTTATGTTGACTGTTGAATTAATACAGAACATTACTTGTATTGATTATGTGTTGTATATGGCAATTGTGTGTTTCATTGCATATGCATGTTGTTTGGAGAAGATAGGGGATGAACTCCACGGTTTAGGGGAAGATAGGGGATGTACCTCTAAACCGGATTTTGTTTGGGAGGAGATAGGGGATGGACTCCATTAGCATCACTTTTATGTGTGCTTATTTATATTGAAGTGTTTTATTGTTTGGGAGGAGATAGGGGATGGACTCCAGTAGCATCACTTATGTAGTGTGCTTATTGATAATAGCAATATTGCTATTTGTTGTTGATATGATACATCATTATAATGTGTATCAGTTGGAAGTATGGAAGTGTTGTGGTTTGAGCTTTAGTCTCATTTATTTTTTTGTGACATCTGGATCACTATTATAGTTGGCCAGGTTCTGAGCCATAATGATATAATTGGAAAGTTGAATAAATATTGGAAAGTGAAAGGTGTCATAGACAATATGTCATAGACAATGTAGACATTCGTGTCATGAAATTGGAAATTGATTATCTTGTGTTAACCATGTATCGAATGCTAATGCTTTAGTTAATTCTTATGCTTGGTTTAGTATTTTTCTACTGGGCTGTGGCTCACCCTATATGGGAACTTCATTTTCAGGTTCAGGTGGTTCACTACCTCCAAGGACTTAGCTTGTGAGGATTTGGACTCGAAGACTTGCTTTATTTTATTTGTTTTATTTGAACAACTTGTAAACTTTCAAGCCTAGGGCTTTATTTGTTTTTGAGTTAGAACTCATGGAATTGTGTCCAAGTGTTGGCTTGGCAAGATGTAAGCCCATAGGGCATTTATTATGATGTTTTTATTTCATGGTACTCTGATGAATGGAATAAGATACTTTATTTCCTTATAATTCCGCATGTTAATATTATGTATTATGGGTTTATTTTTGAGGGCGTTACAACTTGGTATCAGAGCGTACCGGGTTTGAATACTTTGGGTACGTGGGAAGTGATTAGTATCACAATGGGTTCGTCTCGTTTGATAGAGACTTAGTGTAATGATTACATGCTTATATGATAACATGTTTATGTGATTATGTGGGTATGGAATGTAGTTCCTAGGATGTTGATTGGATCCTTGAGTCTCTGAAAGTCTTGTTGGAAAGGCACTTGATCAATGTTGTTTCCAACCGGAACTTTAGTGGCGCCTCGGGACTATCATTATCCAGGAATGAAATTCGTAGGTGCTTATGTGATTATGTGCTTACGTGGTGTGATTTATTGTTGTCCAATGTATTAGGACGTGAGTGTTATAGTTTTGGCACATTATTTAGAGTGCTAACGTCTTTGTTTCCTTTATTAGGATGTCAGGACGAGGACGAGGTCGTGGTAGGCGTGGTAGGCAGGCCAGGCAGGAAGTGCCTATACCGGAGGAAATTCCGGCAGTTCAGGAGGGTGTTGGCCAGGCCAATGTGGCCGAGCCAGTAGGACAGCAGTTTATGGGTGCTTTGGCCCAAGGGATAGCAGGGGCATTTCAGGCGTCAGTTGACATTCTGAGGGCTGCGAATCCAGCCCAGGCTGTTGTTGCTGCAGATACAGGACCTTCTTTTCTGAAGAGGGAATTCTTCCGGTCTCACCCGGACGAATTTTTAGGTGATCCTAGCGAGCCGCTTAAGGCAGATGAATGGCTCGAACAGACAACGAAAACGTTTGAGATGCTAGGCATCGAAGACGAGGTTGAAGGTGACCTTGGCATCTTCCAGCTGAAGGGGATGCGGGTCAGTGGTGGAAGTTCACCAAGGGTCGTATTGGAGGTACTTGGAAGGCTTTTGTTGATGCTTTTCAGGAGAAGTACCTGTCTCCAGCTGTTCAGGAGAAGTTGAGAGATCAGTTCCGCCATCTTGAGCAGAACAGTTTATCAGTGGCCGAGTTTGAGGCTGCATTCACTAGTTTGTCCAGGTTTGCACCTGAGTTGGTGGCGACTGAGGAACGCCGTTGCATTGAGTTTGAGAAGAAGTTGAGGCGTGGCCTCATGTTGAGAGTTGTCGGATCTATGATTAGGGATTTTGGGCGATTGGTTGATGCAGCAGCCCATACCGAGACTATGATGCAGGAAGAGGGGGAAAGGCAGAAAGGCTCCAAGAGGAGTCAGGATGGCCAGAGTGATGGCAGGAGGCAGAGAGGTTTCACTCCTCAGCAGCCTCAGAGTAGTTTTTCTAGATCCACTTTTCCAGTGCCGAGTGCTAGTTCTGGGAAAGGCAGTCAGGGAGACATTACCTGTTTCAAGTGTGGCCAGCTGGGTCACAAGTCTCCAGTTTGTCCTCAGAGGGGAGGAGTTCAGAGAGCAGCATCTTCTTCGGCTCGATCTCAGAGCCAGAGTCAGGGTAGAGGCCAGCCGCTCTCTTGTTTTCAGTGCGGTCAGCCGGGGCACATGAAGAGGTTTTGCCCACAGTTGGGTGGCACATCTGGTGCATCTGGTTCGAGGCAGACTCAGAGTCAGCTGCCTGCTCAGTCAGTTCAGGCCTCGAGGGCCAATCAGGGGGCTTCTTCGTCCCAGTCTGTGCAGCAGTCTTATGCTCCGAGGGGTGAGCAGGTTGATCAGAGGTCATCTGGGCGCGTGTATGCTGTTACCGCGCAGGATCTGTACCGGCTCCATCTGTGTGAGAGGTACCTTCTTGTTTTGCAATTCAGTTGCTAGTGTTTTGATCGATACGGGTGCATCTCATTCCTTTGTGTCTGCTGCATTTGCATCTGTTTTGGAGTTGGAGTTAGCACAGTTAGCGTCTCCTATTTGTGTAGTGTCACCTCTTGGGGGTGAATTGATTTTGAAACAAGGTGTTAGGGGTTGTGATATAGAGGTCGATGATCATAGAATCCCTTTCTCTTTTGTAGTTATGCCCATGAAGGGCTTTGATGTTATTTTGGGTATGGACTGGTTGTCGTCATACCGGGCAGTTATTGATTGCTACCGTCAGAGGGTCACTTGTTGTACCGTGAACGGGGAGTGTTTTCGTTTTCTGGGGGACCGGGTTGGTAGTGTTTTGCCACCGGGTTATGATCCGCGAGGGCGGAGTGAGCTTAGTGGTCTACTTGCTAGTCTTTCGATTAGTGAGGGTGATGAGACCCAGATTGTGTTGCCGAGGGTGGTTTGTGAGTATTCGGACGTTTTTCCCGAGGATCTTGTTAGTTTGCCACCTCAGCGAGAGATTGAGTTCTCTATTGATTTAGTGCCCGGCACGGCGCCGATTTCTATGGCACCTTACCGTTTTGCCCCAGCCGAGTTAGTTGAGTTGAAGGTTCAACTCCAGGAGTTGTTAGATAAGGGCTATATCCGTCCTAGTGTTTCGCCGTGGGGAGCACCGGCCCTCTTTGCTAAGAAGAAAGGTGGTGCTTTGAGATTGTGTATTGATTACAGGAAATTGAATCGGGCTACGGTTAAGAATAAGTATCCTATGCCCCGTATTGATGATTTGTTTGACCAGTTGAAGGGTTCCCGTTGTTTCTCTAAGATAGATTTGAGATCGGGTTATCATCAGTTGAGAGTCAGGGAGGAGGATATTCCTAAGACGGCATTCCGTACGCGGTATGGCCATTATGAGTTTCTGGTGATGCCGTTTGGGCTCACCAATGCACCGGCAGTGTTTATGGATTTGATGAACCGGATCTTCCGGGAATTCTTGGATCGTTTTGTGGTCGTCTTCGTGGACGACATTCTGATTTATTCACCTTCGAGGAGGAGCACGAGGAACACTTGAGAGTGGTGCTGAGTTACTTAGAGCCCATAAGCTTTATGCTAAGTTCGGGAAGTGTGAGTTCTGGCTAGAAGAGGTGAAGTTCTTAGGCCATGTAGTTTCTGGGGAAGGGGTGTCTGTTGATACATCCAAGACTGAGGCAGTGCAAGATTGGGCACAGCCTAAGAGTGTGTTTGAGATCCGCAGTTTTCTGGGATTAGCTGGGTATTACCGTCGGTTTGTGAAAGATTTCTCCAGGTTAGCTTCACCGTTGACTAGATTGACTCGGAAGGGAGTCAAATTTGTATGGAGTGAGACTTGTGAAAAGTCGTTTCAGGAGTTGAAGGTTAGACTGACCACCGCTCCAGTCTTGATTATTCCGGAGAGAGGGTTGGGTTATGCAGTCTATTGTGATGCCTCACGAGAGGGTCTGGGTTGTGTGTTGATGCAAGAGGGGAAAGTGGTTGCCTATGGCTCACGTCAGTTGAAAATTCATGAGAAGAATTACCCTACGCATGATTTAGAATTAGCAGCTGTGATTTTTGCCTTGAAGATTTGGAGGCATTATCTTTATGGTGAGAGGTTCGAGGTATTCTCGGATCATAAGAGTCTGAAATATCTGTTTACACAGAAAGACTTGAATTTGAGGCAGAGGAGGTGGATGGAGTTCATTGAGGATTATGACTTCGAGTTGCACTATCATCCGGGGAAGGCCAATGTTGTGGCCGATGCCCTTAGTAGGAAATCTGTTGGTGACTTAGCTAGTATAGCCATCCGGGAGTGGGAGATGTTGGGTGCAGTTGGGGAGTTTGATTTGCATCTGGGCGAATCCGTGAGGCTGCGGCCTTGTTTTCTGTTGTTGCACAGCCTACACTTGTGACTCGAGTGTTAGAGGCTCAGAGGGGTGATCTTGAGGTAGAATCTCTCCGAGAGAAGATTTCCATGGGAAGGTTGAGAAGGGTTTGACGGTGTATCCCGACTGAGTGTGAGATACCGAGACCGTCTGTTTGTGCCGGAGTCTTGCCGAGAGGAGGTACTCCGAGAGTTTCATCATTCACGCCTTGCGGTGCATCCGGGAGGTACTAAGATGTATCGGGATTTGGGTCGCCAGTTTTGGTGGCGGGGTATGAAGAGAGATGTGGCAGCGTTCGTGTCTAAGTGCCTTACTTGTCAGCAAGTGAAGGCCGAGCATCAGAGGCCAGCGGGTTTGTTGCAACCCTTGCCTATTGCCGAATGGAAGTGGGAGCATGTCACTATGGATTTCGTTGTGGGCCTTCCAAGGACTCAGCGGGGTAGTGATGCTATTTGGGTGGTTGTAGACCGGTTGACGAAGTCGGCGCACTTCATTCCTATGCGTGTTAGAGATTCGGTAGATCATCTCGCCGACTTATATATCCGGGACATAGTGAGGTTGCACGGGGTCCCAGTGACGATCGTCTCAGATAGAGATCCTCGTTTCACTGCCAGGTTGTGGCAGAGTTTGCAGAGTGCCTTAGGCACTAAGTTGACCCTTAGCACGGCTTATCATCCTCAGACTGACGGGCAGTCCGAGCGTACTATTCAGATCCTTGAGGATATGCTTCGGGGTTGTGTTCTCGACTTTAGTGGGTCGTGGGAGAGGCACTTACCATTAGTGTAGTTTGCCTACAACAATAGTTTTCAGTCTAGTATCTGTCACGACCCCAAACTGCCCCTAGTAGAATGGTGCCGTGATGGCCAGTAATCCGAGATTACCGAAGGCCAACTTACAAGGGTCACACACAATCAGAGTATACATAGGGGGCTAACAAGAGCGGAAGCAATAACTTAAAATACAAGTGGTCCATAAGAGCTGTGCATAAGTCATATGAAATGGCATACATCCTTACATAACTTTACAACTTATAAAATATACATTGCATCTCAACAAAAGAGCTTCTCAAGCCGACACATACAAAATACAAGTCAAGAATCATCATCTACAGAATTGCCGACGTCAGTACAAGATCGCCGACCTAAACACAAAATGCCGACATAAATATAATACAGGAAGTACAAGGTCAAAAACATAATCTTCACAGTTGCCGACATCCTTGATGCCGACCTAACGTGCATACAAAACATCGGGCACAAAACACACCTCGGCAAGCCGACTTCTTGCTTGTTACCTACATATATATAGAGAGGGTGAGTATAGAAACTCAGTGGATGGTACGAGTAATAAAGGGGTTAAATGAATGCTTCCCGAGGTTCTTTTTAAAACCATACACGTATCATAGCTTGTTCAAAACTTGTACTTATAGCGTAGCTTATTCAAAACATACGTATAACATGGCTTGCATCAAAACATATACTTAGCAAAACCTGTGTCAAACATGAACTTGAGCTTTCAAAACTTGCTTACTTATCGAAACATAGGATGAACCGTATTCATCACTCTTGGCCTTACAAAACATATGTGCTACTAACGTTTTAAGTCCCCTAGCACGCACGGACTTGTGCCACTTATGCTTAAAGTCCCCTGGCACGTACGGACTGGTGCCACTTATGCTTAAAGTCCCCTGGCACGTACGGACTTGTGCTACTTATGCTTATAGTCCCTTAGCACGTACGGACTAGTGCCACTTATGCTTAAAGTCCCCTGGCACGTACGGACTGGTGCCACTTATGCTTAAAGTCCCCTGGCATGTACGGACTGTCTAAAACGTCATAAAAACAGAGCTTATACTTGAGACATAAAACTTAAACTTGATATACCAAAATAGGGGTAGTCATTCATGCTTACCAAATACCTTTCAAGACAAAACAAAGCAAAGCTTATCAAAACATTAGAACATAACTTTATTAAAGGTACCACTCACCTAGTTCTTGGAACGTCGGGGTCACAACAAAGGTCCAAGTCCTACAAACACATGGCAAAGTCTACTGAACACACTTCTCAAACAAGTCTCACATACATGCAAATGATCTCGGAAAACATGCTGAAAGTCAAAACACTGTTTTACATGTCAGGAAGACATGCTGGGCACCAACCAGGTCTATGCCGAGGTCCCACACCTCCTGGCCGAGGTGTGGTTACTGCGGCTTCGGCGCGCGGCTGCAGGCCGAGGTTCAAACAAGACAAGTGCAAGTGATCATGCAAGGTAGGCCAAGGTGAGATACGATGCTTGGCCTAAGTGTAAGGTCTAGGTAAGAGTGACCTCGGTGACTACACTTCGGGAAGTGAAGTCTGGAAATCTGGGTTTCCACCCGCGAAGAACATGAAGAACATGTTATGAGATGAATGCCAAAATCATAACTTGTTTATACAAAATCTGGGTTTTCATGCTATGAGTTCGAAATCATGGACCTGGGCACCCATACTTGAAGATCATATGAAAACAAACACAAAAACATATATCTTGGCATGAGCTTTCGGATCAAAACATGACTTTTCTTGAAGAACACATGAACGCTATTTTCTCTTTCTAAAACCGAACTTCAAAGCAATGCATGGCTTACAAATCATATTCAATCATGCAATGCAATAACATGATCATGAAGAACGACATGAGAAGATCACGAATCTAACCTTAGAACACGGATCTAACGGTTTGATCTCTAGGAATCAAGCTTGGATCTCTACTCCCTCTCCAGAACTCCTCTCCCTCTTCTAGAGCTTCTCTCTCCTCTTCAAAACAAAGATAGAACAAATGATGGGTTTCTCTCTCTCTGCCGGCTGTCTTAACACTCAGCTCGGACACGTGGCAACGGCTGGTTGGTTCTCCTCAAAAAGGTGATAGATTGACAAGACAAGTCTCTGACAAAGCGTACTCAACAAGCCACACAGCAAAACACACCGGCAAGGAACGACATCGGCTAAGGACAAGGCATCGGCAAGCAAAGGACAATGACTTCGGCAAGTCAAGGAACAATGATCTCGGCTAGGAAGGACAACACTTGGCCTAGCTGTGCCACACCTTGGCCTAGATGTGCCACACCTCGGTCTAGGTCATACCACTCCCGGACAAGATCACTTGGGTTCAAGATAACATCTCGGCCCAGATAATACACACCTCGGCCTCGGCGATAATCATCTCGGCCAATATGCCAGGACAAAGGTGGAGGTCAACAAACCGGTGCCAAGATGATTCTGAACTGAAGATGACCTCGGCTTGGAAATGATCTAGGCTTAGCATGACCTAGGCTTAACACAACCTAAGCTTAACAATACAAGGGAGGAACGAAGCATACATATACACTTAGGCAAATCAAATACGTACAAAACAAGGCACAATTCATGATAGCAAATCTTAACATGGCAAATCGTATAACTGCATGCAAGCATGACTAAGGCATAAAATGTGGGTCCTTACAGTATCGGTATGGCACCGTTTGAGGCTTTGTATGGCCGACCGTGTAGGTCTCCAGTTTGTTGGGCCGAGGTGGGTGATGCACCTCTGTTGGGTCCGGAGTTGGTGAGAGAAACGACGGAGAAAGTTGAGCTTATCCGTAAGAGGCTTGTTACAGCACAGAGTCGTCAGAAATCTTATGCTGACCGTAGGAGGAGACCTTTGGTATTTGAGGTGGGTGATCATGTCTTTTTGAAGATATCACCTAAGCGGGGTTTGATGAGGTTTGGGAAGAGCGGGAAGTTGTCCCCTCGGTTTATTGGCCCTTTTGAGATCCTTGAGAGGATTGGCGAGGCTGCTTATCGTTTAGCCTTGCCACCGCAGTTATCCGGAGTTCATGACGTGTTTCATGTGAGTATGCTTCGGAAGTATGAGCCAGATCCGTCACATGTGTTGGATTGGACTGATTTAGTTGTTGATGAGGATGTCTCGTATGAGGAGAGACCGGTACGGGTTTTGGATAGGCGGGATCAAGTTTTGCGTGGCAAGACCATCCCTTTAGTGAAAGTTTTGTGGAAGCATCACGGAGTGGAGGAGGCCACTTGGGAACGTGAGTTGGAAGTCCGTGAGAAATATCCGGATATGTTTATTGGTTTGTAATCTTGTATTTAGATTATATAATATTGTGGAACTTGAGAATTTTATATATGTCTTAAGTTGGAAAACATTGAGAATGTTTTGGGTTTAATGTTAACATCTGGACTTGCCTTTTTATGGAAGTGAAATACAACATTTATATATTGAATGTGTTGTTTATATCATGAACTTGAATAATGAGATGTAAATTGTTAACATTGGAAGGAATAATGCATAATATTGATGCAAGTTGAATATATGTTGATTTATACATATTGTGAGATGCCTCTTGATAAGAGATGAAGTGACCGGTATTGGGTCAAGCTGTTGTTTATTGTTTTAATGTATCATTGGGAATTGAGAAAAACTTGTTTTTACAAACTCATGCTTAATTTCGGGGACGAAATTCTTTTAAGGGGGGGAGGTTAGCGACCCCGGTCTTTTCCTTTTTGATTATTGTATCCGGACTTATGTTCCGTAGATTCCTTTGTTGTATTATTGTTGTTGTTGTCCTTTAATTCTTCAGTTGTGAGTTATAGGATGTTTTGGGCAGGTTGATTACAGGTTGGTTGGGTTTAGAAACCAAGTGTTGATGTCCAGTTTTCTACTTGGTCGCTCGAGCGAGCTTTTCTTCGCTCGAGCGAGGTCTTTGTTTTTGGTTCTTCGCTCGAGCGAGAGTTCCTTGGCTCGAGCGAGCTTTGCGTCCAGTACTTAGACCTGAGAGATGTGTTTCTTGGCTCGAGCGAGCTTCCTTCGCTCGAGCGAGCGAGGTGTATGTTTTCGAGTTCTTCGCTCGAGCGAGCTTTCCTTCGCTCGAGCGAGCTTCTGGGTTGCAGACCTGAAGGATCGAGTTTTTGGCTCGAGCGAGCTTTTCTTCGCTCGAGCGTGGATTTTTGTGTCTGGTCCCTCGAGCGACCATGTCTTCGCTCGAGCGAGCCTGTCCAGTTTATATACGCAGAAACAGTTTTTAAAACGTTTTTTTTTTACAACTTTTGATCCAGAAACCCTAGGTTACGAGTTTTCTCTCTCCCAACTCATCTTCTCTCCTAGGTTTGATCTAGTTAGGGTGTGTTTTTACCCTAGTTACTTTACAAATAAGATAGAGGAGAGTGAGGGCTTTCATTTAATCTGAGCAACTGTTGGTTTGGAACACTTTCAAGTTTGGGCTATCATCTTCATCTTCTCCTTTTTGAGTAATTTCTTCGAGGTAGGGATTTCCTACTCCATTTATATGTTTTAATCCTAAGTATTGGTATTTTGGTATGTGGGGGTAGTTTGGTAATTTTGGGAGAATCCTTAGGGTTTTGGCTTAGATTAATTTGTATAATTAATTTAAGGAAAAAATGTGAAATTGGGTTAAATTCATGAAGTTGGGGAAATTATGAGATAAATGGTACAGTTGGGTAGTTTAAATACTTACCTATGAATATGTTGATTTTACATTCAGTGTTGTATTTATTTCTTGTTTAGAAATAACTGTTTTGGGCTATCGGTGGAGGATAGCCATTGATTGTTGTAGACCTTGCATGTGGCTTAGGTATAACTGGAATTATGTCACTCATGTTGACCGTTGAATTAATACAGAACATTACTTGTATTGATTATGTGTTGTATATGGCAATTGTGTGTTTCATTGCATATGCATTTCATTTGGAGGAGATAGGGGATGAACTCCACGGTTTAGGGGAAGATAGGGGATGGACCTCTAAACCGGATTTGTTGGGAGGAGATAGGGGATGGACTCCAGTAGCATCACTCATATGTGTGCTTATTGATAATAGCAATATTGTTATTTGTTGTTGACATAATGCATCATTATAATGTGTATCAATTGGAAGTATGGAAGTGTTGTGATTTGAGCTTTAGTCTCATCTATTTTGTGACATCTGGATCACTGTGATAGTTGGCCAGGTTCTGAGCCATAATGATATAATTTGAAAGTTGAATAAAGATTGGAAAGTGAAAAGTGTCATAGACAATATGTCATAGACAATGTAGGCATTCGTGTCATGAAATTGGAAATTGATTATCTCGTGTTAACCATGTATCGAATGCTAATGCTTTAGTTAATTCATATGCTTGGTTTAGTATTTTTCTACTGGGCTGTGGCTCACCCTATATGGGAACTTCATTTTCAGGTTCAGGTGGTTCACTACCTCCAAGGACTTAGATTGTGAGGATTTGGACTCGAAGATTTGCTTTATTTTAGTTGTTTTATTTGAACAATTTGTAAACTTTCAAGCCTAGGGCTTTATTGTTTTGAGTTAGAACTCATGGAATTGTGTCCAAGTGTTGGCTTGGCAAGATGTAAGCCCATAGGGCATTTATTATGATGTTTTATTTCATGGAACTCTGATGAATGGAATAAGTTACTTTATTTCCTTATAATTCCGCATATTAATATTATGTATTATGGGTTTATTTTTGAGGGCGTTACAATAATTCATTCACATAATTCCCTCCCCCCAAACCCTCCCAAATGATATGACAAGCAAAATTTGAAAAGTTGATCAGCATTCAAATATTCCTTCAAAACTCTCTTTATATGCATTTTCTTTTGTCACCTCATTAGGGGAATGATTGTGAGGGGAAGAAATTGTATGGATGTAGTACTGCTTCAAATTTAATTAAAAATTGATGTGACATTCCAAAGGATAGACTTAGGTTTGAACGTAAATTTGGGTAAAACTTCAGTAGTGACAGAGTGATAAATTTGAAAATTACAAAATGATCTTGGAAAATATTCAAAGTAAACATATTTAAGTCTTCTTTAAATTGGGTTAAAAAGTGGGTAAAACTCAATTTCATATAAATTTGAGTCAATGAGTAGAGAAGTGTTTTGCAAGATTTTTATCCAAATTTAAATTTGATAAACCTTGTTTGACATTAGACTAATATAGTTAAAAAGTTATTATAAATTATTATACCACTCTCTCTATTTTTCATAAAAAATTAAAAAAATTAATTAAAATAACACTTCTCAAACCATTGGGGTTGGAAATCTCCCTAGATGGTGGTTTTCAACTTTTGCTTGTGTGGGAAGATTTTTTAATTGGAAATTTACGTAATTATGGTTCCCATATGAACAGTTCCCCCCACTTATTTCTCTCATGCTCTCGAATCTCTATGGCTACTAAGGACAAAAAAGGTAATTTCAGAATGGGGGTGATGGAACAAACTTAACCAATGAGATCATGAAAGCTACATTGGACAGTAAATTTCGAATTTTAAAAAGAAAAATGTTTAGGAGTTTTAGAGGAAGAGCTTTAGAGAGAGCTCTAATAGTAGATTCCACTATATGATGTGATGTTTTTTGTTTTTTTTTTTTGCTTTGTCACATTACTAGAGCTCGTATTAGAGCTCTAATTTTACAGCTCTTAATCACTTTCTTTCTAAAAATTGCTTACAAATCACACGTATCAGTTAAGTCTGAGAAACACTAGTAAGAGTCGAACTCGATATATTTGGTTTTACAGTTCATTCTTAGGGTTTATCCTTTTGCCACCAGGCAAAGTCATTCATTTACATGATCACATTTTTACCATATCATTTATCACAATTGCCTTGAAATTGTCCCTAGTGATGGAACCAATTTAACCAATGCAATCATGACCATGAGATGGTAAATGTCATTAAAAAAAAAATAAATGTAGTATTATTGGCCATTCATTAATCATATAGATAAAAAAAATAATTATTGTATCTTTATATTGAAATGTATGTTCTATTATTAATTGTTTTTATATTTACGTATTACACCCCCCCCCCCCCACCAAAAAAACTAGATCATAATATTTATCTCAAACTTCTAAGATTACTAGTGCCAAACGGAACTTGCCTTTTTTTATTGGACAAATTACATCATTGGTCTCTAAAATTTTCACATTGAGTCAATTCCATAATATTTTAGCAAAACACCATTGACAAAAAGACTTTTTTCAAAGTAATATAAGAAAATTTACAAACAATTCCATAAAGGACTTGGTTAAGTTTCTATTTATTTTAAGGAGGAAAAACTTGGATCATTCTATTGCCCAAAATGGTAAATAGCATGCAATAGAGATGAGGAGGTGATGATGACAAAGATGAAATCTCACAATCTATAGCGGTTGCAGCCGCAACAAAAGTAATGGTCTCTGGTTGTGACCTTTTAAGCAATGGACACCAGTCGAATCTCACGGCCTTATCCCAACTGAGCCCCACCGTCGAACGAACCCCCTTTCTTTTTTCCCGTCGAACCATCTGTTAAACAAAAACCATCTCTTTCTACAACTGAGATCCACGTGTGTTTATTTGAGCGAGTTAACTCATTGAGTTGGCTAAATAATATACAAAATATTAAATTTACAATTTTACCCTTTAAAATAAGGCATGTGACATGCACATGGCCAATTTCCGTCAAAAAACTTAACTACCATTTTCAATTGGGACAAAAAGAGACAAAATATAAAATTCAGGGTTGAAATCGAGTGATTTGAAAATATAGAGACTAAAATAACACAAAAGTATACCATATGCATTATTTTAAGGGTGAACATCGTAGCATCTTCCCTTTCTCTATGCTGATTGTTGGTATGGTGTGTAGTATTGGCTGATGCCTATTGAAATTGTGATAATTGATTTAGATCCCTTTTGGGTCATTATCTGGACTGCTGAAATCAATGTGTAGTTAGGAGCTAATCATTGCCGTTTGCATTTGCACATATGGAAACTTATGATATTTTGGTTACATTGACAGTTTTATTGCTTTGGCCTTTGTTAGTGTGTGGCATTCACCCAAAAAAGATATATATATTTTAAATTTTTAGTGATTTTTTTCTTTCTACATTATGTCCATTTTTTTTACGTTTTAGGTTTGTCTTGTGTAGACAAATCTAAAAAAAATAAAAATAATAAAAAAAATCCTAAAAGACAAAAAAAAGTTACAAAAAAAAAAAAGTCAACTATTTTTGATTTTTTTTTAATAATCCTTTTTGGACCTTTTTTTTTAAATTTTCAAATTTTTTGATCTTTTCTAATTTCTCTAGTCGAGTAGAATTCAAGAGTAACACTTTTTAATTTTTTAAAAAAAATCATTAAAGATGAAAAAATCAACAAAAAGTTATTAAAAAGAGAAGTGATTGGTAGCTTGAATGGAGGCCCCCGAATTCCCCCCGAATTAAAAAACAACGTCGTTTCGTCGTTTTGAAATTTTTTTTTTGGTTCAATCAGAGAAGAAGCAGAAGAAGAAAGAAGAAGGGAAGAAAGAAAGAAGAAGGGAAGAAGAAGAAAGAGGCAGACGGCGGAGGCAGAGGCGGACGAGCTGCGACGATCGGCCGGGTGATCTGCGACAATCGGCTGGGTGATCGGCATAATGGAGGGGCCTCTCTCTCTCTCTCTCTGTTTCCCTCTCTCCTCTCCTCTCTCTTTCTCCCTCTCTCTCTTCGACAATTGACTGGGTGATCGGCAGAATGGAGGGGCTCTCTCTTTCTGTTTCCCTTTCTTCTCCTCTCCTCTCCTCTCTCTTACCTTCCCCCTCTTCAGATGTAAATGAGAGAAAAAAAAAACGGAGGATTCGGGGGAATGATTTTTCGGGGGAAAAATCATTTCTCTATTAAAAAAGCCAACCTTAAACCCTTGTAAATTGGTTAAAACTCAATTGACACAAATAGATAGAAAATAAAACACACACATCTTTGGCAAGGATTAATCATTAACAAATTAAACAAAAAGTAGTGCAAGTTGAGAAACATACTTGTATATTACTGATGGTACGTACTTCTCCTAAATCATTAAAAGCTTTGACACAAGTAAAGATTACTACAATGTGAAGAAAAACATGAATAGTTAAACCTATATGTGAATTTGACTGTGGCACAATGGCTCTCTGTTTTGATAAGGTTTTTGTTGGTGATACCATTACTATATGTATATCATTGTTGGAGCATTTTACTCAATTCTCAAAATTAAAACTAGAATCCATGGCCTCAATTGGCAAAATTCATAGAATTCACCAATAAAAGGAGAATACATATATATGCAAAACACAGTCTATAACATATTCTGGACAATATGATAGTTCACAGGTCATTTATTTAAAGAAAAACTTACTTTAGAATGTTTTACAAAAGACAAAATCATCAAACCCCATCAACATATATACTAGAACTATAGAATTATTCAAACTTATTTCTTTCCAACAACTCAAGAAAATCCATAACATGATCTCAATGCTGCTTCCTCTGAGGGTCCTTTCTCCAGCTGAATATAAGACCCTTCAATGACAGCAAAGCATATAACAAGCATATTAGTGGATGTTAACATGGTTTCTCTGAAATAATGCAACAAATTGACTTTTGAAAAATTATTTGAGAAATGCATTTGCACTATTTGAACTATAAAACAACAAACCTGCATTTGTTCAATGTTTTTAAGCATGTGACAACGAATTTTGGCGCTTTTGGTAAAGAAATTAGGTGGAAATTAATCTGTGTACTTTACTATATGATCTTGAATGTAACACATGTTTTGATGATAATCTGGAAATATCACTACCTCCACTTCAAAATATGAATGGTTATTCTACAAGTTGTGATGATGTTCCAAAAATCATTTACATGATTAGCATTGTTATGTTAATGACGGTAAGGAATTGAAATTTTTTTGAAAGATTCATGCAAGATAAATCATGGGTTATGAAGATGTTGATTTGATGCACACATCGCAATCATGACAAGATACAGAGGTAATATAAGTACATGATGAGAGAGAGAGAGAGAGAGAGAGAGAGAGAGAGAGAAGAAGAACCAATTGGGTGATAAATTCATCCTCCAAATTTGCCTTTGTTGAACTTCCTCCTTAGCTGAGCGAACTTGATTGCTATGTTTATTGATATCCAATTGTAGTTGTTTTCGATGAACTGGAAGTATGCATACCTCCAAGACTTCTTGAAATTCAAAGTGCCACAGACCCCCAACAACCCAACCAAGAAACCAGGTCCAATGCCAGTGTAGAACCACAAAAAATCTGTTTCATCTGCAACTTTACTCTCATCAGCATGTTTATGATAACCATCAGATGATTTATTATCGAGGCAGCTGTTTAGTGGTGCACCACAAAGGCCATCGTTGCCTATATAAATGGAAGGATCGTTGAGAGTTCGAAGTTGATTTCCTGTTGGTATTCGCCCTGATAAATTATTGAATGACATGTTCAAATGACTTAGGTAGCTTAAACTAGACAGACTTGGAGGAATGGGGCCAGAAAATTTATTTCGAGACAAATCAAGAGATTCCAATTGTGTCAAATTTCCAATATTATTAGGGATCCTTCCTTTTAGATGATTTCCAGCTAAATTCAAGTTCAATAACCCAAAAAGATCCATTAACTCTTCTGGAATCTCTCCAACAATGCCATTGTTCGAAAGGTCCATGGAGACGAGAAATTCGAGTGTTTTCTTGGTGTATTCCAGTTCTCTTCCTTTCATTGAATCCAAAATGTTATCTTCATAATTTTTTCCGTAATAATCATAAGAAGTTGGACCGAAAAAGAACCCATGCTTTGGTGCAACCATGGCAGTGAAGTTGCCAAAACAACGAGGGATATTTCCCGTTATGTTATTTTGTGCCAAGTTCAACAATTGCAAATTTTGGAGATGACAGAGTCGTTGAGGAATATCACCATAGAAATTATTTGATTGAAGATTGAGAAATTTAAGACCAGTTAGGTTATTTCCAATCCATGGAGGGATATTATCAGTGAACACATTTTCACCTAGATCAATGGTGATAAGATTTGTCAAATTCTGTAAGGACAAAGGAAGCTTCCCATAATACTTATTGTTATGCAAGTGCAAGGATTTGAGAATTTGTAGGGAACCCAATGAACTTGGAATTTCACCATATAGACTATTATTCGTCAAATCTAGCACCTCTAACTGATCCAACTGCCCCAAGCAAGGAGGAATTTTTCCTAATAACTGATTGTTTGAGAAATCAATAACAGCTATATTCTTTGCCTTGCACAAAGACACTGGAATGACACCAGTCAAATGGTTATTTGAGAGAACAAGAAATTTGAGGCTCGTCATCGCATTATCATCACTCACAGTAATAGGTCTTGAAAGCAAGTTGTTAGAGAGATCTAAGACATAAAAATCTGAAGTAAGGGTTAGTGGGCCCTCAAATCCGTTAGAACTCAATAGTACCTCTTCAGCACCAGCACTATATCTATATTTACATTTTTGAGATATTGGCACCTTTCCTTTGATCTGGTTGTTGGAAAGATCCAAGTATATAATGCCACAATAAATACCCTCAAACCAATCTGGAATGACATCTGAGATGCTTGCATAAGACATGTCTAACTCTTTAACATTTTTTTGTGTTTCGAGCCATTGAGGAAATTGGGGTCCTACTTTGATGGATGACAATTGTATGACTTGGAGTTGAAAGGGAGGAACCCATTGGGAGGTCACATTCAAAACTAATGAATTTGAATGCAAGTACAATTCATATAAACTCTTGAGTTTGGCAAATTGAAGTTCAAATACGGTGCCAACAAATGAATTATTTGACAAATCTAGATATTCTAGTTTTGAAAGTTGTCCAAGACTAATTGGAATGCTCCCATTCAATTGATTATATCCAGTATCTAACACTCTCAAATATGATAGTGTTCTGAGTGATGATGGCAGCGGACCATAAAATGAATTCCATCCAATAATAAGCCTCTCTAGATTCTTAAACTCTCCCAAATGATTTGGCAGACCACCACTCAACTCATTTGAAGAAAGAGACAAATCTTCCAAACTATTATGGATGCAACCAAATGGACTTCCAACAGAAGTTGAAAGCTTTCCAGTGAATTTGTTATTGGACAAATCCAATACACACAAGTTACAGAGGTTCCTCATGGAGTTTGGTATTTCACCTTCAAACGCATTCAAAGAGAGGTCAAGCTCTGTAAGTTGTGTCATATTTCCCATCTCACTTGGAATTGGACCTTGAAGATAATAATTTGCATTCAACCTGAGGATGGAAAGAGAAGCAAGATTCCCAAGGCAATGGGGGATTGCACCTCCAAGGCTATTAAAACTAAGATCTATATGGACAAGACTGCTTAGGTTACACAAAGAATACAACATTGAATCATTGAAGAAGTTACTTGAAAGGTCAAGGACTGTGAGAGAGGTCAACCTTCCAAGTGTCACAGGAATTGCACTACTTAAACCACTATTGCTAAGGTTGAGATACTGCAACCTTGAAAGATTTCCCAGATTATGAGGAATCGTTGCATCGAAAGTTGACCAAGAGAGGTCAAGGTATCTCAAGCTTTTCAAAGATCCTAAGGAATTAGAAATTTGTATATCGTTCCCGCTCAAGTCTAGGTAATGCAAATGATTCAAATTGAGTAAGGAAGGACTTACCTGACCACCCAATTTGTTCCCTCTGAAAATTGGATTATGCAGATCAAGCTTCACAACATGGCCTGTTTTGCTGCTACAACCAACTCCCTTCCACGTGCAACAGTCCTTTTCGACCCACGAGGATAAACGGTTTGCTTCATTTGTGAGATTTCCTTTGATTTTCATAAGAGCTTCTTGCTCACTCACAATGCAACTGACATTTGAATTTGTACTACTACAAATGAACTCAAGTCTTTCAATGAAAAAGAGAGCAAATAACATCACAAGAGCACTAGAGGTTGTGCCCATAGCTTCTGAGTGTGGAATGTAATTTGATGCTAGTGTTGAAAGATTAGGGTTTTATAAACTGTATAAGAAGAAGGCTTGATTGTTTTGAAAAGTCTCAAGTCATGAGCACCTAGTTTTAATTATTATTATTATAATATAATGTATATAATTAAAAATTATTAAAATATATAAATAAGAATACATTTGTCCAAGTCAAGTCATCAGTGGATTGCCATTCCGGTGGCCATTACCTCTTTTTGGGGGTAGAAACTCATCTCTAGTCTTTGGGGTGTCAGGTTCATATTGGAGAAACACACTAAAAAAAATTAAAATTTTGGGGGTCAAAATTTAGAGATAAAATTATTTAGCGATTATACTCACGATAATAAAAATTGATTTCTAAATATCTTTTGTAACAAAATTTTCATTTTTAGAGACCAAAATATTTGGTCTTTACAACTTTTAATGCTATAATTATCAAAAAATTAATCAAAAAAATTATCAAATACTCAGATAAAGTGTGAGATAGTGATACCAAAAAAATACATTTATATCAATTACATATTGTACAAGTTTGTACAAGTGTTTTTTGCAAGTAAATTTAATGGTGTTAGTGTTATAAATTAATCTAAAATCATGTGAGAAGTATATAGTTATTTTTAAAAGAGACAATTAAAGGGAGTCAAACGAGAATGAGATGGGCCTCTATTTTAGTGGGGTTTAAGGAGGTCTTGACCTGTTAAGTTGGTGGGATTGTTAAAATATGGGTATAATATTGTATATTTTGTAGAATCATTATGAGTTTTTATAGTGTTAATACAAATTATTATAATTATTTTACGAATGATGCCCCATAAAAGAAGTTTTAGTTACAAATTATTATGGTTATATAACAAACTAATATGATAATTTTATGAATATTAAAATATTACATACTATTATAGTGAAAAAGTTACTTATATCGTGATTTTGTTACCAATCATTGTAGTGTAGTTCTAAAAAGGCATACTGTATGCATTTTTAAGAGTGTACCATAATTATGCTCGTTTTATTTTATAAAAAAAAACCATCAAAGTATTTTCATCTTCATTTATTAGTATATGATAATTTCAAAATTTTGTGTACGTATCTATAATTCATTACCATTTATTTACTGGATGAATTGTGTGATATTATTTCTCATTTGCATTTTTCTAATGGTAAATTATTAAAATTTAAGTTCATGTAATACATTTTTGTAATGATTTTTAGCTTTCTTTTAATAGTGATTTGTACATTTTAATAGTCTAAATTAGACTTGATCTAACTTCTTAGACTTGTTTAATACTTTACTTTTCGACTCCTCTAATAGTGTGATCCTCACTCCACTCCTAATTATAAAAAAGAGCAAATACCATCACAAGAGCACTAGAGGTTGTGCCCATAGCTTGAGTGTGGAATGTAATTTGATGCTAGCGTTAAAAGATTAGAGTTTTATAAAGGGTCCAACTTGTCTTATGTTTGAGATTAAGTTGGATCGTTTAGTCCAGTCCATGGGCTTATTTTTGGACCCCGTTTCGATAATTTAAACAGTTCAATATATAGAACTTGTCGAGTACTATATCTCTAAAAAAAATCATGTTGATTGGATATCAATAGCTATTTGATCGGATCAAATTTGTATAAATAAAAATGGACAGTGAAAAAATAAACAGTTGACAGAAATCTGATCCAATCAAATAGTTATCAATATACGATTGACGTGATTTTTTGCAAGGATATAGTATTCGACGAGTTCTACACATTGAACTGTTTGGATTATTGAAACGAGCCCAAAAAATGGGCCCATGGGCCGGACTGGACGGTCCAGTCTTGATATCAAATATGAGACATGCTAGACTCTAAAAACACACAAAAACATGTCAAATTATAAAATAACAAAATAAATGGACTAATAAAATATATTTCAGCCGACCAAATATGTAACATAATTTTGTCAAATCGGGTTTAAAAGCACAACAATAAAAAATGAACCTACATGGACTGTGTTTTTCTACACAGTGATAGAGAAGAGAAGAGATATTCACCTGCTTTAACACAACTAAGCTGTATTCATCCTTGTAGTATTGAGAATGAGGGGGGTCCAATGTCATAAGATCACTATATAATTCTTTAACTTCTTCAGAATGGACCATCCTGCATGTCTCTGGAGTTTTATCATATGACATCATTGCATCATGTGCAGTCAACAATTCTGCAAGCATAAGCTTTCCAATTTTACTACAATAACCAGCAGGAGAAAATAAGAGGACATTGGACAAACAATAAAGCTGCTTTGATGCTGCAAAGCTACTCATGAATGAATTTCACATACCAGTTTATCTCTGACAGCAATTCCTGGAAAAGAGCTATCTCATTAACTATAGTCTCAGCGCTCCATTTAGAAGCTGTTGACTTATTCACCTCACTATTCCTCAGTTGATCGAAAATTTTAATTTGGGTTGGTTCCGGAAGATGTGTTTCACCAGTATGAAAATTATCATCTCCCCATGAAATCATCTCTGCACTTTTCATTTCAGCATGTTGCAAACCATGAGGTTGTATTAAAACTGTACGTTCAAAATGAGTAGGATGGCAATGGTGAAATCCACTCAGACACATGATTCCCTGAGAATGTCCAAGGCTGACCTTTATTGGATGAGTATGTAAAGAATGGAGATTCTCCTCGTGAAAAGTTAAATGTGTTACCCAAGCTTGGGAACTCCCAGAGTTGTTACTTGAAAGTGGTGACCAAATTAAATCTTTATTTGTGTTATGTACAGATTGCACAGTTATTGTAGACGAGCTAACACCTTCAACTGCTTCATTAAAATAAAGAATGAGTGGAATTATCCCACTATTAAGATGGAAACCTGTGATAGGAGACAAAGCACAAGTATCCAGGAAACCATCTGCTGATACATTAAGATTAGAACCACGAGGATTCTCCACTTTAACTGTTTTCTCAAGAAGCAAAAGATGATAAAACCATCCACTTTGATCATCCGGGTCAGTAAAAAGAGCTTGGTATACAAGGTCATACTCCTCTGTCAGAACTTTCTCCTTTGAGAAAGATCCTTGAGCCCTTTTCTCCAGTAAATGAGACAGAATTACACTGCAGAACATTTATGGTAAGGTAAAGTAGAATAAAAGCAAGAAATATGTTTAAGCAAACAGACAGAGACATCACAAGGTAAAACATGCACTCAAAGCAACAGGCATGTTTGTGTAGGTTGAAAAAGAAAAAAAAAGGCACAATTGGATAGGAAACTTAATTTTCTAATCCTGCTAGAATAGATAGAACATCAAAAGGTAGCAGGTGTTTCGTCGTGCAGTTTCCACTATAATATTAATGTGCATAAGAATTGATCATTTAACTCCAAAGCAAAGTTGAAGGTTAATCAAGCTACAATTTTATATAACATCGCATGCCAGATTTACACACATAGAAAGCAGCTTAAACAGTATTACCAACAGAAAAATGCCGTTGCAGATTAATCTGAAATAAACACCATTTGTTTCTTTTTTGGAATCTGTTAGGCTAATGACCATTTAAATAGTGAAGTGCTTATCAACTTTTGATATAAGGAATAGAACTAATGAATATTTTTTCTCCTGTTCCACAAGGTGCATGAAAGGAGACAGCATTTTGCAACCTTGCATCACAATATACCATCAATACAAGTTACATGTTTTAAAGTGGATGTTTTCTATAACATTGCATGCCATCAATATCTTATCAACCTTGCATCACATTACAAGATGACTTATACCCAGTCTGTCATGCTTTACCTATTTTGAATATTTTTATTACATAAACAATAAGTCACATGGTTTAAAGTGGATATTTGAATATTTTGTCTTTAACTAAAATGTCATAAAAAAAAAAAAAAAACCTATGTCGCAGAAAATCCACAAAATTTTTTGTATGTTCTATATAACTATGCATACTACCACTAGACATTCTGCTTCTAACGGGACCAAAGCTAGAACTAATTTCAAAGTTCCAACACATTTTTCCTAAAGCAATTTTTGCAAAAGAATCTAAGGATTATACAATTAAAGGATTATCAGTGATAACTTGATAAGATACATCATAAACATTGTGAAAAACAAATTATAACTGAACCATGAAGCCACATAAAACAGTATGACTTTGGCACATCTCATTGTAATGCTACAATAACAACAGTATGATATGTGTATGATTTCAAAAGTTGTGATCTTCATACAGGACATTCAACTTCGAAGTTCGTGGCTTGGAAGTACTACAAACTAGTGTTGATTCTTCAATGTTGCATTTCGATTTTAATTGCGACCTTGACCTTGATGTTGCCTTCATGCTGATTGGTTGATCTGTTGACTCGTTTGTCCGAAATTTATATTGTTGCTTTTTGCCTTTCAGCTGATGCCTTGATTAGGTAGTGAATGTGTGGTGACGTTGCCTGCTGGTCCATTTTGGCTGAAGTTCAAGACCTGTATCTTAACAGTGCTTCATTCCAGTGCTACAATGAGTAGTTGTAACCTATTTTGTACATACAGTTTTGACTTTTTAACTTATTTTATTTCTTTTTTGCTATTTTAGTTGTTCCTACTTGTACATAAAGTTCTTCAGTTATAAAGGAGGAACATACCTGGTTCTGGATCTAAACCCTAATTCTTAGGTGCGAACCCTAGATCGTCTCACCAAAAGTTTCCATCACAAGTCTGATCGACTTGATCCGAAGCCATAGATTTGACTTCGCAATCAAAGACTAAACCTAGATTTGATAGTCGCAATCCGAAGCCATCACGATCTTGTTTCTTGTATTACGAACTAGTTTTTCTCTCTGAAATCAAAGTTGAGTTCGCGAACTGAACAGATTTCTTCATTCGCATCTGGTTCGCAGCACCTGGAAATCTCAGATTTCAAGTTCGTCTCTGTTCTTCTCTAGGTCGAAGCACTTGGAAAATCTCAGATTCTGTTGAAGTGGACCAAGAAGCTGCGAAATCAACTTTCATTTCCATTATCATAAACACAAATTGCGAATCGAAGTTGTTGTTCACATTGTGATTTCAGAATCACAGAACACATCGATTCAAAGTTTGTTGGAATCTTCGCAATCGTGACCTGGCTTCTTTGATTCGCATTGGAAGCCATTTGATTTCGCGATCTGAGTTTCAGCTTGGGTTGCTTCGACTTCGAATTGAACTTCGCAAACTTAAACATGAGGAGAAATCGATCTTTGGACATCAAATCAACTTCAGTCCGAAGTCCTAGTTGAATTTCAAACTTGAATCTGAAACCCTAGATGCGATCTGGACTCGAACCCGAAACTCTTGAGTGCGATTAACATCTTTCAAACCTCTATATTTTCATGCAATGCCTTTGTGTGGATCTGATTTCACGACATGTGTATGATTTCAAAAGTTGTGATCTTCATACAGGACATTCAACTTCGATGTTCGTAGCTTGGAAGTACTACAAACTAGTGTTGATTCTTGAGTGTTGCATTTCGATTTTAATTGTGACCTTGATCTTGATGTGGCCTTCATGCTAATTGGTTGATCTGTTGACTCATTTGTCCCAAATGTATATTGTTGCTTTTCGCCTTTCAGCTGATGCCTTGATTTGGCAGTGAATGTGTGGTGACCTTGCCTGCTGGTCCATTTTGGCTGAAGTTCAAGACCTGTATCTTAACAGTACTTCATTCCAGTGCTACAATGAGTATTACGGTGCTCTAGATTTTTGCTAGATGGCTAATAGAGATCGGGCTTGGAGAGGTGGTCATGTTAGGATTTTTGCATGAAAATTGGCTGAAGATGTGAGGATGAATTTCTCAATTGGAATGAGCAATGATACTAATCCAAATTAAAATCATAATCAAAGAAATGAGTTGGAGCAAATTATTGGACGACTTGTCACATCGCAAGCTGTCATTGAAATTTTTGAAAGTTTCAAAGAAATTATTTGAAGTTTATTGTTGTGACTCCCTTCATACCACTTTAGGAATTTGTTTCGAGTTAAATAGGTTGCTTTTTGTGGGGTCAGTTCACATTTGTGTCCGAAGGAAGGAAGGAAAGAAGGCATGCACTGCTGAAGTCTAACTCATGATCAGTTTTCTCTCAAGTTGTTCTTGTCTAGTGGTTGCATAGTCAATCCTATCGATTGGTCACAACTTTCAGCCTTGTTTGTTTTGGAAGATATCATTTGTCAGCCAAGTAGTCTCATTCCGACAGGAAGAGTACTTGTTTACACCAATCTGCATGTCAGCAGTGAAGTGGCTCGAGAAAATAGGAGTCTGTGCTAGTGTTAGCAAGGGAGGGTTTGGACATGATAGGAGTTGTTAGTTTGCACCTGTGGCTGCTTAGCCAAAGAAGCGGATCAATGATCGATGTATTAGCGTAAGAATGGGTTGTAAGGAAACATGTATGTATTGAGCATGGAGATGCAGCGTCTATTTCCTCGCTTAGGGATTCAATGCATGGTGTTACATTGAGCACACTTAGTTGCTACTTAAACTTGAGAACAAGTTTCTTAGAGAGAGAGAGAGAGAGAGAGAGAGAGAGTATGATGTAATATAATAAATAGACTAAGTGTTTGCTAAATAACTTATTTGCTGTAATATATAAATAGGTAATGTAATACCCATTGTACTTAGTTTTACAATACAAAAGTTTCTTAGAGAGAGAGAGAGAGAGAGAGAGAGAGAGAGAGAGAGAGAGAGAGAGTATGATGTAATATAATAAATAGACTAAGTGTTTGCTAAATAACTTATTTGCTGTAATATATAAATAGGTAATGTAATACCCATTGTACTTAGTTTTACAATACAAAATATACATTGTGATCGGAGTAGAATTTAGTTTCTCTCTCTATCCTTGGGGTTTAGCCCTAATTGGAACATTTGCTTTCTCTCTCTCAATTTGATGTTGATTTGCATTTAGATTTCATTATTAAGTCCCTTTCCACTTGCCTCACCTTTTAAATTGTGAAAGTAATTTAAATTTAGAGCAATAATGGCTAAAGATTTTGTGAAGCCTTTTTTATTGAGGTTTTTAACAATAAACATTTTTTAAGATTTTTTATTTATTTATAATTTTAACCAATAGACTAAATCACATAATTGTCACCTCTGATTAGAGTTTGAACAAGTGATTGAAAAATATATATATATATATATATATATGAAAAAAGTAATATTATGTAAACAAAATTTTCTAAACAGAATAATGTGACTTTATACCATGTGTTTGATGGATTATGGATGCGAACATGTTTTGTTGAATTCTCATAAGATTTTTTTAATAGATTACAAATATATCCTTTAAAATTTGCTTAAAATATAAATTATTTCATATAATTTTTGAAAATAACAAATATCCCTTGTTATAATTTTTTATTTAACAAAATTAATAATAAAAAAAAATCAAATTCTTAACTACTGTCCTATGTCTAATACAATAATAAAATTACCTGAATTGTTAATTGAAATATATTTTTCATATCATTAAAATAATTAATTGACTAGATAATTTATTAATAAAATGGATTATTTGTTATACAATTATAAACTTGGAGAGACGGAATACAATTTCTATAACTACACGAGATAATCCGTATTTTAAACAAATTTCAAGATGTATTTATAATTTAGTCTACTTTTTTTCTTTTTTTTTTATAATTTTTAAAAACTAGTCTACTGAAAAAAATTAAGTACAGTATTTTTCATATATATATTATATATATTGGGGGGAAAAAATAATATTTTAAAATTTAAAAAAAATATATTTATTTGTCAAATTAGTTCATAAATTTTTAAAAAACAAAATTTAAAAACTTAACAAAATAGAGAAATAGCCACTTACAGAATGAAGAAAACAACACATCATAAATAGAGGTGATAAATTAACCAAATAATTCTACCTAGGCTAGTTAAAAACTCATTCAAGCTCAATTCATTAAGTAAACAAATTCAATTTAAACACATTTTAGAACTCGTTAAATTTTTCAAATCGAACTTCAACAATCAATTGCTCGTTCGGTTCAATTTGATTAGCCTAAAACTATATAAAAATACCAAACTACTTGAGTTCGATTTGACAAAAACTCGTTTAAGATCGGTTTAAAAGTTTAATGAATCAAACTTAAACAGTTAACTGGTCAACTCGTTTATCACCCCTCAGACATTCTCACACCAAAAATGCAGTTTAAGAGCAAAATAGAAAGATAAAAATTATCACAGGAAGTTCCCAAAACAGAATCTGGAAAAAGTAAAAATAAAAATACATTGACCTGCTATCAAATGAGAGTTGTTAATAATAGTTACTAAGAATAATTGAGTTCAAATTCAAGCATATGATGAACCTACAATAATAATATAGTATATGTATATCCTTTCCCTGACTTTTACCAATATTGACAAAGCACAAGAAGATATCGAGCAGACGAAAACTTTCAATGAATGACCTCTACACATCCTAATTGAAAGTTAATTCCAAAATCCCCAAAATTCCCTTTTTTTTTTCCTCAACCAATACCATTGAAACAAATCACCATCTAAGCTGCTACTAATGGGGACCTACACTTGCTTTGACCTGGAACTGCCTCCACATGCAGTCTGGTTCAAGCAATCTATCACCCATGGCAATTCTACCTGACACATGGAGGAATTATTAACCACGGAAGCCACCTGCCCCGATTCCAGGAATCGTGTTCGCCTCACTGACCCGAGAAATCAAACCAGTTGGAGTTCCCGTCACACTCTGATAAAGATCCAGAGGATTACGATAGGGAACCAAAGCACCTCCAATAGCAGATTTGTGTACTCTGTTTCCATTAGAGCTCACTCTCTGTTCGGCTCGTTTTCATATTTTCATTATCTTTTACTTGCCTCTGCAAATTCCTCCTCAAATTTATAATCAGCCTATATAAAAACAAGTGTTTTCTTCCAGTCAATTAGTGTTATTCTTAGATTTGTGAATTCTGCTCGTGTGAATTGTAACGCCCTCAAAATAATACAATAAAGATAACTCATATGCGGAATAAATATGAGAAATAACATACTTTCATACACCAAAGTTCACTATTTAACAACCAATTAAATGCCATGCAGGCTTACATCTTTCAAAGTCATTGCTTGGTTACACAACTTGAGTCTCCCTCATTATATTTTAAGCCATCGGCTTTACAAATAACAAACATACACACATAAGGCATAAATAAGAAGCCCTTGCTTCCCGAAAGTCTATCCATGCTATTGCCTTGGAGAAAACATCTCACCTACACCTGAAAATGATATTCCCGTATAGGGTGAGCCAACTGCCCAGTAGAAATAATCTAACACAATTTATGAGGTTTAGCAAAGGTATAAATATCACGTACATAAACAATACCGATATGGAAGCATCCACAAGGCCTGCATACCCATATGCCACTAAGACCAATCTTAATCCACTTTCCCTCAATTCATTTCCAGTTCATATATACTACTCAATTCATGAGTTAGATTCATTATCTTTTAGCAACCAAAATAAGACTACCACTCGATGGTTTTCCATTTATGCAAAACACACATAAACACTCCCCAAAATAATACAATAAAGATAACTCATATGCAGAATAAATATGAGAAACAATATATTTTCATACACCAGAGTTCACTGTTTAACAACCAGTTAAATGCCATGTAGGCTTACATCTTTCCAAGTCATTGCTTGGTTACACAAATTGAGTCTCGCTCATTACATCTTAAGCCATCGGCTTTACAAATAACAAACATACACACATAAGGCATAAATAAGAAGCCCTTGCTTCCCGAAAGTCCATCAATGCTATTGCCTTGGAGAAAACATCTCACTTGCACCTGAAAATGATATTCCCGTATAGGGTGAGCCAACTGCCCAGTAGAAATAATCTAACACAATTTATGAGGTTTAGCAAAGGTATAAATACCACATACATAAACAATACCGATATAGAAACATTCACAAGGCCTGCATACCCATATGCCACTAAGACCAATCTTAATCCACTTCCCCTCAATTCATTTCCAGTTCATATATACTACTCAATTCATGAGTTAGATTCATTATCTTTTAACAATCAAAATGAGACTATAACTCGAAGGTTTTCCATTTATGCAAAACACACATAAATAGCGAAGGAAAAGGAAATGTTTTTAGAGAGAGAGAGATGTACAAAAAGTGACATTCAATCAGCCCAAAGAGAAGAAAAGGAAAAATTCTGAATCTACCGAACTTCCCGCACCTTCAGCCGCACCTGCCTTTTTAGTAGTGTGTTTCAGCCCCTTGCCCTATTTTCCGCACGTGCGGCCTCATTCCCTGCACGTGCGGCCCTCTCCTGCACTCTAGACCGACCGAGCGGACAAGCAACTTCGAATGTGTTTTGCATTTTTGTTAACCCCGCCAAGGGGCGCTGCCCCATAGACCCCCACGAGCTGACCAGGCAGCTCGACCCCCACCAGGGCGCTGCCCTTGGACCCCCGCGAGCTGGTCGGGTAGCTCAACCCCCGACCGGCGCAGTCGAAGTGGCAAAACATGAAAGAAGAATCGAAACCAAGATCGCTACAACCTTCCCCCCTTAAAGAATTTCGTCCCCGAAATTTCAAATCAAACTACCCAAACAAAAGGGTTTCTAGCGATCAAAGCCACACTATTTCATTTACAATTTACAACATTAGTTCTCAACCATGTTATTCCCACAAGTTTAACACCATGACCCATTCTCCGGTCATCTATTCACACTGACTCGATTCACAAGTCCCAAATTAAAATGAAATTTTCAATTTTTTCAAAACATTTACAATGTTTAACCAAAGTCCAAATTTTCAAAAATCGTACATAGCATATACAATGCTTTCGAAAATGATACGACATCATCAATATTCCAAATTCTTAGAACATAAGCAATGTTTCTATTGAATCCATGTTCTTCCCAAACAACTATAACATATGCAATGTTTTCATAAGTTAAAACAGATACCATGCTTAGACTTTTCATTAATGCGATAAATTCTCAATATATGCTCATGCATCAACAAACAAATCTGGATATTTCTCTCAGACTTCTAGTTCACGTTCCCAAGTCGCCTCCTCGACTCCGTGATGTTTCTACAATACTTCTACTAAGGGAATTGTCTTGCCTCGCAAAACTTGATCCCGTCTAACCAAGACTTCCACCGGTCTCTCCTCTTATGAGGTATCCTCATCTACCTCTAAGTCGGCCCAATCCAACATGTGCGATGGATCCGGCTCATATTTCCGAAGCATACAAATATGAAACAGGTCATGAACCCCGGAAATTTGTGGCGGTAACGCCAAACAGTAAGCAACCTCTCCAATTTGCTTAAGGATTTCAAAAGGGCCAATAAACCGAGGGGACAACTTCCCACTCTTCCCAAACCTCATCAAACCACGTCTAGGTGATATCTTCAAAAGGATATGATCTCCCACCTTAAAAGACAAAGGTCTCCTCCTACAGTTAGCATAACTTTTTCTAGCAACTCTGAGCCGTAGCTAGCCTCTTATGAATAAGTTCCACTTTCTCCGTTGTTTCTCGAACCAACTCTGGACCTAACAAAGGTGCATCACCCACCTCGACCCAACACACAGGGGATCTACACGGTTGACCATACAAGGCCTCAAACGGTGCCATGCTAATACTGGATTGGAAACTATTGTTATAGGTAAATTCCACTAAGGGAAAATGCCTCTCCCAAGAACCCTGAAAATCAAGGACACAGCCTCTAAGCATATCCTCAAGGATCTGAATGGTACGCTCGGACTGCCCGTCAGTCTGAGGATGATACGCAATACTAAAAGTCAATCTAGTGCCCAAGGCACTCTGCAAACTCTGCCATAAACGAGCAGTGAAACGCGGATCTCTATCCGAAACAATCGTCACAAGGACCCCGTGCAACCTCACTATGTCCCTAATGTACAAGTCGGCAAGATAATCTACCGAGTCACTTACGCGCATGGGAATAAAATGTGCCGATTTAGTCAAACGGTCAACTACCACCCAAATGGCATCATTACCCCGTTGAGTTCTCGAGAGACCCACAACGAAGTCCATTGTAACATGCTCCCACTTCCACTTAGCTATAGGCAAGGGTTGCAACAAACCTACTGGCCTCTGATGCTTGGCCTTCACTTGTTGACAAGCAAGGCACTTTGATACAAACACAGCCATATCCTTTTTCATACCTCTTCATCAAAACTGGCGACTAAGATCATGATACATCTTTGTGCCTCCTGGATGCACCGCAAGGCACGAATAGTGAAACTCTCGGAGTACTTCCTCTCGGCAAGGCTCTAGTACAAACAAGCGATCACGGTATATCTCACACTCAGGTCGGGATACACAGTTAAACCTCCTTCTACCTTTCCATTGGAAATCTTCTCTCGGAATGATTTCACTTCAAGGTCACCCTTTTGCGCTTCCAATACTCGATTCACAAGTGTAGGTTGTGCCACTACTAAAAACAAAGCTGCAGACTCAACAGACTCGCCCAGATACAAGTCAAACTCATTAAGAGTACCCAACATTTCCCATTCTTGGATGGCGATAGAAGTTACACTGCTAACTGGCTTTCTACTCAAAGCATCGGCCATAACATTGGCCTTCTCGAAATGATAATGCAACTCAAAATCATAATCCTCTATGAATTCCATCCACCTCCTCTGTCTCAAATTCAAGTCTTTCTGTGTAAACAGATATTTCAGACTCTTGTGATCAGAGAACACTTCAAATTTCTCACCATACAGATAGTGCCTCCAGATCTTCAGGGCAAATATTACTGCTGCTAACTCTAAGTCATGGGTGGGATAATTTCTCTCATGTGTTTTCAACTGTCGTGAGCCATAGGCTACTACTTTACCCTCTTGCATCAATACACAACCTAGACCTTCTCATGAAGCATCACAATAAACTGAATAACCCAAACCCCTCTCCGGTATAATCAATACTGGAGCAGTGGTGAGTCTAATCTTAAGCTCTTGGAACGACTTCTCACAAGTCTCACTCCACACAAATTTGATTTCTTTCCTCGTCAACTTAGTCAAAGGTGAAGCTAGTCTAGAGAAATCTTTCACAAACCGACGGTAATACCCAGCCAACCCCAAGAAACTACGAATCTCGACAGCATTCTTAGGTTGTGCCCAATCTTGCACTGCCTTTATCTTGGATGAATCTACAGTCACCTCTTCCCTTGATACTACATGCCCTAGGAATTTAACCTCTTCCAGCCAAAAGTCACATTTTCCAAACTTAGCATACAGCTTATGGGCTCTAAGTAACTCAAGTACTACTTGTAAATGTTCCTCATGCTCCTCCTCAGAAGGTGAATAAATCAAAATGTCGTCCACAAAGACAACCACAAAACGATCTAAGAATTCACGGAAGATCCAATTTATCAAATCCATAAACACAGTTGGAGCATTAGTTAGCCCAAAAGGCATTACAAGAAACTCATAATGGCCATACCGCGTACGAAATGCCGTCTTCAGGATATCCTCCTCCCTTACTCTCAACTGATGGTAACCCGATCTCAAGTCTATCTTAAAGAAACAACAAGACCCCTTCAACTGATCAAACAGATCATCTATACGAGGCATTGGGTACTTATTCTTAATAGTAACCCGGTTCAACTTTTGATAATCAATACAAAATCGTAATGTTCCATCTTTCTTTTTAACGAAGAGAACCGGCGCTCCCCAAGGTGAAGTACTAGGGCGAATAAAACCCTTATCTAACAATTCCTGGAGTTGAATCTTCTACTCACTCAATTCAGTAGGTGCAAATCTATATGGAGCCATAGAAACCGATGCCATGCTAGGCACTAAATCAATAGAGAACTCAATCTCTCGATGAGAAGGTAAACTGACAGGATCCTCGGGAAAAACATTCGAGTATTCACAAACTACCCTCGGCAATTCAACCCGAATTTCATTACACTCACTACTCAAAAAGCTAGCAAGGAGACAACTAAGTTCACTCTGCCCATGTAGATCATATACCGGTGATAAGATTCTATCCACCTGGTCTCCCAAGAAATAAAAGCAATCGCCACTCAAGGTATATACAGTAACTTTTTGACGGTAGCAATCTATAAAAGTCCAGTATGACGATAACCAGTCCATACCCAATATGACATCAAAACTAAGCATGTCAATCGATACAAATGCAAAAGGTAACCAATGACCAGCAACCTCGATGTCACAACCCTGACATCCCTGTCTCAAAACAGTCTGACCACCAACAGGTGACTCTAACACAAATATGAGATGCTAACTGTGCCAACTCCAAACCCAAAACTGATGCAAACGCATACGAAATAAAAGAATGAGATGCACCCATATCAATCAATACATTAGCAACTGAATTGCAAAACAAAAAGGTACCTTTCACAACAGAAAGATCAGGTACAAGATTTGGCCCTATAACTATATACATATGTCCAGTAGGCCTCTGCTCAACGTGCTTACCCCTCGGAGTATAAGCCTGATGCATAGACTGAGCCGAAGAGACTCCCTGATTGGCCCTTGAGGCCTGTGCTGACTGTGCTGCCTGGTGACTCTGTGTCTGTCTCGAACCAGACGCACCAGGTGTACCGCCCAACTATGGGCAAAACCTCTTCAAGTGCCCCGCCTGCCCGCACTGATAACAAGTGAGCGGCTGGCCTCTTCCCTGACTCTGGCTCTGAAAATGAGCCGAAGATGATGCTGCTCGCTGTCCTCCTTCTCTTTGAGGACAAACTGGAGGCTTGTGGCCCAACTGACCACACTTAAAGCAAGTGAAATCTCCCTTCCTACCTCTCCTAGAACCTGAACTCGGTATTGGAAAAGTGGACTTTGATTGAGTTCCCTGGGACTACTAAGGGTAGGAACCCCTCTGCCTCTTACTGTCTCCCTAACTGTCTTGACTCCTCCTGGAGCCCCTCATCCTTTCATCTTCTGCTTGCATAATAGTTTCAAGGTGGGTTGCAGACTGCACAAGGAGCCCATAATCTCTAATCATGGAACCGGCCACTCGAAACATGAGTCCGGTCCTCAATTTCTTCTCAAACTCTAGACAGCGGTGTTCCTCAGTCACCACTAACTTAGGTGCAAACCTGGATAGACTAGTAAAGGTGGCCTCAAACTTCGCTACTGGTGTATTCAACTGCTTGATTTGACAGAACTAATCTCTCAACTTCTCCCTAACAGTGGGAGGCAAAAACTTCTCCTGAAAGGCGTCAACAAATGCCTCACAAGTCCCTCCAATGCGCTCTCGCGCATACTTCCACCACTGACCCGCATCCCCCTTTAACTGGAAAGACGCCAAGGTTACTTTTAACTGATCATTCTCGATACCAAGCATCTCGAATGTCTTCGCTAACTATTCAAGCCACTCATCAGCCTTTAGTGGCTCCTTAGGGTCACCCAAAAACTCATCTGGATTCGACTGGAAGAACTCTCTCTCAGAAAAGACGGCCCTGCTTCAGTTACATGGGCCTGGACTTGATTCTCAGCCCTGAGAATGTCCATGGATTCCCTCAATGCTTCGGCCATTTCACGGGCTAAAGCGCCCATGGCCTGTTGATTAACTGGTTCAGCCATATTGGCTTGACCAACTCCTTCTTCCTGTGCTAGAATATCATCTTGTAGAGGCACCTCATGCCTCCTAGGCCTACCATGCCTATTATCACCACGTCCACGTCCTGATATCCTAATAAAGGTAACAACAGGAGATTAGCACATTCACAAATGTGACGACGCTAACTCACTAGTGTCCTAATACATTGGACAACAATAAATCATTCCATGTAAGCACATAGTCACAGAAACACATATGAATTTTATTCCCAGATAATGACCGTCCCGCGGCGTTGCTAGAGTTCCAATTAGAAATAGTAGTGATCAAGTGCTCTTCTAATAGGACTTCCAGAAAACCGTAGACTTAATCAACATCTTAAGAATTAAGTCCCATACTCACATAATCACATAAGCATGTTATCACATAAGCATACAATACATGCTAACGCCTCAATCAAGCGAGACAAACCCATTGTGGTGTTAACCACTTCCCACGTACCCAAAGTATTCAAACCCGGTACGCTCTGATACCAAGTTGTAATGCCCCTAAAGTAATACAATAAAGATAACTCATATACGGAATAAATATAAGAAACAACATACTTTCATACACCAGAGTTCACTGTTTAACAACTAGTTAAATGCCATGTAGGCTTACATCTTTCCAAGTCATTGCTTGGTTACACAAATTGAGTCTCGCTCATTACATCTTAAGCCTTCGGCTTTACAAATAACAAACATACACACATAAGGCATAAATAAGAAGCCCTTGCTTCCGAAAGTCCATCAATGCTATTGCCTTGGAGAAAACATCTCACCTACACCTGAAAATGATATTCCCGTATAGGGTGAGCCAACAGCCCAGTAGAAATAATCTAACACAATTTATGAGTTTAGCAAAGGTACAAATACCACGTACATAAACAATACCGATATAGAAGCATCCACAAGGCTTGCATACCCATATGCCACTAAGACCAATCTTAATCCACTTTCCCTCAATTCATTTCCAGTTCATATATACTACTCAATTCATGAGTTAGATTCATTATCTTTTAACAATCAAAATGAGACTATAACTCGAAGGTTTTCCATTTATGCAAAACACACATAAACAGCGAAGGAAAAGGAAATGTTTTTAGAGAGAGAGAGATGTACAAAAAGTGACATTCAATCAGCCCAAAGAGAGAAGAAAAGGAAAAATTCTGAATCTACCGAACTTCCCGCACCTTCAGCCGCACCTGCCTTTTTAGTAGTGTGTTTCAGCCCCTTGCCCTATTTTCTGCATGTGCGGCCTCATTCCCTGCACGTGCGGCCCTCTCCCGCACTCCAGACCGACCGAGCGGACAAGCAACTTCGAATGCGTTTTGCATTTTTGTTTTGAGGGGCGCTGCCCCTCAACCCCGCCAAGGGGCGCTGCCCCATAGACCCCCGCGAGCTGACCAGGAAGCTCGACCCCCGCCAGGGCGCTGCCTTTGGACCCGCCAAGGGACGCTGCCCCCTGGATCCTCGTGAGCTGACCAAGCAGCTCCACCTCCGCCAGGGCACTGCCCTCTGGACCCCCGCGAGCTGACCGGGCAGCTCAACCCCCGACCGGCCCAGTCGAAGTGGCAAAACATGAGAGAAGAATCGAAACCGGATCGCTACATGAATTCACTTAGTTATGGACTTTTCGTTTTTGTTTCTCTTTAGGATCCTTTTGTTTTTGGAGTGATTTTAATCTGACAGTGATGAAAAACACTTTATTGTATTAAATATGATAAATTCAAAGACTAAAAACATAAAATAGGAGTCTCAAAGTGTAACATTTTGGCTCAAATCAGAAAGATAATATATTGTGGACGACCACCCGGATGACTACTGAATGTTTGTTAAAATTGCTAATTTGGACGATCACTCGGTCAACCACCTGAAAGGTGGTTAATCTAAAAAATAGCAATTTGACAATTGGAGCAACATTGTTATCATATTGCTATTTTACACTAGTTGTTGCTAAATTATAATTGTAGCCATATATTTTATTGTTCACCATTGGAATTGCTGTTACAAAATGCCAAATTATAACAATGGTGCCACATTGATGCAATGCCGTTTTGGCACAATCCTAACCAACTTTTTCTCCTATGTTTTAGATGGTGTTTGGATATAGTTTTTTGGATATTTTAATTTTTTTTTTTTGATCTTTTTACAACTTTTGTTAAAAAAAATTATATATTTACATTTTACACGACTAGACAAATAAAAAAGTTAAAAATTTTGAAAAAAAAATTATTCTAATTCCCCCACCATTCACATGCCACTACAATATGAAAAAAAATAAATAAAATACTACCTACTTTAAAAATTGAAAAATAAACCACAACACACTACCCACCAGTTTTGCAAGATATCTACAATTCTGACCAACCATTCACCTATTTGGGCATTCTTCAAAATATATCTATAATTCTAACTCACAATCCACCATCCACCTACCATAAATACTTATACCATTTTCACACATTATTCATCCACCAATAACCACCCATTAAAGAAGGTCCACAGAGAGACTCTCTCTAGGTGATTTCCAGCGATACTCCGGCGTTGCTTCGATGACATTCCAGTGACCTATTTTACACTTCTAAAATGTAGATCTGCACTATTAGAGTATAGATCTATAGTTTTTAAGTGTCGATTTGGACTTTTTATGTCTGAAATAGGGGATATGAGAGTGTTCTTTGATTTCGACATAGATTTTTAGATTTTCGACATCTACAATAGTTTTCTCCTTTCTCAAGTCTTTTCTCATACCATTGTGGGTGTATTTCCTTCTCAACTCTAGCTTCTGGCGGTGTTTGATGTTTTGTGGCGGTGGTGATAGAGTTGAGCAACAGAGACGGGGAGGACAGCGAAGGAGACGACAAGCTTTCAAGCAGATCTTACTTTTCAGACCATATCTTTGAGAAGATTAGTGATTTTCCCTAACTCATAGCTGTTTTTTTGGCGGATTTGTTTTTATCTTTTGTTTTGTTGTTTAGTTGGGATGGCCTTTTAGGTTCTTACTTATGTAATGTTATTGTTTATTAATATAATGTGTCCCATGTTCTCAAAAAAAAAAAAAAAAAACAAACAAAACAAAACAAAACAAAACAAAACAAAACAAACAAAACAAACAAAAGCAAAAAAAAAAAAACAAAAAACCACCCATTATTTACTTTGTTTGATTAACATTTTTCGAAAATAATTTTTCAGTTTTCTATTTTATGTGTTTCTTTTGTCTTTGGTAAAATGTTTTAATTTAATTTTTTTTAACTTTTTGTTTTAGTTAATCTAGATACACTTCAGTGAAATTTTTATTTCAAAACATCAGATTTTTTTGTTATAAATATTTTATTAACTAATAGATATATAAAATTCACTATAGACAACACGACAAAAAATAAAAAATTCAAAATAAAAGAGAGTAACGTAGTTTAAGTTTTTGTTTGTAAAACTTAAGCTTATAAAGTGACCGTATCTATAAAAATTCCTCCAGTCGCCACTGATGATACTCATGTCAAGATTCAAACAATAAAATAAAAAATATGACTCATTTACATTATGTAGAGACGTTAATATACGTGGGCACTTAGTTAAATATAAACACTTATAATATAACTCAAAATGTATTTATATATATATAGGGAAATGTTAGGGTGTGCACTCCTTGAGGGGTGCATACATATACACCCTATCACAAAATATATAATTTTATTGTTAAATTTCGTGATATCAATAATAATATGTAACCTTGGCATAAATTGATGTAACAAAATATCTAAAATTTTGTAGTTGATATTGCAAACTCACCTGGGAACAAAATGTTACTTGTTACTTACTAAACAACACACGCGTTATAATATTCTTGACTTAGGCCTCGAATTGTTCTGGCTTTTTAAAAATTAAATTTTTTATTTTTCATAATATTTTTATTTGTAATTTTTTTAATATTTTAAATATATATATTTTATTTTTTAGATACACCTAATTTAGATAAACTTAAAAAATATATATTTTTAAAAATACAAAAAAATATACAAAAATTTAGTATGTTTTCGTATTCTTGTATATTTATTAAATTTTTTAATTTTTTACAAATATTTTACCTTTTAAGTGCATCTAAAAAGTGAAAAAACCAATTAAAATATTAAAAAAAAATTCACTAAGAATAAAAAAACTCAATTTGCAGAAAATCAATCTAAACCAAATAGGATAGTAGCACACATTAAGATCCCGTTTGGGGATATACTATTTTAGTCTAAAAACTAAAAATTTACTATAAGTTGTTACATCATTCTCAAGTAATGATTAGTAAATGTTTATGACCCATAAAAAACTTTCAACAATTTCTACAATGATGTGGCATAATACACGCCAAATTTCAATTTGTCACATACTCAATTGTGTGGGGTCTATCCCTTTTGCCACATCATTTAGGGGTTCAATTTGTGGGTCTCTAATACTACTTTTAGAATTATGTAAAAAATAGTGAATTAATCATTATTTGAAATTTTGAACATTGAAGACTTTTTTTTCCCCACCCACTTTCCGCACTATTAGGTTATATTTTGATCATAAATTTAGAGAGAAATTTACGTAGAAAAGAAAAAGTAAATGAAATAAAGCTATTTTTTCACATTTCCATTATCTTTTACTTGCCTCCGCAAATTCCTCCTCAAATTTTTAATCAACCTATATATAAACAAGTGTTTTCTTTTAGTCAATTAGTGTTGTTCACTTCTAAAGAGACTATTGCTTGCAAAGGATTCTTTTCTTTTTGTATTGTTTTGTTTTTTTGTTTGTTTGTTTGTTTGTTTGTTTTTATAATTTTTATCAACTACTTGTAGAAAAACATGACAATGAAATGTATAAGTTCAAAAAATTCTACCCCTAAGAAGAAGTAATTGCCATTCATGAGCTATGACTTTTGAAGTCATCAAGTCTTCTAAGAAGCCTTCCATACTAAGAAGCCATGGGCACAACCTCTAGTTCTCTTTTGATGTTAAATTAGCTTGCTTGGTTAGGTTTTCAAAAAACACTTTTTAAAAAATTCTATTCTCTTATTTTTTGTGTTTACTGAATTTTTTTAATATTTTAAGCAATTGTTTTACTTTTTAGACATACCTAACATAAATATACCTACAAAGTAAAAAATTTGTGAAAAAAACCTTTTAAAAATTCACTAAATACCAAAAATACAAAAAAAAAAAAAAAAAAAAAACAAGAATTCAGTACATTTTTTGTATTTTTATGTATTTATTAATTTTTTTCACAAATTTTTTACTTTTAGATACATCTAAGTAAGGTGCATCTAAAAAAGTAAAAAAAAAATTTAAAAATTTTAAAAATATTCACTAAAAACAAAAAACACGAAAACCAAAAAATTCAGTTTTCAAAAAACTTAATCCAAAAAACTCAAACCAAACACACTAATTACTTTTCTTTTCATTGAAAGAATTGAGTTCTGTTGTAGCAGTACAAATTCAAATGTGAGTTGCATAGTGAGTGAGCGAGAAGCTCTTATCGAGTTTAGGGGAAAGCTCAAAGATGATGCAAATCACTTGTAATGACCCTCACACTGCCCTAATTGTACTCATATGCATTTTATGTGATTTTGCTCTGATTGTAAATCTTGACTTGCCTTGCATAAGTGTTACTTGAATGCTATGTTCCTTTGGTGTTGTGTGTGTTTCAGCCGAGGATATCTTGAGCCTAGGTCACCCTTTTTATACTCTTACACTTAGGACCATCTTGGGATTTCTTTGGTTGACCTCTACCCCGCATCCTAACATGTTGGCCGAGATACCATTATCTAGGCCGAGGTGTTTATCACCAAGGCCGAGATGTGTACTATCTGGGCCGAGATGTTGCCCTTGAACCAAGTGATCTTGCCCTAGATTGGTACGACCTAGACCGAGGTGTGGCACATCTAGGCCGAGGTGTGGCACAGCTGGGCCAAGTGTTGACCTTTCTAGCGAGATCATTGTCCCTTGCTTGCCGAAATCTTGTTGTTGGCCGATGTCATTACTTGCCGGAGTCCCTTACCGTCTAGCTTGTTGAACACGCTTTGTCATAGTCTTGTCTTTTCAATCAGTCACCTTTTCAGGTAGAGGCCTATCAACCGTTGCCACGTGTCCGAGCTGAGTGCTAAATCAGCCGGCAGAGAGAGAGAAACCCATCATTTTACATTCTTGTTTTGGAGAAGAGAGAGAGGCTCTAGAAGGAGAAGGAAGAGTTTTAGAGTGAGAGAGTAGGTAGCAAGCTTGATTCGTGGATTTCAAACCGTTTGATTTGCATTTTGAGGTTTGAATCTTGATCAACTCTTGTTGTTCTTATTGATCATCTAGTTGCTTGCATGATCGAATATGTTTTGCATACCATGCATTGATTTAAAGATTGTTTTAGAAAGAGAAAGTTAGTGTTCATGAGTTCTTGAAGAAAAGCTTTGTTTGATCCGAAAGCTTGCATTAAAATCCATGTTTTTGTGTTTGTTTCGTAAGATCCTCGAGTACGGGTACCCAGGTCCATGTTTTTAAACTCATAGCATGAAATCTTAGATTTTATAATGATAAGTTGTGATCCTTTGCATTCATCTCCTTCATGATCTTCATGTTCATGTTCTTCAGTTTCTTGAGCAGAGGGAAAACCCAGATTTTTCCCGACCTCATTCTTTGAAAGTGGCCCTCGGGACCACACCTCGGCGAGGAGGTGTGGGACCTCGGCCAAGACTTGGTTGGTGCCCAGCATGTTTCCCCGAGATGGGAGACAGTGTTTGTTTTGATTTGACTTAGTTCTTGGAGAATGCCGAGGTCATTTGCATTCATATAGAGTTGTTGAGAGTACATTCAACAGGTTTCTGCCGTGTGTTTGTAGGACTTGGGCTTGCCTTGACCCCGACGTTTGAAGAACTATGTGAGTGGTATTTTAATAAAGATATGTTATAAAGCTTTGATAAAACCTTGTTTTGCCTTGTATGGAAACTATTTACAAGCATGAATGATTATTCCTACTTGCAATAAGTACCATATCTTGTTTGATGACATTCTCGGGAAGTCCGTACGTGCTAGGGACTATAAGCATTTGTAGCACAAAGTTTGGAAGTCCGTATGTGCTAGGGACTATAAGCATTCGTAGCACAGTCCTTAGTGTCCGGGGACTATAATGTGCAACGACACCATTGTTTAGAGATCTCTCTTTTGTCTTGTCTTGCCTTGCCTTGCCACTGACGGTTTTACCGCGTGGGTTTGTTTGTCCGGAATTCATCTCTTGTATTATATTGATGTTTAGTAAGCATCCCTTGAAGCTTGACAGATTTGATAGATGAACTCGATTTGTTCCAAGTATTGTTTTGTTAAAGATTTCGGATATCATTCATGTAAACCCTTTATTACTTATGCCATTCACTGAGTATCCAAGCTCACCCTCTCTATATATGTAGGTGATGAGCAAGCGGCGGCGACGCCTAGACTTTTTTGCCGATGTGTTTTGCCGACTTGTTTTGCTGATGTGCTTTTTGGATTTTTGTTTGCAACATCTTGAAGATCATGCTTCTTAGTTATTTCACTGTACTTTGTATTTTGATGGCCGAGAAGCCTTTTGGTCAAGATGTAATTTTTGTACTCCATTTTGTTGTACCTAAGCTATTATAAGATGTATGTCATTTCATTTAACCTAAGCACTGCTCTTATGGACTACTTAGTTTTATTTATTGCTTCCGCATTTGTAGGCCCCTATGTTTACTCTGATTCATGTGTGAATTCTTGTAAGTGGCCTTTGGTAATCTTGAATTACTGGCCATCATGGCACCATTCTACTAGGGGCAGAATGGGGTCGTGACAGATTGGTATCAGAGCACAAGTTCCTTATAGTACGTTATTCACGCACTTTGAGTCCTAAAGAGCCTAGGACATCCCATAGAATGATGTTAGGATTGCACCATGTTGCCTGCTACTTGACAAAATGTGCATCATTTCGGCATAACTGCTTGTTGCTTGCATACATACACTATTGCGCATTTTGTTTTAAAATTGCATTTCTGCATACTCATAGCCCTATGAGGAGAGGAAGACCACCAGTTGGCCAAGTTCAATCAGAAGATAGACTGGACCGACTAGAAAGACTAGTTGAAGGTTTAGCTCGGGAATTGAGACAAATGAGGCAGCAGAATGCTAGTGCTACAACTACCCAGGCCGAACAGACGAACGGCCGACATGCAGTTCCGCCTCCACCTCCTCCAGTACCTCAAGTACCTCCACAGCCAGCCTTGTATGGGGATGGAACTATGACTTTGATTAAGGAGTTCAAGAAGATGAACCCGCCAAGATTCCAAGGGGGCATAGAACCGATGAAAGCCGAAGCGTGGGTCTTAGGAATGGAGAAGCTATTCGAGATCTTTCCCAGCACAGATGCTCAGAAGGTGGCATTGGCCGCGTTCACGTTAGACGACGATGCTAGAAGATGGTGGATGATGACTCGAGAAGGAAATCCTGATTTAACTTGGGCCAAATTTTTGGAGCTGTTTTACAACAAGCATTTTCCCATTAGTGTTCGAGACCGTAAGACCACGGAGTTTCAGACTCTGACGCAAGGAAACAAGACAGTGGCAGAATACGACCGAGCTTTCACCGAATTGGCGAGGTACGCGCCTCATATGGTCAGTGATGAGTATAGGAAAGCTAGGAAGTTTGAAAGCGGATTGCGTGGACCGATACAGGATAGAGTTAACTTACTCAACATGCCAACTTATGCCGAAGTCTTGGACAAAGCTATTCTTGCAGAAGCTAACTTGGACCGATATCAGAATGCAGGAGAGAATCAGAGAAAGAGACAGAACTATGATAACCGCCGAGTTCCGTTTAACGCCAAGAAGAAAGCAAATGTGGGCAGTTCCAGCAACTCGAACCAGGAAGGTAGTACTAAGCCGATGTGCACAAGTTGTGGGAAGTCGCATTCCGGGGTTTGCCGTTGGGCGTCAGGCGCCTGTTTTGAATGTGGAGAAATGGGTCATCGTGTGAGAGACTGTCCGAAGTCAAAGATTGATGATGGTAAGAAAAATGGGAGTACCTCGGGCTCTGCACAGGGGAGCAACGTCGGAAGGACACAGATGAGGCAGGGCAGGGTTTTCGCGCTAGTGCCAGGAGACACCCAGAATGCTAAGACAGTAGTGTCAGGTATACTCCCAATCTGCTCTCAGGATGCATACATATTGATTGATTCGGGTTCTACGCATTCATTCGTATCTGCTAGTTTGCCGAGAAGTTAATAGACAACAAGAACCCCTTGATTGTGTTACATGTATCTGCTCCATCTGGGAGAACTATGATTGTTGCATCTATCTATAGGGCGTGTGTTATTGTGATTGAGGGTGTAGAATTATTAGTTGATTTGATGCCGTTAAACATGACCCACTTTGATGTCATATTAGGAATGGACTGGTTAGTGACGAATCATGCATCTATTAATTGTGTTTCGAAGATTGTCACGTTGAGACCCCCAAACCAAGCCGAGGTTATTTTCCAAGGTAAAGGGGTAGTGTCCCCACCTTACTTGATTTCGTCCATTAAGGCCTATAAGCTAATTCAGAAAGGGTGCCATGGCTACCTGTGTAGTATACTGAGTGATCAGAATGGAAGTGTTAATCTAGCCGATGTTCCAGTTGTTAATGAATTCCCCGACGTCTTTCCAAGTGAATTGCCTGGCCACTTAGTCGATAGAGAAATAGAATTTACTGTGGACATCATGTCGGGAACACAGCCGATCTCCAAAACACCCTATAGGATGGCCCCAGCCGAACTTAAGGAATTGAAAGTGCAACTACAAGAATTGTTGGATAAGGGTTTTGTTAGGCCGAGCACTTCGCCGTGGGGAGCACCAGTCTTATTTGTTAAGAAAAAGGATGGCACACTTCGTCTTTGCATTGACTACAGAGAACTTAACAAGGTAACCATTAAGAATAAATACCCGTTGCCTAGGATTGATGATTTGCTAGATCAACTACAGGGAGCACGAGTCTTTTCAAAAATTGATCTTAGGTCGGGCTACCACCAACTCAAGGTTAAAGCCGAGGATGTTGAGAAGACTGCTTTTCGGACAAGGTATGGACACTATGAATTTCTAGTAATGCCTTTTGGGGTGACTAATGCGCCGGCAGCATTCATGGACTTAATGAACAGAGTCTTCAAACCGTACTTAGATGAATTCGTGGTTGTTTTTATTGACGACATATTGATCTACTCCAAGAGTACAATTGAGCATGAGAGTCATCTGAGACTTGCCCTACAGACCTTGAGGGACAGGAAATTGTATGCTAAGTTGAGTAAGTGTGAGTTTTGGCTTTCCAGCATTTCATTTTTGGGGCATGTGATTAATGAAGAGGGTATCTCTGTTGATCCCAGCAAGATTGAAGCCGTGGTAAATTGGCCAACGCCGACCAACGTGTCCGAGGTTCGTAGTTTTCTGGGTTTGGCAGGTTACTACAGAAAGTTTGTAAAGGACTTCTCAAAGATTGCAGTGCCATTGACACAGTTGACTCAGAAAGGAGTGACATACGAATGGACCGAAGATAGAGAATCAGCTTTCCAAGAGTTGAAGACGAGGTTAGTTACAGCACCAGTTCTTGTACTTCCATCAGGTAATGAGGAATTTCAGATTTATAGCGATGCTTCACATAAGGGTTTGGGTTGTGTATTAATGCAAGGGGGTAAGGTCATAGCATATGCATCTCGCCAGTTGAAACCTCACGAGAAGAATTATCCTACCCATGATTTAGAGCTAGCAGCCGTGGTATTTGCTTTGAAGATTTGGCGTCATTACTTGTATGGAGCTTCTTGCCAAGTTTTCACGGATCACAAGAGTTTGAAGTATTTGTTCACTCAGAAGGAACTAAATTTGAGGCAGAGAAGATGGCTGGAATTATTGAAGGACTACGACATGCAGATTCAGTACCACCCAGGCAAAGCCAACTCGGTAGCCGATGCACTAAGCAGGAAGACAATGGGAAGTTTGGCGTGTTTAGCCATGATCTCAGTAGAGCCGACCATCATTGAAGAAGTAAAAGCAAGGCAAATGGAGGACAAGTTCCTGAAGAAGGTAGCCGACGAGATTGATCAGGCCGAGGTTAGGTTACACCTTTGAGAATGGGGTGCTTAAGTTTAAGGAAGGTTGTGCGTGGCCGACGTCTCCGAATTGAAAGGAAAGATTCTGCAAGGATCTCATGGTTCCAGAATTGCTGTCCATCCAGGAAACACTAAGATGTATCACGATGTAAAGCCTTTTGGTGGCCGAACATGAAGAAAGAGATAGCCGAGTTCGTATCCCAATGCTTGCATTGTCAACAAGTGAAGGCAGAACATCAGAGACCAGCAGGACTCCTTCAACCTTTGTCAATCCCTGAATGGAAATGGGAACATATCTCCATGGATTTTGTGATTGGGTTGCCGAGGACGCAGAAGGGAATGGATTCGATTTGGGTCATAATTGACAGATTGACTAAGTCAGCACACTTCTTGCCCGTTCAGACTACATTCAATGCTGACCGATTAGCTGTACTGTATATGAATGAGATTGTGAGACTTCATGGTGTGCCGATGTCTATTGTTTCAGACCGAGATCCGAAGTTTGTTTCCAGATTTTGGCAGAGCCTACAAACAGCCTTGGGAACCGAGTTGAGGTTTAGCACAGCTTTTCACCCGCAAACCGATGGGCAAACAGAAAGGACGATTCAGACACTTGAAGATATGCTCAGGCTATGTGCACTAGATTTCAGGGAAGTTGGGGAGCACATTTACCGTTAGTGGAATTCGCTTACAACAACAGTTACCAAGCTAGCATTGGCATGGCACCGTACGAAGCTTTGTATGGAAGGAAGTGCAGATCGCCGATATGTTGGACTGAAGTGGGAGATAAAGTTTTGATCGGCCCCGAACTGATTCAAGTGACAACCGAGAAGATTAAGCTTATTCGACAGAGGATCAGAACTGCCCAGAGTCGGCAGAAGAGCTATGCCGACCAGAGAAGAAGAGAATTGGAATTTGAAGTTGGGGACCATGTATTCCTGAAGATTTCGCCGATGAAAGGAGTCTCCAGATTTGGGAAGAAGGGTAAGTTAGCACCTCGTTACATCGGGCCATTTGAAATTCTTGAAAAGATTAACACGACCGCTTACAGACTTGCTTTACCACCAGAATTTAGTCAAGTGCACAATGTGTTCCATATCTCGATGTTGAGGAAGTATATTCGGGATCCACTGCATGTAATTGACTATTCCGGGATTGTGATGAATGAAGATTTGGGCTATGAGGAGAAGCCGATGAGAATTCTTGACCGACAAGTGAAACAATTGAGGAACAAATCTATATCAATGGTGAAAATTGAATGGAAGGAACATTACGGCAAGGATGCCACATGGGAAATGGAAGAAGAGATGAAAGTTCGATATCCCGAGTTGTTTTCAGATCAAGGTAACTCAAGTTTGGGGACCAAACTTCTTTAAGGGGGGTTGGATGTAATGACCCTCACACTGCCCTAATTGTACTCATATGCATTTTATGTGATTTTGCTCTGATTGTAAATCTTGACTTGCCTTGCATAAGTGTTACTTGAATGCTATGTTCCTTTGGTGTGTGTGTGTTTCAGCCGAGGATATCTTGAGCCTAGGTCACCCTTTTTATACTCTTACACTTAGGACCATCTTGGGATTTCTTTGGTTGACCTCTACCCGCATCCTAACATGTTGGCCGAGATACCATTATCTAGGCCGAGGTGTTTATCACCAAGGCCGAGATGTGTACTATCTGGGCCGAGATGTTGCCCTTGAACCCAAGTGATCTTGCCCTAGATTGGTACGACCTAGACCGAGGTGTGGCACATCTAGGCCGAGGTGTGGCACAGCTGGGCCAAGTGTTGACCTTTCTAGCCGAGATCATTGTCCCTTGCTTGCCGAAATCTTGTTGTTGGCCGATGTCATTACTTGCCGGAGTCCCTTACCGTCTAGCTTGTTGAACACGCTTTGTCATAGTCTTGTCTTTTCAATCAGTCACCTTTTCAGGTAGAGCCTATCAACCGTTGCCACGTGTCCGAGCTGAGTGCTAAATCAGCCGGCAGAGAGGAGAAACCCATCATTTGTTACATTCTTGTTTTGGAGAAGAGAGAGAGGCTCTAGAAGGAGAAGGAAGAGTTTTAGAGTGAGAGAGTAGGTAGCAAGCTTGATTCGTGGATTTCAAACCGTTTGATTTGCATTTTGAGGTTTGAATCTTGATCAACTCTTGTTGTTCTTATTGATCATCTAGTTGCATTGCATGATCGAATATGTTTTGCATGCCATGCATTGATTTAAAGATTGGTTTTAGAAAGAGAAAGTTAGTGTTCATGAGTTCTTGAAGAAAAGCTTTGTTTGATCCGAAAGCTTGCATTAAAATCCATGTTTTTGTGTTTGTTTTCGTAAGATCCTCGAGTACGGGTACCCAGGTCCATGTTTTTAAACTCATAGCATGAAATCTTAGATTTTATAATGATAAGTTGTGATCCTTGCATTCATCTCCTTCATGATCTTCATGTTCATGTTCTTCATGTTCTTGAGCAGAGGGAAAACCCAGATTTTTCCCGACCTCATTTCTTTGAAAGTGGCCCTCGGGACCACACCTCGGCGAGGAGGTGTGGGACCTCGGCCAAGACTTGGTTGGTGCCCAGCATGTTTCCCCGAGATGGGAGACAAGTGTTTGTTTTGATTTGACTTAGTTCTTGGAGAATGCCGAGGTCATTTGCATTCATATAGAGTTGTTGAGAGTACATTCAACAGGTTTCTGCCGTGTGTTTGTAGGACTTGGGCTTGCCTTGACCCCGACGTTTGAAGAACTATGTGAGTGGTATTTTAATAAAGATATGTTATAAAGCTTTGATAAAACCTTGTTTTGCCTTGTATGGAAACTATTTACAAGCATGAATGATTATTCCTACTTGCAATAAGTACCATATCTTGTTTGATGACATTCTCGGGAAGTCCGTACGTGCTAGGGGACTATAAGCATTTGTAGCACAAAGTTTGGAAGTCCGTATGTGCTAGGGGACTATAAGCATTCGTAGCACAAGTCCTTAGTGTCCGGGGACTATAATGCAACGACACCATTGTTTAGAGATCTCTCTTGTCTTGTCTTGCCTTGCCTTGCCACTGACGGTTTTACCGCGTGGGTTTGTTTGTCCGGAATGTCATCTCTTGTATTATATTGATGTTAGTAAGCATCCCTTGAAGCTTGAAAGATTTGATAGATGAACTCGATTTGTTCCAAGTATTGTTTTGTTAAAGATCTCGGATATCATTCATGTAAACCCTTTATTACTTATGCCATTCACTGAGTATCCAAGCTCACCCTCTCTATATATATGTAGGTGATGAGCAGAGCGGCGGCGACGCCTAGACTTGTTTTGCCGATGTGTTTTGCCGACTTGTTTTGCTGATGTGCTTTTTGGATTTTTGTTTTGCAACATCTTGAAGATCATGCTTCTTAGTTATTTCACTGTATTTTGTATTTGATGGCCGAGAAGCCTTTTGGTCAAGATGTAATTTTTTGTACTCCATTTTGTTGTACCTAAGCTATTATAAGATGTATGTCATTTCATTTAACCTAAGCACTGCTCTTATGGACTACTTAGTTTTATTTATTGCTTCCGCATTTGTAGGCCCCTATGTTTACTCTGATTCATGTGTGAATTCTTGTAAGTGGCCTTTGGTAATCTTGAATTACTGGCCATCATGGCACCATTCTACTAGGGGCAGAATGGGGTCGTGACATCACTTATCCACGTGGGTTGGAAAAGACTGTTGTCTATGGAAGCAAGTCAGTTGCAGCAGGAAAACAGGCCATGTCATGAAGCTTGATCTACGTAATCCAATCCCTTTTTATTCCCACAAGGGTGATTTTATTCAGCATTCTACAAATTTCGACAAGAACAGATTGAGAGGCGAGATAATTCCTTCTTTACTCGTTTTAAATCATTTAAGTTACATAGACTTGAGCATGAACAATTTTTCAGATATCCAATTTCCAAAATTCTTAGGCTCCCTGAAAAGCTTGAGATACCTTGACCTCTCTTGGACACAATTTTTCTGTGGAATGATTCCTCATCATTTGGGGAATCTTTCAAGATTATAGTATCTCAACCTTAGCAGTAACGCTTTAGTTGGTCCAATACCAGATACTCTTGGAAGGTTGATATCTCTCACAGTCCTTGACCTTTCTTTTAATGACTTTGATAACTCAATGTTGCATTCTTTGAGTAACTTGAGTAGTATTGTCCATATGGATATCAGTTCCAATAATTTTAATAGTTTAATTCCTGATGCTCTTGGAAGGTCGACCGCTCTCACCTTTCTTGACCTTTCTATAGTGTTTCTGGTTTAGACCCCACCCATTTTGTAATCTAAACTCGAGTTTCATGGCCTCATATGGTTGATCATGTTTTTTTCCCTCTTATTCTTACTTGAGTTTAACTATTGAGTTGTATCGAGCATGTTTGGAACCGATTGGTTGCTTAGTTTTTAAACTTTTGTTATCCTGGATTTTGGTCCTCCGCTCGAGCGGCACTTCTTGCACTCAAGCAGGATTTGCAAACTCTCAGTACTTTTGCAGGTCTGCAAAACTACTAGGAGAGTGTATTCTATGCTCGAGCGGCGTTTCCTACGCTCAAGCGGGGGGCCGCTTGAGCGGCATTTTCTCACGCTCAAGCCTTGGTTTATTGTCTGTAAAACTACTGGATGCACTTATTCTGCGCTCGAGCGTCACTTCTTATGCTCGAGTGGAACAACTTATTATGGCTGACGCTCGAGTGTCAACTCTTGCGCTCGAGCAGACTGTGCGTATATCAGATCGCGAAAGTGACTTTTATATCACTTTTCATACTCATTTTTTCCTAAAAACCCTAGATCAGGACCTTCTCTCTCTAAAACACACACACACTCTCTCTCTCTCTCTCTCTACATTTTCACCTAGTTATAGTGATATCTTTACCTTCTTGCCTTTGTTAAAAAGAGTGAGCATCTCAAGATCTCCATTTTGATCCAAATAAAGTTGGGTTTGAGCATCTTTAAAGTTTCATCTTTGCCTTGCTCGTCTTCTCTCGGTGAGGTATAGATTTTCTACACTTTCATATGACTTTTAACTTAGTTATGAGTTGTTATTGTATAACAATGGTGGAATTTGGGGTTACTATGAACAAACCTATGGTTTGGGTATTAAATCAAAAAGGGGGTTTCTAAGGAAATGAGTTATAATTGGTTATAGGGTTAAATATGAGGTTGTATTGTGGCAAAATGGTTGATTTTGGCATTTGGGTTGATATTTAGGAAATAGGAAATTTGCCCTAAAATGTTTCAAATATTTATTTTGTATAAATAAATGGAATTGGTATTGAAAATGTGAAATTACACGGATGTTGGCATAAAGAGTGGAGAAGAGTATGTATTATCTCGCATCCATGGAACTTTGAATAAATTACTTGTCTTGAGATTGAATATCTGTTTAGAGATATCTGTATTGGACTATCAGTGGAGGATAGCTATGATTGTTGTAGAAATTGCATGAAGATTAGGTTAATTAAAACTAATCTCTTGTTGATTGTCATTGAATATGACCGTGTTTTAAATACATTGTATATGTATGATGTTTGGGAGGAGAAAAGGGATGTACTCCATGTTTGGGAGGAGAAAGGGAATGGACTCTATTGAATTAAATTGGCCTGTGTGTCCAGGGTGAAAGTCCCGAAATTATTGTGTATACATGGGTGCCGATCCCGCGGACGAAATTTTCGTAAAATGGCAAATTGAAGTGTTTGGATAATGATTGTCTTGAATTGTGAACAACTAAGTTGTAGTCTCATTTGGGTTGTCCGCATCATAATGAACATAACTCATGAATTAAGATTGTAACACTTGTGTCCTTCAAAGCTTTTGGGAAGTGTATTTGAATCCTTTATTTTTATTTTGGAAATCTTTGGTGTTGTTATGGGTTGGTTTTGGAGGAATATAATCCGATTTAAACTTGTTGGGTTTGGTTTTTCGAACTTGTTCTTGTCAAAAGTTCCTTGGAAACTTAGAAATTCTATGCTAGGGTCGACACCAGCCTTCCTAAGGGTCGACCCTTACTTATTGGTGAAGTTTCTGGAAATGTTGCTGGAAAATAGGGTAGACACCAGACTAGAGAGGGTCGACCCTCTTATGTCTGTGTGTTGGTTGCTGGAAAATAGGGTAGACACTAGTCTGGGAGAGGGTCGACTAACCCTCTTGCATGCTGTCAAGCATAAGTTCCTTCATAAGGTCGACCCCTGTGATGAAAGGGTCGACCCCTGTAGTCCGGTTTTGGGTCTACTTTTTGGGGATTTTGACTTGATCTTTGGGGATTGACTTTGGGACTTTATTTCATTATGACTTAGCACTATAAATAGGTCCCTCACTTAACCTTTTCTTTACTTTTCTTCTCTTTCTCCCTCTCCATACCGTCACACACTCTCTCCCTCTCCAAAATCACTTTTTGCTCAAAGATCTTTAGATCTACTCTCTTGGAAGCATCTCCTTGCCTTGCTCCTTTGAGATTAAGTGTAGAGCTTGTCAAGAGCGTCGTTTTGATCTGTCACACCCCACTTTTTATTACTCGAAAACATTACCAAAGCCTGTAAATTTAGGTCCATATTTATATATATATATATATATATATATATACATTTACAAATGTCTATTACACTTGAGTAATAGAATCACAAAGATACATGTTCCCCTCTCTCAATAAATACAACAACAATAATACATGCCAGCTTCTGCCGCGAAGCTACAATAAATAATTACAAATACAACTCCACTACCTTTACATCTACTAAGAAAGCTATACAAATGAACTGAAGAACTCCATAAATCTTCAATCAAATAACCCAAACTTTCTTCCTGTAAAAAGATTAAACAACGACGGGGTGAGCACTAATGCCCAGTAGGAATCTCATAGTTCTAAATCAATAACGAACACACAGATAGAAATGATCATGCATGCGGGGGTGATACAATATAGTAGGGTGACATTTCATAATCTCAAAATATCATAAGTAAGGTATCTTTTTCTCAAAAACAATTTAACGCTTGTAAGAAATACCTTCAGCCATTAAATCATCCCTTAACTTTAGAAAAACCATAGATCCTTGTGAAACAACCATATTTAAGAAACAACATCATTTAAATGTTATAACCAATTTCCCAAACATTTCTCAATTAATTTCCATTGTTAATACTCTTCTTTTCCTTCCATTCTTCTTTTCTACTCTTCACTTTTAACTTAAAACCCCATAATTTCAAGTTCAAGTTCCTTTTTGACTCGCCAACAATTCTCCTCTACTCATTTCACCTCGTTAATTACATCCGCAAAGTTTCATTTCAAGATAACACAATGTTAATAAACCCTTCCAAGCCAATCCTTTATTTAATTAAGGAAAACTCTCACAATTTACTTTTATTAACACAACTACTTCGTTAAGTTTATCATCATAATCTATAATCCTATATCTATTTTTTTTGGTTCCCCATTATTTACAAATAACCCATGCACATTTCCTCTTTAAACCAAATTATACATCAATATGAAATTTCACAAATTCATCACAAGCAAAAAAAAAAAAAAAAACATCATCAACTCAACTTACCTCTCAACACATAGCTCAACACAATCCACCTTTTGCCGACTTACTACGGCGGGATGTGAACTCCCAAAAACCATTTTCGAAAACCAGCCATTCTTTTAAAATAAATTTCCAAGTTTTGTAGAGTATTCTCACAAAGTATGTACATAGTTATGCTTTTTCCTCAACACAAAAGTAAATGTAAATGCAATGCTATGCCAAGATAAATCAATGAGGAAAAACATCCGTTCCAATGCATTGTTTCAAAATCACCATGTTCTCAAGGTCATCATGTGATTCAATTTCAATTGTTCAAAACTTAACAATTTATTTCAAGGGCGGTAAATACAACTCTGGTAATCTCTAGGTCAGTGTCTGCAAGTAGACTATACAAGTACTACCAATTTGTCATTTTTACCAGTATCATCTGGAGGGCTCGACACCCATTCTTTGTCATTTTTACCAGTCACAAGCTGGAAGGCTCGACACCCATTCCGTAATTTTTACCAGTCACAAGCTGGAAGGCTCGACACCCATTCCTTGTCATTTTTACTAGTCACAAGCTGGAAGGCTCGACACCCATTCCGTCATTTTTACCAGTCACAAGCTGGAAGGCTCGACACCCATAATCCAACTACCTGTCAAGACTTACCACCGTATTTACCCAAAAACCATTTCATGAAAACTCATTTCTCAACATTCTTTCTCAATGCAAGTTTCAAATCAACTTTCAAAGTTTAATGTAATCAAATGATTTGATATGACAATGCAACCATAACAATACAATGCAACAATTCTTCCATTTCCAATTCTTCCACACAATAATACCATTGTGATCAAAATTCCCATTTCTCCTTTCTATGCAATTTCACAAGATGAATAAATATACATTTATTTCAATTAATCCAAGGGATAGCATAATTCCCACATTTCAAACATTTCCCACAACTTAGTCACTTCAAGACTATATCAATACTTTCAAATGACAATTTCCAAAGTGAGTAACAATTCTCATACTTCTTCAAAATTTAACAATTATAAAATATAAACAAGAAATTTTCCAAACATCATTTATTTTAGCATTTAAAATAAATATAGCAATATCAACTATGGATTTTTAACTTCTCTTTTAAAAATTCCAAATTTCTAGGTTTCTCACCAAAACCATCCATCTTCAAATATTTGACAAGATTTCACCAAAACATCTCCCTTTCATCAACATAGTTCCAAAAACCCCCAAATTTCTAGTAAACCCACTTTGAAAAGCACTCTTTTTCTTAAATCAACAACAAGTTTTCAAATATAACCAAATTCCAATTAAACTTGTACACATGTAATTCAACCTACAAATTTCATGATTCTACTTTCAATTTGGGCCAAATAATTGATTATCCTCATAAATCAGCCTAGGGTTTCTAGATAATCTAGAAATTTCAAGAAAAATTCCAACTTCTTAACCCATTATTTTCTTCTTCCAATTTTCCCCTTGATTATACATCCTAGGTTCCTAATCCATAATCTAAACCCAACAATAACACCCCAAACTCTTCAAATCTGAAATCCCCCAAATTTCCATAATATAATTCTATATGCTCAAAATGTAGATTTTGCATTTATATACTCCAAAATACCACAAATCTATCTATTAATGTAAGCATTGAAGGAGAACTAGGACCCCTACCTCAAGAATCAAGCAAGAGAACGAAGCTTTGAGAAGAATCCTTCGAAATCCCGAATTCCAATCGGTTGAAAGTGTTGATTTTCTCTTGTTCTTCATTCTTGATTCAAGAACCATGGTGGATTGTTGATCAAAGTAGAGCAAATCAAGGTTTTGGGGCTAGGGTTTCGGACATGTAGGAGGGGAGAAGAAGAGAGGAAAAGAAAATGCAAGAAATGATCAAACAACACGTTTTTGAGCTGCTGTCCTGCTATTCCCGCTCGAGCGTCCATATTCCCGCTCGAGCGTACCTGCTCCCAGCACAGATTTCAAAACTTCGAATAGGTATAACTTTTTCATACGGACTCCGTTTTAGGTCGTTCTTGTGTCCAAATGGAAGCCCCAGAAATAAGATTTCCAATGGTTCTAACCTCACATCCAAATTCAAAGTATGGAAGGAGAAAAGGGCAAAAGAGTGATGGTTGGTCAAAAACTCAAACTCCAAACTTGGGGCTTTTTATCTAATCTTATCCAAATACCTTGTTAAGACTTCAATTAAGGTTCCAAACATCACCCAAGGGTCCTCAATTATAATATTTAAAGTCCACTCATCAACCCATCAATATCAAGAGTCCAACAACCGTACAAGTTTTAAGGTGACGGGCACCACTTTTCATCAATCCAAAGTGAATCAAGATCCGAGTCATTACATGATCCAAGTAGAAGTTGGTTTCGACACCTTTGGATTTTCAACCTTGTTTTGCTCATCTTCTCTTCTAAGCTTGAGGTAGGGATTTTCTACACTCTAATATGGTGTTTAGCTTAGTTATTTGCTATTGTGTGTAGATAATGAGATTTGGTTATGATTTGGACAAATCTATGATTTGGACAAATCTAGGATTTGGGTGTGAAATGGAAAGAGTGGTTTTGATGAATATGAGGTAAACGAGTATGAGGCTTGAATATAAGATCATGTTGTGCCAAAATAGTTGATTTTGGTGTTTGGGTTGATATTTGGTAAAAAGGGGATTTTGCCCTAATTTTGATTAAATTATTGTTTTGTATAAATAATTGGGATTGGCATTGAAAATGTGAAATTGAAAGGTTATGGGTTAGATGGTGAAATTAGATATGTATTATTTTACACTTTTGGAAGTTGTGAATAAACTATTTATCTTGAGATTGAATATCTGTTTAGAGATAAATGTATTGGGCTATCGGTGGAGGATAGCTATGATTGTTGTAGAAATTGCATGAGTATTAGGTGATTTAATGCTAATCAAATGTTGGCTGTCATTGCATATGACCATGTTTATAAATACATTGTATATGTATGTTTATTTGGGAAGAGAAAGGGGATGGACTCCGCTGAAAGCAAGTTGGCTGGAGTGTCCTGGGTGAAAGACCCGAAATCACATATATACATGGGTGCCAATTCTCGCGGACGAAATATCCATAAAATGGCATATTTGACAAAACATACATGGGTGCCGATTCCTTCGGACGAAATATCCGTAAAATGGCAAAGTTTGAAGTGTTTATGTGTGTTTTGCATATTTGGAAAACCATTGAATTGTAGTCTCATTTGGTTTTTGAAAGATAATGAATTTAACTCATGAATTGAGTAGTGTATATGAACTGGAAATGAATAGATGGAACATGGAATAAGATTGGCCTCAGTGGCATATGGATATGTAGGCCTTGTGGATGCTTTCATATCGGTATTGTTTATATACGTAGTATTTATACCTTTGCTAAACTTCATATATTGTGATAGATTATCTCTACTGGATTGTTGGCTCGCCCTATATGGGAATATCATTTTCAGGTGCAGGTAAGGCGTTACCTCTAAAGAAATAGCATAGATAGACTCTCGGGAAGCAAGAGCTTCTTATATATGCTTTATGTGTGTATGTTTGTTATTTGTAAAGCCAAGGGCTTAAGATGTAATGAGCAAGACTCAATTTGTATAACCAAGCAATGACTTGGAAAGATGTAAGCCTACATGGCATTTAATTGTTTGTTAAACAGTAAACTCTGATGTATGAAAGTATGTTGTTTCTCATATTTATTCCGCATATGAGTTATCTTTACTGTATTATTTTGGGGGCGTTACAGAGATGAAATGAACTGACTTGAAATGAATTAAGATATAGAACTTGGCATATCATAACTTTGAAGAATATTGATGATTATACCACGGGCATTGTATATGCATTTCATATTTATATCTTTGTTAAGATCCATATATTGTGTTAGATTGTTTCTACTGGGCTTTGGCTTACCCTATTTGGGAAAAACAATTTTCAGGTGTTGGTGATATGTCTCTGCCAAGGCAATAGCTTAGAGGGACTTTGGAGCAAAGGCTTCCTTTTGTTGTATATTTTCTTTTGTATAGCCAAGGGCTTTATTTGTATTGAGCTAGTCTCACTTTTGTTATAACCAAGTTATGACTTAGAAAGATGTAAGCCTATAGGGAATTTACCCATGCTAAACTCTTTTGTACCATTTACTCTATGAAATCAAAGAACATTACACTTTGATTCATGCTGTTATTCATATATGTTCTTAGTTAGATTTATGGTTTATTTTGGGGCGTTACGCTTTCTGACAACAATTTTGATAATTCAATGTTATATTCTTTGTGCAACCATACCGGTCTTGTCCATTTGGATCTTGGTTTTAATAGTCTTAATGGTCCAATTCCAAGTGAGATTGGTAATATGACATGTAACGCCCAAATTTCTAGTCCAAATGATAATACAACAATCATGGCTCTTTCAAGAAAAACCGAATATAAATCTTCAAACTTACATTACATGATACAATAGTTCTTCATGCAACAATGCATTAATCCAACAACAAATAAATAAATAAATAAATACCCCCAAGGGTTTACAAATTTCCAAGGCTTGAGCCTGGTTACACAAAATGGTTATTCAAACCTATACACATACAACCCTTGGCTTACACACAGACTCACAGCCAAATAAGAGTCTTGTACTCTCAACACACATTTCCTCGCCTTTAGTTAGGCAGCATCACTACATCTTTTCCTGTACAAAAATCTTGTAGGGTGAGCATAAAGCCCAGTAGGAAATCCTTAACAAAGTATATACATTTTATACAAGTCTCAAGAGATGAAATGCACATGCCATGCTATGCCCCTCTTTGAAGATAAATTACATTTTCATCTTTTGAAAACCATCATGCTCAATGATGTCATGCAATTTCAATTGTTCAAAACTTAACAATTTATTTCAAGGGCGGTAAATACGACTGTGGTAATCCCTAGGTCGGTGTCTGCAAGTAGACTATACAAGTACTACCAAATTTTCATTTTTACCGGTATTAACTGGAAGGCTTGACACCTATCTGCGCGGGTTTTCGGTCTTTCACCCTGGACTCTCAGGCCGACTTATTCAATATCATCTACACCACCTATCAAGACTTACCAACGCATTTACCCCAAAACCATTTTATGAAAACTTGTTTCTCAACATTCTTTTCTCAATGCAAGTTTTCAAATCAACTTTCAAAGTTTAATGTAATCAAATAAATTGTTCTGCCAATAACAAAAGATGAATATAAATACTTTTATTCCAATTCATCATCCAAGAAATAACACAATTCCCTCTTCTCAAGTATCCTCAACAATTAGTCATTTCAAGACTATTTCAATGCTTTGAACAATAATTTTCAAAATGAACAACAATTTTCATATTCCCTGAAATTCATCATTTATATAAATATAAATAAGAAATTTCCAAACATCCATTTATTTTGACACAAAAATAAACACAACAATATCATTCATGGATTTTCAGTCTCTTTTTAAAAAATCCCAAATTCTAAGTTTTCTCCACCAAAACTATACAACTCAAATCTTTTAAAGAAAACTTTCCAAAATCATCTTTTCTTCAATCAACGAAGATCAAAACCCATAAGATCATTTTAAAAGAACAAGAGACAAATCCACTTTCAAAATTGCTCAACTTCTTGAATCAACAATCGATTTTCAAAGCTATCGAAAGATGATTTCGAAATCATATAGATCTTGCAAAAATATATATATAACTCTAAGAAAATCCCTACCTCAAGTTTTGAAGAAGAAATGAGATGAAACTCCCAAAATCAACGGTGTCGAAACTCGATCTTCACCGCACACAATGAAACCCTCGAGAAGTTAACCAACTTTGATGAAGAACTTATGGTAAAACTCTAATGGATCTTGAGAAATCAAGGTTTTGATCCAATTTGGCGTAGGAAAATGTTGAGAGAAGGGAGAGGAAAGGGTTTTTAGAGAGAGAGAGATATACAAAAGTGATCTGAAAAATCAGATTCATGAACTGATATAACATGGTTCACTTGAGCGTGGAAAGCCCCGCTCGAGCGTCAAATACACTTTCTCAGTACTTTTGCAGACAGGTCAAACTTCTGAAACCAAACATTCTCTGCTCGAGCACATAAACGGCCGCTCGAGCAGACAAGCAACTTCTAATGCATTTTGCATTTTTGCTTCGGAGGCGCTGCCCCTCAACCTGCCAGGGCGCTGCCCTAGGACCCGCCAAGGGGTGCTGCCCCTTGGACCCCCCCGAGCTGACTGGGCAGCTCAATCCCCGCCAAGGCGCTGCCCTTGGACCCCCGCGAGCTGACCGGGCAGCTCGATCCTCGACATACTTAGTGAAGTGGCAAAACTGGGATCGCTACATGACACAACTTACAGAGCTTCACTTTACTAGAAACAAGTTCAAAGGTGAAATACCAAACTCCATGTGGTGGAACCTCGTAACTTACGCGTACTTGATTTGTCCAATAACAAGTTTAAAGGTGAAATACCAAACTCCATGCAAAACCTCTACAGCTTGTTGCATACTTGATTTATCATATAACAAGCTTAATGGGAACCTTTCGACTTTAGTTAGTCCATTTGGTTGCATCCATAGTAATTTAAAGGTGTTAGAACTTAAAATAAACATGTTTAGTGTTCATTTGCCAAACCACTTGGGAGAGTTCAAGAATCTTGAGTACATTGATATTTCTGAGAATTCATTTTATGGTCTACTGCCATCATTTGAGAGTGTTGAATACTAGAAATAATCAATTGAATGGGAGCATTCCAAATAGTCTTGGACAACTTTTAAAACTAGAAAAGCGTAGATTTATCAAAAAATTCTTTTGTTGGCCATGGTATTTTGAACTTCATTTTGCCAAAACTCAAGAGGTTAAATGAGTAAGCTTATCTGTCCAAACACATTATTAGTTCTGAATATGAGGTCCTAATGGGTTCCTCCTTTTCAACTCCCGTCCATACTAATGGCATCCATCAAAGTGGGACCCCAATTTCCTCTGTGGCTTAAGACATAAAAAAATGTTAGAGATTTAGTCATGTCTAATGCAAGCATCTCAGATACCATTCCATATTGGTTTCATAATATTTTTTCTGGTATTCGACACTTGGATTTATCCAACAATTAGATTAGCGGAAAGGTGCCAATATTTCAAGAATGTAAATACTGTGATTATACAGAGAATCATAGGGAGTTGATATTGAGTTCTAACAAATTTAACAGGCCATTAACATCACTTCCTTCAGATACTATGATATTAGATCTTTCGCACAACTTGATTTCAGGACCTATTCATATGAGTGATGATAATAAAAAATCGGGATTTCAAATTCTTACTCTCTCAAATAACCATTTCACTGGTGGCATTCCAACATCTTTATGCAAGGCCATGGACATAACAATTATTGATTTCTCAAAAATCAATTATCAGGAACAATTCCTCGATGCTTAGGACACCTGGATAACTTGGCAGTGCTAGATTTGTCTAATAACAACCTATGTGGTCATATTCCAAGTTCTTTAGGTTCCCTAAGATTTCTCATATCCTTACACTTGCATAAGAATAGATTTCATGGGATGCTTCCTTTATCCTTACAAGATTTGACATTTCTTTACGCACTTGATCTAGGTGGAAATGCATTCACTGATATTATCCCTCTTTGGATCGGATATAAACTAACTCATTTGTCATTTCTCAATCTTCAATCGAATAATTTCTATGGTGATATTCCTCCACAACTTTGTCGTCTTTGAAATCTACAATTTGTAAACTTGGCACAAAACAACATAATGAGAAATATCTGTAACCCCCAGAATTTTTCCCTTCACTCTAGCACAAGAGTTGACGCTTGAGCGGTCTTGTGAGGCTTCCAATACTTTTTCAGTCTGTCCGAGATTCTGAGAGTTGTGAATTTCCGCTCGAGCGCAGGAGTGGTCGCTTGAGCGGTCGGCTTGGTTAGTCCGTTCGCTCGAGCTCAAGATTGGATGTTCGAGTGGTCTGCCTGGTTGAGTCTCAATTTTTGGGACTAGTGGGGTTGCTCTTGACATTTTTATTATTGTGTTTGGAGCCTCCTTGTTTTATTTTGGGACATTTATTGAAGTGGTAACATGATGGTTGAGTAATATTGGACCAAAAACTTTAAAGAAATAAGTTTGAATAATTCTATAGTTCTAGCATATATGTTGATGGGGTTTGATGATTGGGTCCTGTTGCAGTGTGCACGTCCTAAAGAGTTGCACACCATATGCACCTTCATTATTGGCCATTAGATTACATAAATACATCCTGACCATTGAATTCTTTAATTTTGAAAATTGGACCACCCGGAGAGCAACCGGTTGACCATCTCTCTTCTACTTCCACAGGGTATTCTTTCTCTCTCTCTCTACTTTCACTCTTTCGTTTCTCTCCCTTCCTCTCCCTCTGCTACTCCTTCCTTTAAGTGATCTCTTCCCCTGCTCCTCTCTCTCTTCCCTCTCTACTGCGCTCATTCATCTATCTTCCTCTAGTTCGACTGACTGCAGATTCTAAGTGGCTATTCGGTTTAAAACTCTAATCTTGCCCAGCGAGCCTCTGTTTGGTTTGTAAGAAAACGAAGGAATTTTTTGAAGAGCAATCAACAAGGTATGCCTCCCTCTGATTATTTTTGAAACCCTAAACCCTCTTCTAAAACTCTCTTCTTCACCATTTTTTACTCTTTGTGTATATTTCTGAAATCCTCCCTCTTCTAAAACTATACTCTCTGATTTTTACCCTATTTTCTGTCTCTAGTGCTGTCTGAATTTCTATTCCAGTCTCTCTTGGCTCACACTGATTCAAAATTTATACTGAAGCAAGGCTTGGTAATGATTTTGTTCTATTTTGCTGTTTATATATCTTGGTTGACATTCTTAATGAAATAATCCATTTTTACATTAATTAATATAGTATTTTGTAACCATATTGTTGCTTCCATGACTTGTTCTTGAGTTGTTGCAAAATATTTCATAAGAAATTTTGGCATTAAAATTATAGGTCTAATTATGTTATTTGAATTTTGAATGCATTTAAGATGTTTGTAAAAATGCCTAGTTTGTTAGCAATTTAAACAAATGTATTTTGGACCTATATTTTCATTGCATTTAGATGTTGAAAACTTGTGATTGACTTTAACATGTTATCCGAAGATTTATCCCAAAATATATTTAGTGATATTCACATGAAGCAACTATAACTTGTGGTTGGGACCTCCCAATTTGGTAATGTTTAATACTTGTTGTTCTAGTTGAATTAAATAGCCATCTCAAGTAAATCATTTGTTTAATTGGTTTTTAAAAACATACATATATATATATATATATATATATATATCTATATAAGCGAACGTAGTTCACATAGAATAGAAATACTTCTAAAAATGCTGATCAAATAGTGCTTGAACTTCACTTGTATCCTTGTTTAAGCATGAGCAGTTGACAAGATAATGGGGAAAAGACTCCAACCAAAAAAAAGTGTGAAAAGCTAAAAAGAATTGAAGTATATGATTTAATCTTAGCTAAAAGGCAGTCAACATGCTTATGTTTAATAAAATGAATTTCCTCTGTTATACGATTTTAATTTCAATTTCAATCCACATGAAGCTTATGTTTAATAAAATAAATTTCCTCCGCATACTTCTTTCGAAGTGTATTGATGTTAAGATAATCCATGAATTACTGTCTTCCCTCTAAGCGTGGAGGCTTTCCTAGCAACCATGAAAGATTAGTGTCAAACTTTAGGATTGAAGTAGTGGAAAGTGTGAAAAAGGGAAAATTTTGAATTTTTTCCCCCCTTGTTGTTTATCATGATAAATGATAATGTTGGAAAATGTAAGATTGTTAAATTTTGTATACAACCCATAGCAACATGGTTGGTTGCTTTTTAATTTCTTGCAAAATATACATAAATGTTTCTTGAAAAAAATAAAGAATATCTTTTTCACTAGTTTGTCACTTTTGATTTTTGGGTCCTGTTACCATGTGCACCTTATATCTTAACCATTGAATCTCCACAAACTAATCTGAGCCATTGAATAATGTAATGGAAAAAACTTGAAACTTTCTCAACCAGTTGCTGTCTGGACTGAACAGCACCTCTCTCTCTCTCTCTCTCTCTCTCTCTCTCATGTTTTGATTGCATTTTTTTAATTTGAAAAATGATTTACAAACATAAATGTTATACAGAATGTCACAAAAGCAATGTCAAAACAATATGCTTAAGCAATCATATCGTTCAATTTTATGTATGAATTTTATATTCACATAGCATTAATCGTTTTATTTTCCAATAGTGCCCTTTTTAAAATCTTATCAATGAAAATAGCTCTGCAATTCGTAATGCTAATAGTGTTTTGTTTATTTCTTGGTCTAAAACCAAAAATGACCCAAAAATACAAAGACAATTTTTTTTTTTTTTTTTTGAACAAAAATACAAAGACAGTTGGGTTCATATAATATGGTCATTCCCCATTTGAAGTCTGCTTTCTATTCTAGGAATTGGAAGAGGTTATGGTCACCTTTTTAGCTGTAGTTAAAACTTAAAACCTATTTTGCAAAACATGGGGACTTTAACGTAATTGTGGATCCAATGGCAATGATTGTGGAATATATATTTAAAAAATAATAAATTATCTATTTATATTCAATCTATAGAAAATTTGTAGCTCAAAGTAATCTTGGATTGGATTTATATGCAGTTTTACAATATATGATGAAAGTAAATGTATTACTTCAAGAGCTAAATGATCTTATTTGTGTGTGTTAGTGTATTTGGTTTAGATTATATTTGCTCAAACCAAACCAAGCCTTAAGTCCCATCAGATTATATTTACTCAATGATTTTTAGTTCATTTTGTCATTTTTTTTCTCTCGTTTATTTATTTTCTTTTGCGTATCAAATGCTAGTTTACTTATGAATTGCACACTATGTACACACATACAGACATATATGCATATGTCTATGTGTTTAATGAGTTGAATTATATGTTGTTGTTGTTGTTGTTGTTGTTGTTTTTTTTTTTTTTTTTTTTTTTTTAAAAAGCAAGCAACAAAAGCCTTTATGTGTTGTTGGCATGCTAATGTGTGCCCCTGCAATGAAACTCAAGTTTTGGCTTGGTCGATACCTTTTGACAACCTTACTAATAGGAAAAAGGGCAAGATGCTCTAGGAATCTATCTTACTAATAATAATAACCAAGGGCCTTTTATATACCATGTCATTGTAAAGCTACAACTTAGAGTAGGCCTTACCTTCTATGAAATACAATTTCATGCACTTTGCACCCCTTTACTTTGACCTAAGTTTCACCTTGTTTTTAGTTTCAATTGTGACAGTCAAAAGTTTACATATTTTTGGTCAAGTTTCAATGTCAATCCTCTATCAAAAATTTCCCATCAACTTTGACGGGGTCTAAGCATATGAGTGGATAACACTTTCACCCCCAAGTTTCACTTTAGTGTTTAATGAGTTGATTTATATTGTAAAGTAGCTCAAATTATCAGAAGTCATGTTATTGGGTTTACTTGTCTATATTCTGCTCTGTTCTCTTTTAAATTGTATTATTCTGGTCATGATTTCTTGAACTAGTAAATTGTTTGGTTGAGTTGTTATTTAATTGGAGCCTCGACTTGAAATTTTTGTTGAGCTGGTTTGTTTGAATAGGAAACAAAATAAAACAAACTGAAAAGACTATAATGCTTCGCTTAAGAAAATTACTCCTTTTAATGTTATCTTGAAAACTTTTTTTAGAGCTTTACTTGGTATGGATCGGACAATTATTTGCTATGTTTGATGAGGCAGTTTGTAATGGTGGTTTCTAGGTTTGGTTCTATGTATCCATTATTGAACTTTTTGAAGGCATACATAATGTTGTAATTATTGAAGTTATCGTTACTTGGTATTTATTTATTTATTTTGTTTCTTTGAGATTCATATGTTTGTGGAATTGCAGGTAGTGGCTGATCAAGTCTGTCTTAGTCTCTTGCCTACTAGTGAGGGTAGTTGGTTTACTGCTGCAAGGGCCTTGAGGTATTTTTTGCTAATTATTTCATAGCTCGTACCTCTTGATGACTTATTCATTCCTGGAGCCTTAATGTTAGACATTTCTACGCCATGCTACTTTTTTGGGTTTAAACTTTCTTCACAAAGTGTTCAAATGACCACTAAAATTTGAATTTCATTCAATGTATGTGTTCTATCCGCACAAAACTACTCTATTATTAGCCTAACAACTTTGCCTTTGTTGTGGAACCTGTTATTGTTTGTTTGGGCATTCTCTCAAGTATCATCACTAATCTCATCTAGGTAAATCACAGGTTTTGAATTCGATGAATCTATCTATGTTTGGTATAAATTGACTGGTTCTGTTAAAGTGTGCAACCCTCTTAAGGTTGTACACCATATGCACCCTAAGTATTAACCCTTGGATTAGAAAGAAATGATCAGGACCATTGAATTGTTTAATTGGGAAAAATGGAAACCTGGGCAACCGGTTAACCCTTTCGTCTCTCTCTCTCTCTTCCCTCGGCAACTCTCTTTTTCTTCTATTCCTCTTTGCTGCTCTCACCATTTGTGTAAGGTTCACTGTGTCATGCCCCAAGCTCCGTGACAATGCCGCACACTCATTTAAGTGAGCATGCAAGGCTTAGAGTCCAATCACATAACCCACAATGTAAAATACTCAAATTAAATCCTTAATTATCATAATGCTAAAATTCATAAAAATAAATAATTCTTATCATATGAAATTGTCCACCAAGTCCACTAATATAATCCACTAACAAAATAATAATCCAAGTACTTAAATCATAATCCTACTCTCGGCACTCCCCCAAGTAAAAACCCCACGTAGCTCTACTCCTCAAAATCTGAAAAAAATAAATAAAATAAGGGTAAGCTAGACAGCCTAGTAAATAACCAACCATCACTGCTAGCTGGATCAAGTATACAAAAAAAATAAATAGTCGATAACCAATAAATATAATTTTTGCTACAATTCAATAAATGAACAATTATTTGTAAGATGGCTTCATAGTTAAAAATAAACAATGTACTATACATTTTAATTGAAAGCCAACAAGATAATTCAAAGTAAATTCGTCGTTCAAATCGATGGTTCAATATTCAGATGGTTCAATGATTTGATTCACAAAACCCAAGTCTTGGTGACTACGGTCACTTAGCCCGTGACAAGGCCCAAAACCACACATAGGCCGGTGGTAAAGCCCCAAAAGAAACTAGTTTCTGTGCCAATAAATAACCCCCATTGGCTAGGGTCCAAATCGTAGTCAGATTAGAGTGATGTTCAAAATTCAAACAATACACAAATTTTAAATAAAACATTCAATATTTTCAGAATAAACGTTTAGTACAATTTTCAAAATAGTTCCACAAAATATTCAAATAATTTTCATAATAATATTTGATGTTGTTTTATACTTGACCCATATTTATTTTAAGAGAACATGAAGGCTATAAATAAATACTTATAATTTTAAACGATTCAATAGGAATAAAAATGTACCAACAGTGATAGAGGGTTACTTACACCAAACGCTTAGAAATAATATTCCAATACCAACTCCAAACACCCAGCTCCACCACTTCAATCACACAAACCTAATAAACAAAACCTTAAATAAATTAATATTTTTACGTGTTACATACACCCACAAAAAGCCCAACCATATTAGATTAATGTATTGTTTTAATATCCAAGTGATTAAACCATTCAACCCAACTTTATAGCCAAACACACCCTTACCCATGATACAAAACTCCATTGTTTCTATTACCCACCCAAAGTTACACTTACACATTGCACCCAATTCTCAAAACCTAAGTAGGTACCTATAGATCTTCCAAATCCCCTTGATGCATTGATTGTTAAATTCCTCAACATAAACTTAATAATTAACAGTAAAGACAGATTTTACCTTAACCAATGGGTGTCCCAAAATCACCAACGTGCTGCCTCCAATCCTTATTGCAGCCTCACTTGAACCTCTCTTCTCTTTTTCTTTTCTTTTTTCTTTTATCTTCTCAAACCCTAGCCGCCTATGGAGCAATTCCCAGCCTTTGTTTTGTTTGTTTTCCAAGACTTAAAGCCACAATAGGTGGGCTTATTAACCTAATTTCTCAAAGTTACAAAATTACCCATCTAAATAATAGGAAATATAATGCCATCTCATAACTAATTCTTTGATATTAATAAATGACCCATAGAAATTAATTTAATTATTAATCTATCCAATAAAATAATCCTACACACAACTTGGGTTTTACACACTGTGTAACCCTTGATTTCTAGCAACAACTACTAGCCTCTGTTGGGTTTCATTGTTGAATCTCAGCACTACCCTTGATTTCCATCGACAAGATAATAAGGCATTCTCTCCAACCAGCTATCAGGTATGGAGCTCTGTCTCTCTGTTTGTCTGTCTGTCTGTCTCTTTCTCTATATATATTTGTCCTTTTCACTTCAGCGATTTTCCCTATACCCTAAGCCCTCATCCTAACTTCAACCCCTCTATGATTCCCTAAACCCAAAACCCCTCCATCTGCAACAATAAGTTCTATCCCCTTCTCAATCGATTTCTGGACTAATTAGTTTTTTGTTGGGAAGATATAAAAAAGAAGGTAAATTTTGGCTTGATTTGTAGACTAAGGAAATAGACATTAGTAAAAGTTTTTTGTTGAAAACCAAAAAAAAAAGGTAAAATTTGGACTAATTAGTTAAATTAAAAAATTGATAAAATTTTGTGAATCTCTCATCATAATCTTAAATTAATCCAAATATGGTATAGAATACAAATTTTAATAGCATAGTTTTAATACTGTCTATTACATGGTTTATTGAATTATTCATGTTTTAAAACATTAGATGAAATGAATCAAAGATCTTGAGCAACCAACTTCCAGTTAAGTGTTAGCTGTAAATTATGCTTCCTTATTATTTCTAGCTTCGATTCACATTTTCACTGTTAAGTGTTAAGAACTTAAACTTGTGAAGTCTTGCAAATCATGGGCTTGATAGTTTTGATTTTTTTTTTATGTCAATTGTAAATAGTTTTAGGAACATCCTTCTATCTATGGTCTAATTCGACAAATTTATTGAACAATTTTGGAGGAGCTTACAACCATATTCAGACTAGAAGCCTCAACTACACTCAACCTTTCCATGGAGCAAACTAATTTAAACAATGAATTAAACCCCGATATGGCATACAGAACTTTAGGAAACTAATGTGTCCCTGTTCCAATTATTTATTTTCCCTTGTAAGTATAAATTACCATTTCTCTCTCTCTCTCTCTCTCTCTATATATATATATATATATATAAAGTAGCTCTCGACATGTTTGTGTTTGTGTACATGTGTCTTTTGCTTCTTTCTCATTTGTTGAGAATTGATTATGTAAGTTATTTTCTTATTAAAGTAAACATGTTTGTGCTTTATTTTGCTTGCTTTTGCCATGATCTTAACTTTTTCATAATGCAAAAATCATCCATATTGTGATAAGTTTGGAAGAAATAATAGAGGAATCTAGAAGTAAAACCGAAAAACAAGAGAAAACATGTGTCCCTATGCTAAGTGTATTAGGGCACTAATTTTATACTTTAAAAAGAAAACTTGAAGTTAACATGGGAATTGGCGTTATTATTGCATTATTTATGATGTGCATGATATGTGAGCCTAACTTGTGATTTGAGAGAGCTGACATTGGCTTCCAACTTTGTAAATTATTGATCTGAAGTTTTTTCATTTTCTATAGCTTCTATAGGGACATATGTTTATGTTTCTCATTTTTCCATTTGTTACTATGTTTTTGTATGATATAGTGGTTTTGGTCCATGGTGCATTTAGGTTTTTGCTAACTATAACATTCCCCTTTTGCAGTCATAGGATTAGATGAAAACTATCTGTAAATTTGATATCAGTATTATACAACATTCTATGTTTTTTAATTGGTCCATTTGAGAACCATTTCTAATTTTGAGGCCACTAGTCTGTAATATTGTTTGTTTTAGTGTTTTTCTTCAGGTCACTTGTGAAATTATACGAGTTTAATGCAAAATGGATAGTGTTTAAATAATTGTAATGGACATTCTTAGCTGTTGTCTGAGGTTTAAGGCCCCATAAGATCACATTGTGAATTCTTTCAATCCTCAGTTGCACTTGGTTGGGCCAGAGTTTCAGCCTTCCTTCTACCGAATATAAAAAACTTTACAGTTTCTTAACTTGCTGACGTACCAGCGAAGATAGTTAGTGCTTGTGTCACATCTTCGAATTTGAGAGGGGCTTTCTTCTTTTTTCTTAAATTATAGGCATTGAGGTGACGGTGCTAGAGAATGAAACAAAAGATGTGGGTTTCATTAACCAAACTGTTCAAGTTATTTACATTTTCCGTTTCTTCTTAAGATGGTAATTGTTACAATTTCTATGTTCAAATAGTTGTCATTTTGAGCAGTTGGCTATCCTAGTTAACAATCTCATTATGTATAGTTGGTTATATGCACTTTTTTAATTTTATTTTATTTAATTCTATGATTAAAGGCTTGGGATGTTTATGATGAGGCTTAAGAAACTTGTACATCCTACATGAACATTTCAAGAGCCCTTTGAGGCACTTTGACCAATTATAAAACTCAAAAAGACTTTTGTACCAAATTTCCAGCACATTGCCTACACAATAGTCCTCTTTCAAGGTCATATCTCTTATAGTATTTTGAACCACACTTTAAAAATTTTACATCACCTAGCCTCCTTTGTTATCTTTATTTTGACATAAGATGGGCCACTTTTGACTTAAATTTAAGGGAGAATTACCTATTTTATTATACTCAGATAGATTCTAACCCATTGTCATTGTTTTTTTTTTTTGGCTATCAAATATCTTTTGAAACACAATGAATTCATCCAAGATCAACAAGGTTAAAAACTAGACTCAAATATATTTTTGGAAAGTGTCATAAATTTTCAATGAGGCAATTTGGAGAAAATGAATTAAAAGTCAACACCTCAAATATGTTTTTGTCCAAAATGACAAATGTGTACATTTTAAAGTCAAACCTGTACTTATTCAAAATTTGAGATGTCACTTTGTCCCTGTCTGAATCTGCAGCTGCCTATGAAGCACGGGTGTGGGTACGTATACGGGTACGGGTACACCGATACGGCAAATTCTTAAAAAAGTAAGGTACGGGTACGGTTGGAGTACGTCAATTTTTTTAAAAAAAATTATAGCTAAACATCTAACATACAAATCAAAGTTTCAATATCAAAACTAAAAGGAGAACATCGAGAACAACTTCTCTAAAAACATATATAATTCTTTCTTCTTCTTTTTTTTTTTTTATTGTCTAAAACATGATGTAAAAGATGGCAAAACCATGATTCATGAGTAAAGGGTGTTGGAAATAAATTACTTGATGATTTTTGAAGTTGAAAGAATAATAAAGGCTACAACAAATTCTAGTAGCTGCACAAAAAAAAAAAAAAAAAAAAAAAAACCTCGCTGTACACATGTCGTACCCACGACATACCCAAACGTATTTGACGTACCTAGCATGTATTCAGAATACCCGTACAGCCGTATCGGTGCATGCACCCACACCCAGTAAGTACCCGGTACTTGTGCGACACCATTTTTGGAGTACCCGTGCTTATAGGCAGCTGCTAAATTCATTACTCTCTTACAATAGAACCTCAAACTAGCTTGGGATGAATTTCATCATAAAGAATTAAAACCATTTTGAAGAATGTTTCCTATACCTGGATGGTTTATCATCTAGAAAAATTGCAAAGTCAAATATAGTTGAAGCAATAAGCTTGACTGTTAGCCTTGTGCTATTTTGCTGCCTCTCCAATTTAGCTAGGCATTGGACTAGATATCTTGTCAAAGGCAAACTTAGATGGAATTAGTTTCTTGATTAATTTTGTGAATGTAGAGCAAAGAGTTTCATAATTTTTTCTTTATTAATAAATTAGGTCCTAAATATTGTATTCTAGTCAACCATTTTGTGTTTGAAGTGTGAATTTTATATAATACACTTTCATAGATATATAGATCTAGAGAATCTATTTACCTAAATATCTATGCTTATCATTTATGCATGCGACTCTTCTTAGTAATGTATGATGTATCTAGGGAATTGTCTCTATTAATGATGTGAATGAAACTATTTGTACTGATGGTCAGACCACACCCTCCATGCCTTTCTATGCCTCTTTCCAACCCGACCCCCTCTCCAACTATGAAGTACACACACAATACTCCTTGGCTGCACCCAAACCATGCTAAACACAGATGGAGCTAGTAACTATAATTGCATTACAATCCATTTTTTAAAAAATATATACAAATATATATATATATATATATATATATATATATATATATTATAGGAGCATATTCGGGCTCAAAATCTGATATCAAGATTTATTTAGTATTTGTGTGTGTGTGCGTGTGTGTGTGTTGGGGGGTGGTTTAAGGGGGCAATTTTTCTAATCTTAATAACTCACACACCATAACCACATGTTGCTAAAGAAGTCTAAACCTATTCAATACCTCCAAAGGGCCGCACCCAAAAGTCAAACCATCTCTCAATAGTAGTAATGTATATAAAAATTTAGATAACCTAACCTTTCACCTGCACATACAATTAGAACTACAAACAGCCTAAGTTCCAAGTTAAACCTCTCAATATACTAGAAACAAGCTAACTATCCCAATTAGTTACAATACCCCCACATTGTCATGCAACGGGTAACAAACAAGAAAACTCACTTAAAAAAGTTAGCCATGATGATATTATTTGAATTCATCGATCCTACTTATATATTCAAGATCACCCATTCAAACTTCCAATATGGAATGGGATTGTTACACTTCCTCTAATTAGAAAGCCTAGAGGGCATAGGCCCTAGAACCTTGGGCTAAGACTGAAGCTTACGGATGCTCTCTAGGACAAGATTATGGGCAAAATCTCTTGATCAAAATTTTGACCAATTCAAATTCAGCTGACTTATTTGAATTCAAATTTTTGCCAAAATATTGGTTTTACTTTAACATTGATGCTTTCTTTGTCATTGCTTTTCTTGTTCTACAAAATAAACAAAAAAGTAAACAGTAGTGTGTTCATACCAAATAAACAAACAAATAAATAACTAGTAGATGGAATATAACAGCCAAATAAATACAAACAAATAAATATTAATGAATTGAACATTGAAACTTCTGTCCTTCACTCTCAAAACAAGATCATAATATGCCCTAATATGGCTGGGAATACACACCCTTCTTCAAAGGAGTTGAAAAAGGATCTATGTGTGGGTCGAAATGTCCTCAAAAATGAAAAAGAATTTTCTTGTTTGCTCACCATAGTAGACAGATATCTCAAAATCACCAATCCAAAACCTTCATCTCATGGTAATGTTTGACACTTCCATTATGCCCACAGTTCTGCAGAAAGTGTAAAAGCCTGGCATATACATACAACATTGACATGCATTGACAAAAGAAAATAAGACATTTTTCTATTCATCAGAGTATTCTTATTGAAAGACATTACATGTAAACGAAAGTAAATGCCCTACGGGCTTACAGCTTTCCAAGCCAACACTTGGACACAAAAAACTGAGTTCTAACTCATCTACATATTAAGCCCGTGGCTTGATTTTACATGTAACATCAAAATAACAAAATAACTAAAAAGAAGAGTCTTCAACTCCAAATCCTCCCTAGCTAAACCCTTGGAGGTTACATATCACCTGCACCTGAAAATGAAGTTCCCATATAGGGTGAGCCACAGCCCAGCAGAGATATACTAAACCAAATATAAGAATTGACTAAAGTAATAGCATTCGATAGATGGTTAACACTTAAAATTCAATTGCATTGGAATACAGTTTCATGACCATTATGTCCATGATACGTTTCACTTCCCATTATTTAACCAACTTTCCATTATACAAACATGGCTCAGAACCTGGCCGAACAATAAAATGAGAGTATATCTCATATTAATATTACTTCCAATATCAATTATTCAAATGAGGCTAAGGCTCGTACTAAAACACTTCCATAAATCAATAAGTACACAAATTTGCTGTACTAATGGAGTCCATCCCCTTTCTCCTCCCAAACAGGTTTGAGAGTCCATCCCTTATCTCCCCTCAAACCATGGAGTACATCTCCTATCTCCTCCCAAACAATATGCATATACAATGTATTTAACACTTGTCATATACACTATTCAATCAATACACATATTTGCTGTATTAATTCAACAGTCATATTCAACGACTTATTCAATGTAATTAGTTTCAGTTTTCCCTAATCAGCATGCAATGTCTACAACAATCACGACTATCCTCTACCGACAGCCCAAAACAGTTATTTCTAAACAGGAAATAAGTGTACCAACAGATATAATCTCAACATTTTCTTAGGTGAGTGATTAAATTATCCAACTACACCATTCAATCTCATCACTCCCCAATTTCATGAATTAAACTTAATTCCACACTTTTACCAAAATTAATTATACAAATTAATTTGTTTTCAACGGTTAGGGCTTTTTCCCCTTTTCTCAAAATCAACCCTACGGTTCAATTTTCCCTATTTGACACTATCAATGCCATTTTTCAAGTCTTACAAACATATGGAGTTAAATATATGAAAACCCCCTTTTTCCCAATTTATAAATCAAACCCTACCTTTCCCAAAAATTACCAAATAATACCAACATATCAAAGTGACCAAAACTTATGACAAAACGTATAGAATGGATTAAGGTATCCCTACCTCGAAAATAGAAGACCAAAGGAGAAGATGACCAAAACCCAAAGTGCTCCAAATCCTCCCTTTTTTAGATTAAAAGAAAGCCCTCGCGAAGCTCTACCTTTCTTCCAAAGGAACTAGGGTAGAAGACCATCGGGAGTAGATCAAATCTTAGAGAGAAGGTAAGGGTAAAGAGAGAAACTCTCAAACGGCGGTTTTTAAAAGTTAAGAGAGAAAAAGTAGGTCAAAAAGTGATCCAAAAAGTGAAATCTCGGACTGATGTAATCGATTCCCCGATCGAGTGTGGAAAGCCCCGCTCCAGTGTCAGACACAGACTTACGCTTGAGCGTGAAAAGAGCCACTCGCGCGTCGATTGCACACTTCCAGAAGTTTTGCAGGCGATGGTCCCCGCTCGAGCGTCAAACTCCCGCTCGAGCGGAGGGACAAAAATCAAAAGGGTCACGCTCGAGCGTCAAAACTACCACTCGAGTGGACGAACTGCAGAGCAAAGTACTGGGAGATGGAAAATTACGCTCGAGCATCAAAACTCCCGCTCGAGCGGAGAAGCAACAACGAAGGGCCCGCTCGAGCGTCAAAATATCCGCTCGAGCGTGAAGGCCAAAATCTGGGCATCAACTTTTGGTTTCAAAGTACAACCAACCTGTTTCAAACCTGCCCAACACAACCCAAGACTCAAATACAAAGAGTAAAGGCTAGAAATGAGAATGATACAACAACAAGTCCACGGAACCAAGTCCGGAATACAGTATACAAAAGGAAGGGAAAACCGGGATCGCTATGACCTCTCCCCCTTAAAGAATTTCGTCCCCGAAATTAAGTACAAGTTTTCAAAAACAAGTTTTCTCTATTTCCCACAATATGACAACATAATATTAAACAACCTGACCCATTACCGGTCAATCTCATCTCTTTTCAAGAGGAAAATCACATCATATAACTCGATATGCATTATTAACACGCTTTCTTTTGAAATTTACCAATTTCAACACATTTTTCACAATTCCATAACATTTGCAACATTAATATCATGCTTGCATTTCCACAATATATTTAACATACACAATGTTAAAACAAACTTCCATTTCAAGGCAAGTTCTACTACATTTTCATAAACCAAAACATTTGCAAGGTTTTACAACTTAAGACATATATAATGCTCTTAACGTTTAATAGTATTACAAAATCTCAATACATGATTACACATCAACAAACATGTCCGGATATTCTCACGGACTTCGAACTCACGTTCCCAAGTGGCTTCCTCCACTCCGTGATGCTTCCATAAAACCTTTACCAAGGGAATGGTCTTGCCTCGCAAGACTTGTTCCCGCCTATCCAAGACTCAAACCAGCCTCTCCTCATACGAGGCATCCTCGTCAACCTCTAAGTCGGTCCAATCCAATACATGCGATGGATCTGGCTCATACTTCTGAAGCATACTAACATGAAACACGTCATGTACCCCGGACAACTGCGGCGGCAAAGCCAAGCGGTATGCAACCTCCCCAATCCTCTCAAGGATTTCAAAGGGCCCAATAAATCGAGGGACAGCTTCCATTCTTCCTAAACCTCATCAATCCTCTCCTAGGTGATATTTTCAGAAAAACATGATCACCCACCTCAAATATCAACGGTCTCCTCCTACGGTCGGCATAACTCTTTTGACGACTCTGGGCTGTAACAAGCCTCCTACGGATAAGCTCAACCTTCTCCGTCGTTTCTCGAACCAACTCCGGGCCCAACAAAGGTGCATCACCCACTTCGGCCCAACAAACTGGAGACCTACAAGGTCGGCCATACAAGGTCTTAAATGGTGCCATACCGATACTCGACTGGAAACTGTTATTGTAGGCAAACTCCACCAAAGGCAAGTGCCTCTCCCACGACCCACTAAAGTCAAGGACACAACCTCGAAGCATGTCACGACCCCAACCCCCCTAGTAGGATGGTGCCGTGATGGCCAGTAATCCGCAATTACCGAAGGCCAACTAACAAGAATCATACATATCAGAGAATAAAATATGGGGCTCACAAATGCGGAAGCGATAAATCAAATACAAAGTGTCCATGAGAGCAGTGCCGAGGTCAAATATGAATGACTTAAAACTTTACATCTTGGCAATGCAACAAAACAAAGTACATATTACAAATCTTGATCAAAAGGCTTCTAAGCCGACGTATACAAAACACACAAATTCAAGCCAAGAAGCATAATCTTCAAGATTTGCCGACGTAAAATAACATTGCCGGCGTAACACAGTGTTGCCGAAGTAAATGCAAAATAAAGCCGACGTGGCCAGAATCCAAAACAAGCTTTACAAAATAGATGTCTAGGCGTCGCCGACGTCCTGTTCATCACCTACATATATATATAGAGAGGGTGAGTACAAATACTCAGTGAATAGTGCTAGAAATAAAGGTTTTGCATGAACAATAGCCGAAGTCTGATCAAATCAAAGCATACTAAACCATACAAGTATAGCCGAGGTTCTCTCAAGGCAAAACACATCAAGATATAACGAATCGAGGGATGAACCGTATTCATCTAACAAATCTTACAAGTTTCAAGATTGCTTACTGACATCGGCAAAACGCATCAAGCTTTCCAAATCGAATATATCCACGCGGTAAACCGTCAGTGGCAAAACGAGGATTTCTCTATCCATAGTTGGTGGGTCAAAGGTACTGTGAAAGTTTATAGTCCTCTAGCACAAGGGACTGGTGTTACTTAGGCCGTAGCCCTTTTTAACACAGTAGCTTCAAAGGAAGGACCGTATCCTTTTTAACACATAGTACTGCGAAAGTTTATAGTCCTCCAGTACAAGGACTTTTACACTTAGTGCTGCGAAAGTTTAGAGTCTCCAGCCAAGGGACTTCTCAAAGATAACATCAAGCAAACTTATACTTGGTACATCGAGGTAAGGCTAATTATTCATGCTTAGCAAGACTTTCATCAAAAACAAAACAAGACTTTCAAAAGCTTTATAACATAGCTTTACTAAAAGCACACTCACCTGAATCTTCTCGGTGCAAACTCGAAGTAAGAGTCAAAGTCCTACAATCACATGGCAAACCATACTTCTCAAAACAACTTTCACTTACAAGTGAGGATTCCGGCATTCACCGGATCTAAGCTAGTGACAAAACAAAACATGCTGAAAATCATGACTCTTCATTCAAAACTTGAGATTTCAAGCTAAGGTCCCGAAAACATGGACCTGGGCACCCACACAAGGTAACCGTGCAAGAACAAACACAAAAACGTGGTTTCTGCTATGCACTCCTAGATCAAAACAAGGCTTTTTCATCAAAACGTACGAACATCACTTCCTTTTTCAAAAATCCACTTCAAAACCGATGAATGGCATGCAAGACAGATTCGATCATGCAATGCAGCTTGAAAGACGACAAGAATGTCTATCATAGAACAAGAATCTTACCTCAAGACTCAAATCAAACGGTTCGATCTTCCAGATCAAGTCCGGAGCTCGACTCTCTCTAGAACTCCTTCTCGAGAGCTTCTCTCTAAAAACAAGGTTTTGAGACAAATGAATTTGTCTCAAGGTCTGCCGGCTGTCTTAAGATACAGCTCGCGACAACGTGCACTGTCAGATTGGCTTAACCCAAAAAGGTGATGATTGATAGACAAGTCTCTGACAAAGCGTATGCACGAAAGCTAGGGAAAAGCGCATCGGCTAACAAGGACATCGGCCAAAGACAGACTTCGGAAACTAGTTAATCAAGACGTCGGCCGGGGAGGACAGCACGTGACTAAGCTGTGCCAAACAACTTGCCAGGTTGTGCCACAGCTCGGCCTAGGCCATACCTGCCAGAACAAAAATCAAAATGTCTCGGCTACGCGCCGAGGTTAAGGTGGAAGTCAACTAAGTGGTTTCCAAAAATGATTCTAAGTGCAAAGGCTCAAGGCAGATCTAAGCACAGGATGACCTCGGTTACACGCCGAGCAAGGGACAAAATCACACAAGTAGCACTTAAGCAAAACAAGACAAGGCTGACAAATCAGCATATCAAGACAAATCAGATTAACAAAGCTACATCATAACAAGTCAAAATCACATATGAAGCATGTAAGCATGACTAAGTCAAGATGGGTTGTTACATCCTACCCCCCCTTAAAGAAGTTGGTCCCAAACTTAGATTAACCTTGCTCTAAGAATAACTCTGGATGTCGAATCCTCATTTCCTCTTCATTTCCCAGGTGGCATCCTTGCGTAATGCTCCTTCCATTCGATCTTACCATTGGTATGACTTGTTCCTCAATGTCTAACTTGTCTGCCAACGAATAGACATCGGCTTCTCTTCATAGCCAAATTCTCGCTAACTTCGATCCCAGAGTGGTCAATCACATGCATGGATCTCGGACATACTTCTTAGCATCGAAATATGAAACACACTATGAAACTTGGCTTAATTCTGGTGGCAAGGCAAGTCGGTAGGCAACAGTGTTAACCTTATCAAGAATCTCAAATAGCCCAATATAGCGAGGTGCTAACTTACCCTTCTTCCCAAATCTGGAAACTCCCTTCATTGGTGAAACTTTCAAAAACACATGATCTCACTTCGAACTCTAAGTTATTCCTTCTCTGGTCGGCATAGCTCTTTTGTCGGCTCTGGCAGTTTTAATCCTCTGCTGGATAAGTTTAATCTTCCTGTTGTTACTTGAATCAAATCGGGACCAAGTAGAGCTTTGTCCCCAACCGGTCCAACATATTGGCGACCTGCATTTCTCCCATACAAAGCCTCATACGGTGCCATGCCAATGCTAGCCTGATAACTGTTGTTGTAAGCAAATTCCACTAATGGCAAATGCATTCCCCAACTTCCTTGGAAGTCCAAAAACATAGTCTAAGCATGTCTTCGAGTGTCTGAATTGTCCTCTCTGTTTGTCCATCCGTCTGCGGATGAAAAGCTGTACTAAATCTCAGCTCGGCTCCAAAGGCTCTTTGTAGGCTCTGCCAAAATCTCGAAACGAACTTTGGATCTCTGTCTGACACAATGGACATCGGTGCCCCATGAAGCTAACAATTTCATTCACATATAATAAGGCAAGTTGGTCGGCGTTGAAGGTGGTCTTGACAGGTAAGAAGTGCGCTGACTTAGTTAGCCTATCAACCACAACCCAAATCGAATCCATCCCTTCTGTGTCTTCGGCAATCCAATTACAAAATCCATGGAGATATTGTAACGACCCAGAAATCCTTTCCTCCGCTCGAGCGGAGGAGTGGCCGCTCGAGCGGACTTTTGGGGTTTCCAGCACTTTTTCAGACGGCCTGAGATTCTGGGAGTTGTGGTTCTCCGCTCGAGCGGGGGAGTTTACGCTCAAGCGGACGACTTTGTTGGTCTGCGCGCTCGAGCGCAAGGTTGGGCGCTCGAGCGGGTCGCCTGGGTAAGTTTGATTCTGAAGCATGTGGATTCATTTTGATGTTCTTCTTAGTGTATTTCAAATGTTCTTACCTTATTTTGGGATATTAATTGAGATGATAATATGATGGTAGAGTAAGATTGGATCAAAAACTTTATTTTGAATAAATTGTTTGCGACCAACCGTCACTCATTTGTCCTTTTCTTTTTCCACACTTTGAGTTTGGATGTGAGGTTCGAATCGTTGGAAAGCTTATTTCCGGGGCTTCAATTTGGACACAAGAACGACCTAAAACGGAGTCCGAATGGGAGAGTTACGCATGTTTGAAGTTTCGGGATCTGTGCTGAAAGCAGGTCCGCTCGAGCGGGAATTTCTCCGCTCGAGCGGAAATTACGGACAGCAGCTTTAAAAAACGGGTTTTGAGATCATTTCTTCCATTTTTCTTTTTCTTTCTTCTTCCCTCTTGCATAGGTCCGAAACCCTAGCCCAAAACCTTTGATTTTCCTCCACATTTATCAACAATCCACCATGATTCTTGCATCAAGATTGGAGAATAAGAGAAGATTAACGTTTTCAACCGATTGAAACGTGGATTTGCGAAAGGTTACTCCTCAAGCTTGCTCTTTTGTTGATCCTTGAGGTAAGGGTTCTAATACTCTTCAATACTTACATTAAGAGCTTGATTTGTGGTATTTCCATTGTATTGATGTTCAAATTTGTATTTTTGAGCATATAGAGTAGATTATGAGATTTGGGAAATTTGGGGTTTGAAGGTGTTGAGAGTTAAATTGATGAGTTAAAATGGTGGATTGTAAATCCTAAATGTATAATTATTGAGAATAGTGGAATATAAAGTGGTGATTTAAGAAGTTGGAACTTTTGTTGACAATCTTCATTATTTCTTGAAACCCTTAGTGATTGATGTTGATAACCCATGAATTGGGCCAAATTGGAAGTAAAATAATGAAATTGGGGTGTTGAATGATATGTGAACAAGTTTAATTAGATCTCTAAGATGTTTTGAAATAATGTTAAAAATTACGAATGAATCTTGTTATGGGTCTTGTAAGTCATGTTAAAATGAGAAAGGAAATTAGGGGAAATAATTTAAAGAATTAATGTAAGACTTCATATGTGTGTAGGACACGCTTCGGGAGGAATAAATGCTTCGCCAATGCACTGTGAGTAATAGTACGCCGTATATACATTTTTCTTACTGTTAATGATTATTGTACTAACGTTCTGTTCCTCGTAAGTGAGTACACTAGCATTATGTCAGTTGGGAATCAGTGTGAACGTTGAAAGAGTCGCGTACATCAGTATGACTTTAGAATCATTATGTTCTGCCTATTATGTAAAGTAACCCTCTGTCATCTATAAGGAATTATATCGTTCTTTAGTACATAAGTGGAACTTATGTTCATCTTTGAATGATGGAATCTGAATCAAGAGTATTTCGTTATATAACACATGAACTTGAGATCGTTCAGACCTTAAGACATGTAACCCATGTTAGAATGTGAAGTGTTCTACCCTTATGGAATGTAATGATATATTCGCTCTTAATCATATTCTGTTATTTACGAGACAACTATACTGACAGTTCATATGCACATTCTGTTATCTGCAAGTTAGTGGCATTAATTCATGATGAATAAGTGAAATGTAAACAAGTGAAATGTGAGCACATTATGAAACTACAGTATTTAGGTACCTTCGGAATTAATGGTTGATGTTAACACTTTATTAAATGTAACCTAATTATGCTAACTCATCTGAATGATAAAAAGGAACCGTGTGTCTGTGCGTGACAGTAAGGCCAGTCTGTTCTGATGACATCTGTGGTTATTCTGTTATTTCTGTTATTTCTGTTACTTCTGATATCTCTGGACCTATGGTCGTTCTGTATCTGTAGGCCTATGGTTGTTCTGTATATACTGGGCTTAAAGTTATTCTGTTAAGAAAACTGGACCCATGACTGTCTATGACTTAATTACAGGATGTTGTTAACCATATGTGTTCTGTATTGATAAATACACGAATATATATTACAATTCATGTTCAGCATTGACTTGTTATGTGCTATTATTCACTGAGCTTGACTCACTTTATTTTATGTCTGTCTCTGTAGGCACTCAACCTGGAGGTCAGCCTTTGCCTGTGGCTACCGTCACCCAGTCGTCAACCCCTGAGTATCTAAACCCTTAGAAGATGACCGCTCATGTTATGGAGTTTTACTAAATTATCAATTTGTACCCTAAATGTCTTTTAAGCTTGATGTTGTGTAATCCATATATCTTCCCATGTTTTCGTTATACGCCCGATCTTAAGGGCTGGGTCTGTATATATATATATATATGTATTTAGCTATCTCTAGATGCACATCATTGTATATTTATCTGCATTATGTTCTGTCTGTGATCCTGGCATATTAGTGGTAATGGATATTATTTTACGTTATTATATGATATTAAATGCTTCCGTTCAGGCCCCGTATGATATGTATATCAGGTTTAGTGTCTGTTTTCGAATGGGTCATGCCCAAATTTTTAGGGGCGGGTTTGGGGCGTGACAGATATGCTCCCATTTCCATTCAGGGATCGGCAAAGGTTGAAGAAGTCCAGCTGGTCTCTGATGTTCTGCTTTCACTTGTTGACAATGTAAACACTGGGACACGAATTCGGCTATCTCTCTTTTCATATTCGGCCACCAAAAGGTCTGTTTTACATCTTGGTACATCTTGGTATTTCCTGGATGAACAGCAAACTTGGAAGCATGAGCTTCCTGCAAAATCTTCCTTCTCAGTTCTGGGATGTCGGCCACACATAACCTTCCCTCAAACTTGAGCACTTGGTTTTCAATTGTATACCCTGACCTCGGCTTTGTAACAATCTCATCGGCTACCCTTTTTAAGAATCCATCTTCCATTTGTCTTGTCTTTACCTCATCAATAATAGTCGGCTCCACTGTTACCAAGGTCAAACATGCCAAATTTCCCACTATCCTTCTGCTCAAAGCGTCGGCTACGCTGTTAGCTTTACCTGGGTGGTATTGAATCTGCATATCGTAGTCTTTCAACAACTCCAGCCATCTTCTCTGTCTCAAATTCAATTCTTTCTGAGTGAACAGGTATTTTAAACTCTTATGGTCCGTAAAAACTTGACAAGAAGCTCCATACAAATAGTGGCGCCAAATCTTCAAAGCAAATACCACGGCAGCTAATTCCAAGTCATGGGTAGGATAATTCTTTTCATGTGGCTTCAACTGTCGAGACGCATAGGCTATGACTTTGCCCCCTTGCATCAGTACGCAGCCCAAACCCTTATGCGATGCATCACTGTAGACATGGAATTCTTCATTACCTGATGGAAGTACAAGTACTGGTGCGGTAACTAACCTCGTCTTCAGTTCTTGGAAGGCTGACTCCCGATGTTCAGTCCACTCATACGATGTTCCCTTCCTAGTCAATTCCGTTAGCGGAATGGCAATCCTCGAGAAATCCTTCACAAATTTCCTATAATATCCTGCCAAACCCAGAAAGCTTCGAACCTCGGTCACATTTGTCGGCGTCGGCCAGTTCACTACGGCTTCAATCTTACTAGGATCAACCGAGATGCCCTCTTCATTAATCACATGACCCAAGAATGAGATAGTGGAAAGCCAAAACTCACACTTATTAGATTTAGCATACAATTTCCGGTCTCTCAAAATCTGTAAGGCAAGTCTCAAGTGGTTCTCATGTTCAGTTCTACTCTTAGAATAAATCAGTATATCATCGATGAAAACAACCACAAACTCATCTAAGTATGGCTTGAAGACTCTGTTCATTAAATCCATAAAGGCAGCAGGGGCATTGGTTACTCCAAAAGGCATCACTAAAAATTCATAGTGGCCATATCTCGTTCGAAAAGCAGTCTTCTCCACATCTTCGGCTTTAACTTTCAGCTGATGGTAGCCCGACCTAAGGTCAATCTTAGAAAAGACTCGTGCTCCTTGCAGTTGGTCAAGTAGGTCATCAATCCTAGGCAATGGGTACTTGTTTTTAATGGTGACCTTATTAAGTTCCCTGTAGTCTACACAAAGACGGAGTGTGCCATCCTTCTTCTTGACAAACAATACGGGCGCTCCCCAAGGTGAAGTGCTTGGCCTAATAAATCCCTTGTCTAGCAGTTCCTGTAGCTGCAGTTTCAATTCTCTAAGTTCGGCTGGGGCCATTCTATAGGGTGTTTTGGAGATCGGCTGTGTCCCCGGGATAATTTCAACAGTAAACTCTATTTCCCTATCAATTAAGTGACCAGGCAACTCATTTGGAAATACATCGGCAAAGTCGTTGACGACGGGGATGTCGGCTAAACTAACATTTCCACTCTGCTCACCCAGTATACTACACAAGTAACCTCGGCACCCTTTCCGAATTAACTTATAGGCTCTAACAGATGAAATCAGATAAGGTGGGGGCACTACCCCTTTACCCTGGAAAATAATCTCGGCTAAATGTGGGGGTTTCAGGGTAACTCTCTTCAAAGCACAATCGATAGATGCGTGATTTGCGACTAACCAATCCATTCCCAATATGACATCGAAATGAGTTATGTCCAGAGGCATTAAATCTACTAACAATTCAACGTTCTCAATTACGACTACACATGCCCTATAAATGGATGCAACAATCATGGATCTCCCAGATGGAGTAGACACAGATAAAACATAGTCGAGGGGTTCTATTCTCTGTTAATCTTCTCGGCAAACTTAGCAGATATAAATGAATGCGTGGAACCCGAATCAATCAACACATAAGCAGGTTGAAGACAAATTAGAAGCATACCTGACACCACCGTCTCAGCATTTTGCGTGTCCCCTGGTACTAGCGCAAACACTCTGCCCTGTCTCAGCTGTCCCTTCCCTGTATTATTCTTCTGGACGGAACCCGAGGTACCCTCACTCTTCTTGCTGTTATCGGTCTTCGTCTTAGGGCAGTCTTTCACATAATGTCCCATCTCACCGCATTCATAACAAGCTCCAGAAGTCCGGCGACAAATCCCGAAATGCTGCTTCCCACAATCCGAGCACGTCGGTTTAGCATTACCTTCCTGCTTTGGGTTACCAGTTCGGCCCTTGTTCATCTTTCTCTTGGTGTCCACCTGCACTTGGCGGTTGTCATAGTTTTGCCTCTTCCGCTGGTTCTCTCCTGGGTTCTGGTATCTATTCAAGTTTGCCTCGGCCTGAATGGCCTTGTCTAACACTTCGGCATAGGTCGGCATATTGTGCAGGTTAACTCGGTCTTGAATCGGTCCGCGAAGCCCACTCTCAAATTTTCTGGCCTTCATGTACTCATCATTGGCCATATGGGGTGCGAACCTCGCCAACTCTGTAAAGGCGTGGTCATATTCCGCCACTGTTCGGTTGCCCTGCGCTAGAGTCTGAAATTCCGTAGCTTTGCGATTCCGAACGCTTAAGGGAAAGTGTTTGTTGTAGAATAATTCCAGAAATCTGATCCAGGTTAAGTCGGGATTGCTTGCTCGAACCATCATCCACCATCTACGAGCATCATCATCTAGCGTGAATGTTGCCAACGTTACTTTCTGAGTGTCAGTGCTGGGGAAGATCTCAAATAACTTCTCCATCTCCAAAACCCATGCTTCAGCCTTCATCGGCTCTATGCCCCCTGAAAACCTCGGTGGTTTCATCTTCTTGAACTCCCTGATCAAAGCTATGGTGCCGTCTCCGTACAAGGCTGGCTGCGGAGGAGCTTGCGGCACTGGAGGGGGTGGAGGCGGTATCACATTTCGGCCGTTGGTCTGCTCGGCCGGAGTCGAAGTAGCACTGGCATATTGCTGTCTGGTTTGCCTCAACTCGCGGGCCAAACCTTCAACTAATCTTTCCAATCTGTCTATTCTGTCTTCAGGCCGATCTCGGCCGACTGGAGGTCTACCTCTCCTCATGATGCTAAGAGCATGCAAAGTGTGATTCTTTAAGCAAGGTAAACAAATAATCACACAGACAAGCAACAAGCAAGCATATCAAGATAATGCACACCTTATTCAAATAACAAACACCATGATGCAATTTCTAACATCTTTCTAAGGAAACCCTACGCTCTTTAGGACTCAAAGTGTGCGAACAACGTATACAGAATGCTCTGATACCATTCTGTCACGACCCCAACCCGCCCCTAGTAGGATGGTGCCGTGATGGCCAGTAATCCGCAATTACCGAAGGCCAACTAACAAGAATCATACATATCAGAGTATAAAATATGGGGCTCACAAATGCGGAAGCGATAAATCAAATACAAAGTGTCCATGAGAGCAGTGCCGAGGTCAAATATGAATGACTTAAAACTTTACATCTTGGCAATGCCACAAAACAAAGTACATATTACAAATCTTGATCAAAAGGCTTCTAAGCCGACGTATACAAAACACACAAATTCAAGCCAAGAAGCATAATCTTCAAGATTGGCCGACGTAAAATAACATTGTCGGCGTAACACAGTGTTGCCGAAGTAAATGCAAAATAAAGCCGACGTGGCCAGAATCCAAAACAAGCTTTACAAAATAGATGTCTAGGCGTCGCCGACGTCCTGTTCATCACCTACATATATATAGAGAGGGTGAGTACAAATACTCAGTGAATAGTGCTAGAAATAAAGGTTTTGCATGAACAATAGCCGAAGTCTGATCAAATCAAAGCATACTAAACCATACAAGTATAGCCGAGGTTCTCTCAAGGCAAAACACATCAAGATATAACGAATCGAGGGATGAACCGTATTCATCTAACAAATCTTACAAGTTTCAAGATTGCTTACTGACATCGGCAAAACGCATCAAGCTTTCCAAATCGAATATATCCACGCGGTAAACCGTCAGTGGCAAAACGAGGATTTCTCTATCCATAGTTGGTGGGTCAAAGGTACTGCGAAAGTTTATAGTCCTCTAGCACAAGGGACTGGTGTTACTTAGGCCCGTAGCCCTTTTTAACACAGTAGCTTCAAAGGAAGGACCGTATCCTTTTTAACACATAGGTACTGCGAAAGTTTATAGTCCTCCAGTACAAGGGACTTTTACACTTAGTGCTGCAAAAGTTTAGAGTCCTCCAGCCAAGGGACTTTCTCAAAGATAACATCAAGCAAAACTTATACTTGGTACATCGAGGTAAGGCTAATTATTCATGCTTAGCAAGACTTTCATCAAAACAAAACAAGACTTTCAAAAGCTTTATAACATAGCTTTACTAAAAGCACCACTCACCTGAATCTTCTCGGTGCAAACTCGAAGCAAGAGTCAAAGTCCTACAATCACATGGCAAATCATACTTCTCAAAACAACTTTCACTTACAAGTGAGGATCTCGGCATTCACCGGATCTAAGCTAGTGACAAAACAAAACATGCTGACAATCATGACTCATTCATTCAAAACTTGAGATTTCAAGCTAAGGTCCCGAAAACATGGACCTGGGCACCCACACAAGGTAACCGTGCAAGAACAAACACAAAACATGGTTTCTGCTATGCACTCCTAGATCAAAACAAGGCTTTTTCATCAAAACATACGAACATCACTTCCTTTTTCAAAAACCCACTTCAAAACCGATGAATGGCATGCAAGACAGACTCGATCATGCAATGCAGCTTGAAAGGCGACAAGAATGTCTATCATAGAACAAGAATCTTACCTCAAGACTCAAATCAAACGGTTCGATCTTCACAGATCAAGTCCGGAGCTCGACTCTCTCTCTAGAACTCCTTCTCGAGAGCTTCTCTCTCTAAAACAAGGTTTTGAGACAAAATGAATTTGTCTCAAGGTCTGCCGGCTGTCTTAAGATACAGCTCGGACACGTGGCACTGTCAGATTGGCTTAACCCAAAAAGGTGACTGATGAAGACAAGTCTCTGACAAAGCGTATGCAAGAAGCTAGGGAAAAGCGCATCGGCTAACAAGGACATCGGCCAAAGACAGACTTCGGCAACTAGCTAATCAAAGACGTCGGCCGGGGAGGACGGCACTTGACTAAGCTGTGCCACATCTTGGCCAGGTTGTGCCACAGCTCGGCCTAGGCCATACCTGCCCGAGAACAAAAATCAAAACGTCTCGGCTACGCGCCGAGGTTAAGGTGGAAGTCAACTAAGTGGTTTCCAAAATGATTCTAAGTGCAAAGGCTCAAGGCAGATCTAAGCACAGGATGACCTCGGCTACACGCCGAGCAAGGGACAAAATCACACAAGTAGCACTTAAGCAAAACAAGACAAGGCTGACAAATCAGCATATCAAGACAAATCAAGATTAACAAAGCTTACATCATAACAAGTCAAAATCACATATGAATGCATGTAAGCATGACTAAGTCAAGATGGGGTTGTTACAAAGCATATCCTCAAGGATCTAAATAGTACGCTTGGACTGCCCGTCAGTCTGAGGATGATAAGCCGTACTAAAGGTTAACTTAGTGCCAAGGCACTCTGCAAACTCTGCCACAACCTGGCAGCAAAACGAGGATCTCTATCGAGACAATCGGTCACTGGGACCCCATGCAATCTCATTATGTCCCGGATATACAAGTTGGCAAGATGATCTACCGAATCTCTCACGCGCATAGGGATAAAGTGCGCTGACTTAGTCAACCGGTCTACAACCACCCAAATAGCATCACTACCCCGCTGAGTCCTCGGAAGACCTACAACGAAGTCCATAGTGACATGCGCCCACTTCCACTCGACAATAGGCAAGGGTTGCAACAAACCCGCTGGCCTCTGATGCTTGGCCTTCGCGAGTGGACAATAGGCAAGGGTTGCAACAAACCCGCTGGCCTCTGATGCTTGGCCTTCACTTGCGAACAAGTAAGGCACTTTGACACGAAAACTGCCACATCTCTCTTCATGCCCCTCCACCAAAACTGACGCCCCAAATCACGATACATCTTGGTGCCTCTCGGATGCACCGCAAGGCGTGAATGGTGAAACTCTCGGAGTACCTCCTCTCGGCAGGACTCCGGCACAAACAATCGTCCTCGGTATCTCACACTCTGGTCGGGATACTCAGACAAACCCTTCTCAACCTTCCCGCTGGAGATCTTCTCTCGGAGGGATTCTACCTCAAGGTCACCTCTCTGCGCCTCTAACACTCGAGTCACAAGTGTAGGTTGCGCAATAACAGAAAACAAGGCCGCAGGCTCAACAGATTCGCCCAAAAGCAAATCGAACTCGCCAAGTGCACCCAACATCTCCCACTCCCGGATGGCTATACAAGCTATATCACTAATGGATTTCCTACTAAGGGCATCGACCACAACATTGGCCTTCCCAGATGATAGTGCAACTCAAAATCATAGTCCTCAATGAACTCCATCCACCTTCTCTGCCTCAAGTTTAAGTCTCTTTGTGTAAACAGGTACTTCAAACTCTTATGGTCCGAGAACACCTCGAACCTCTCACCATAAAGGTAGTGCCTCCAAATCTTCAAGGCAAAGATCACTACTGCTAACTCTAGGTCATGTGTAGGGTAATTCTTCTCGTGTATTTTCAACTGACGTGAGCCATAGGCAACCACTTTCCCCTCTTGCATCAACACACAACCCAAACCCTCTCGTGAGGCATCACAATAAACCGCATAACCCAAACCTCTCTCCGGAATAATCAAAACTGGAGTAGTAGTCAATCTAACTTTCAGCTCTTGAAACGACTTTTCACAAATCTCACTCCATACAAACTTGACCCCTTTCCACGTCAATCTAGTCAATAGTGAAGCTAGCCTGGAGAAATCTTTCACAAATCTGCGATAATACCCAGCTAATCCCAGAAAACTGCGGATCTCAAAAACACTCTTAGGCTGTGCCCAATCTTGCACTGCCTCAATTTTGGATGTATCAACTGACACCCCATCCCCGGAAACCACATGGCCTAAGAACTTGACTTCTCCTAGCCAGAACTCACACTTCCCAAGCTTAGCATATAGCTTATGGGCTCTAAGCAACTCAAGCACCACTCTCAAGTGTTCCTCGTGCTCCTCCTCAGAAGGCGAATAAATCAGAATGTCGTCCATGAAGACGACTACAAAACGATCCAAGAATTCCCGGAAGATCCGGTTCATCAAATCCATAAATACTGCCGGTACATTGGTGAGCCCAAAAGGCATCACCAGAAACTCGTAATGGCCATACCGCGTATGGAATGCCGTCTTCGGGATATCCTCCTCCCTGACCCTCAACTTGTGGTAACCCGATCTCAAATCTATCTTAGAGAAACAACGGGAACCCTTCAACTAATCGAACAGATCATCTATACGAGGCATTGGGTACTTATTCTTGACTGTAGCCCGGTTCAATTTCCGATAGTCGATACAAAGTGTCAAGGCACCATCTTTCTTTTTAGCAAAGAGGGCCGGTGCTCCCCATGGCGAAACACTAGGGCGAACAAAGCCATTATCCAGCAACTCCTGGAGCTGAATCTTCAACTCACTCAACTCGGCTGGGGCAAAACGGTAAGGTGCCATAGAAATCGGTGCCGTGCCGGGCACTAAATCAATGGAGAACTCAATCTCACGGTGAGGTGGCAAACCAACGAGATCCTCGGGAAAAACATCCGAATACTCACAAACCACTCTCGATAATACAATCTGGGTCTCATCACACTTACTACTCCAAAGGCTAGCAAGAAGGCCACTAAGCTCACTCCGCCCTCGCGGATTATACACCGGTGGCAACACACTACCAACCTGATCCCCCAATAAATGAAAACACTCCCCGCTCAAGGTACATACTGTGACCCTCTGGCGGTAGCAATCGATAACAGCCCGGTATGACGATAGCCAGTCCATACCCAAAATAACATCAAAACCCGACATGGGCATAACTACAAAAGGAAACGGAAGCCGACGATTGGCGACCTCTATATCGCAACCCCGACACCCTTGTTTCAAAATCAATTCACCCCCAACAGGTGATACAACACATATAGGAGATGCTAACTGTGCCAACTCCAAACCCAAGACAAATGCAAATGCAGCAGATATAAAGGAATGGGATGCACCCGTATCAATCAATACACTAGCAACCGAGTTGCAAAACAAGAAGGTACCTCTCACGACAGATGGAGCAGGCACTAGATCCTGCACGGCAACAGCATACACGCGCCCTGACGGTCTCTGATCTACCTGTTCACCCCTAGGAGCATAAGACTGTTGCGCAGACTGGGACGATAAAGCTCCCTGATTGGCCCTCGAGGCCTGAACTGACTGGGCTGGCTGATGACTCTGAGTCTGCCTCAAACCAGATGCACCAGATGTGCCACCCAACTGCGGGCAAAACCTCTTCAGGTGCCCCGCCTGACCACACTGGTAACAGGAAAGCGGCTGGATCCTGCCCTGACTCTGGCTCTGAAATCGAGCCGAAGATGGAGCTGCTCTCTGCTCTTCTCCCTTCTGCGGGCAAACAGGAGACTTGTGGCCTAGCTGACCACATTTGAAACAGGTAATGTCTCCCTGACTGCCTTTCCCAGAACCTGCACTCGGCACTGGAAAGGTCGATCTAGTAAAACCACCCTGAGACTGCTGAGGGTTGAAACCCCTCTATCTCCTGCCATCACTCTGGCCATCCTGACTCCTCTTGGAGCCCCTCTATCTCTCCTCCTCCTCCTGCATCATGATCTCCATATGGGCCGCAACATCCACAAGACGCCCATAGTCCTGGGTCATAGAACCCCCAACTCTCATCTTGAGGCCATGCCTCAACTTCTTCTCAAACTCCAGGCAACGACATTTCTCAGACGCCACAAGCTCAGGTGCAAACCTGGACAAACTGGTAAATGCGACCTCAAACTCGGCCACTGAAGAACTCAGCTGCTTAAGTTGGCAGAACTGCTCCCTCAACCTCTCCCTGACAGCTGGAGACAGGAACTTCTCCTGGAAAGCAGCTACGAAGGCCTCATAAGTCCCTCCTATACGGCCTCTCGTGAATTTCCACCACTGACCTGCATCCCCCTTTAGCTGGAAAGATGCCAAGGTCACATTCAGAACCCCGTCCTCGATGCCAAGCATCTCAAACGTCTTCGTTGTCTGTTCGAGCCATTCATCTGCCTTAAGCGGCTCTTTTGGATCACCCACAAACTTGTCCGGGTTAGACCGGAAGAACTCTCTCTTTAGAAATGCAGATCCTGCATCTGCAACATGAACCTGGGCTTGATTCTCGGCTCTAAGAATGCCTACGGACTCCCTGAATGCTCCTGCTATCTTGCGGGCTAAGGCGTCCACAGCCTACTGATCTACTGACTCGGCCACATTGACCTGACCAAACCCTCCTGCTGCCCTGGAATCTCATCCAGTATAGGCATCTCTTGCCTACCATGCCTACCACGCCTACCACGTCCTCGTCCTCGTCCTGACATCCTAATAAAGGTAACAAAGACGTTAGCACACTAATAGATGTGCCGAAGCTATAACACTCGTGTCCTAATGCATTAGACAACAATAATTCACTCCACGAAAGCACATAATCACATAAGCACCTACGAATTTCATTCCTGCTAATGACAGTCCCGAGGCGTTGCTCGAGTTCCGGTTGGAAACAACATTGATCAATTGCTTTTCCAACAAGACTCATAGAAACTCAAGGATCCAATCAACATCCTAGAAACTACATTCCATACCCACATAGTCACATAACATGTTATCACATAAGCATATGACAGTACAGCTAAGTCTCTATCAAACGAGACGAACCCAATGTGATACTAATCACTTCCTACGTACCCAAAGTATTCAAACCCGGTACGCTCTGATACCAAGTTGTCACGCCCTCAAAATAAACCCATAATACATACAATATTGACATGCATTGACAAAAGAAAATAAGACATTCTTCCATTCATCAAAGTATTCTTATTGAAAAACATTACATGTGAACGAAAGTAAATGCCCTACGGGCTTACAGCTTTCCAAGCCAACACTTGGACACAAAAACTGAGTTCTAACTCATCTACATATTAAGCCCGTGGCTTGATTTTACATGTAACATCAAAATAACAAAATAACTAAAAAGAAGAGTCTTCAACTCCAAATCCTCCCTAGCTAAACCCTTGGAGGTTGCATATCACCGGGACCTGAAAATGAAGTTCCCGTATAGGGTGAGCCACAACCCAGCAGAGATATACTAAACCAAATATAAGAATTGACTAAAGTAATAGCATTCGATAGATGGTTAACACTTAAAATTCAATTGCATTAGAATACAGTTTCATGACCATTATGTCCATGATACGTTTCACTTCCCATTATTCAACCAACTTTCCATTATACAAACATGGCTCAGAACCTGGCCGAACAATAAAATGAGAGTATATCTCATATTAATATTACTTCCAATATCAATTATTCAAATGAGGCTAAGGCTTGTACTAAAACACTTCCATAAATCAATAAGTACACAAATTTGCTGTACTAATGGAGTCCATCCCCTTTCTCCTCCCAAACAGGTTTGAGAGTCCATCCCCTATCTCCCCTCAAACCATGGAGTACATCCCCTATCTCCTCCCAAACAATATGCATATACAATGTATTTAACACTTGTCATATACACTATTCAATCAATACATGTATTTGCTGTATTAATTCAACCGTCATATTCAACGACTTATTCAATGTAATTAGTTTCAGTTTTCCCTAATCAGCATGCAATGTCTACAACAATCACGACTATCCTCCACCGATAGCCCAAAACAGTTATTTCTAAACAGGAAATAAGTGTACCAACAGATATAATCTCAACATTTTCTTAGGTGAGTGATTAAATTATCCAACTACACCATTCAATCTCATCACTCCCCAATTTCGTGAATTAAACTTAATTCCACACTTTTACCAAAATTAATTATACAAATTAATTTGTTTTCAACAGTTAGGGCTTTTTCCCCTTTTCTCAAAATCAACCCTACGGTTCAATTTTCCCTATTTGACACTATCAATGCCATTTTTCAAGTCTTACAAACATATGGAGTTAAATATATGAAAACCCCCTTTTTTCCAATTTATAAATCAAACCGTACCTTTCCCAAAAATTACCAAATAATACCAACATATCAAAGTGACCAAAACTTATGACAAAACGTATAGAATGGAGTAGGGTATCCCTACCTCGAAAATAGAAGACCAAAGGAGAAGATGACCAAAACCTAAAGTGCTCCAAATCCTCTCTTTTTTAGATTAAAAGAAAGCCCTCGCGAAGCTCTACCTTTCTTCCAAAGGAACTAGGGTAGAAGACCACCGGGAGTAGATCAAATCTTAGAGAGAAGGTAAGGATAGAGAGAGAAACTCTCAAATGGCGGTTTTTAAAAGTTAAGAGAGAAAAAGTAGGTCAAAAAGTGATCCAAAAAGTGAAATCTCAGACTGATGTAATCGACTCCCCGCTCGAGCGTGGAAAGCCTCGCTCGAGCGTCAGACACAGACTCACGCTCGAGTCTGAAAAGAGCCACTTGAGCGTCGATTGCACACTTCCAGAAGTTTTGTAGGCCATGGTCCCCGCTCGAGCATCAAACTCCCCGCTCGAGTGGAGGGACAAAAATCAAAGGGGTCACGCTCGAGGGTTAAAACTACCGCTCAAGCGGACGAACTGCAGAGCAAAGTACTAGGAGATGGAAAATTACGCTCGAGCGTCAAAACTCCCGCTCGAGCAGAGAAGCAACAACGAAGGGCCCGCTCGAGCGTCAAAATATCCGCTCGAGCGTGAAGGCCAAAATCTAGGCATCAACTTTTTGTTTCAAAGTACAACCAACCTGTTTCAAACCTGCCCAACACAACCCAAGACTCAAATAGAAAGAGTAAAGGCTAGAAATGAGAATGATACAACAACAAGTCCATGGAACCAAGTCCGGAATACAGTATACAAAAGGAAGGGAAAACCGGGATCGCTATACATACATTTTACAGGAAGACAACTAACTAAACTTTTCATTACACTTAAAATCTTGAAATAGAGTCTAACCCTATGAAATCAATTGTGATTGCATAAGAAGTAGTCCCCTGTCCTCATCTGATATGCTAATAAATCAATGACATTCTGGTGACAAGGATCCTTGTTGTGGTGTTGGCTGCCATTGCTTTTTAGGCTCATATAAGAACACGAATTCCAAGTTCCTTTACCGAAAAGCTTCTCCTGCATCCACTGAGACATTCACTTCCATTAATTGATTCAAAATCTTTCCTATGAATGCTAGCATATACATCCACTGTAGTCCTTTGCTCTTCCTACATCGGTACCACTCATACACTTCAAAAGGCCAGATGCTCACATCTTCAGTTCACATGACCTGCACATAGAAAACACATACATTCAGATTAACAGTGAAGGAATAGTAAAAGACATTGAGGATTACCTACTCTTCTTGCTAACTTGTTGGGAATCTCACCTTGGGAAGATATATGCTTAAATATCACATTGATACAGTTCCTCTGCAATGGAATTGACAACTTTAACTACTAATTGAACACATACAACATAATGAGAGAGAGAGAGAGCACTTACTAGAGCTTTCTTTTTGTACATGTTACTTCACTGAACAGTTCACATGCAATTATTGCCATGGATTCCAACTCAGCCAAAGTGAAATTTTGATAATTTTAGTGCATGTCTGCAATTAAGTTGAAAAATAACCTCAACCACTTGGCTGCAATAATGTTTCACTTCCATATATAGACCATGTTAGGCATGGATTCCAACTCAACCCTTTAGATTCAAATCTTGCAACAAGGATAGAATACCTAGAGCCCCCCAAGATAGCATGACAACATTATTTGTAGTTCACATGATGCATGCTTCCTACTAGTATCATGAAGAAGGCCAATAAAGTTCATACCGTAGTTTAAACTATCCAATGATCGAGTGAGTAATCAATTTGTTCCATCTGCATGAAGCAATTTGAACGATTCCATCTTGCTCAGGTCAAGGGGCAGCCCATCCAGCATTGAGCATCCACTCATCCACTAAGAATGAGTTCAAGGGATTTGACCAGAAAAACTTTCTTTGGAAGCTTCCTTAGATTTTTACAACCTTCAAGATTCAACAAAACAAGGGTCCTTAATTCCCCAATTGATTTGTAAATCCCAACCAAATTTATGCAATATTTGAGGATCAGTCTCTCAAGATTAGGGAGTTGTGAGAAGTCAGGGGAATTGGTAAGGCTATAGGAATAGCTGAGATTAAGGATTTTCAATGATCTAAGCAACTATCAGAAAAAGTACGAAATCGGTCACTACAAGAATTCATATGGATCCCATAATAATAATAATAATAATAATAATAATAATAATAATAATAATAATAATAATAATAATAATAATAATAATAAAATCAACAGAAAACAGGATTAAAAAAAATTGAATCATACCTTGGTTCTCTTCTAGAGTTGTTCGAAGCTACTATTTTACATCTCAAGGGCAAACATGCTATCCAAAGTAAAATCATTTGGCATAGATTTTAAAGGGAATCCATGCCATCACAACCATCTTAACTTCTTAGGAATTTTTGATATCTGCCACCGAGTCTTACATTATTAAGCAGAAGTAGTCTTAAATTGTGCATCTGTGAACATGCATCAGTTTTCAAATCATCTTCATCTGATTCTGAAAATGATTCTATGAAGGCAGGAATAACACGGAGAAAACAGAATAAGCCTCGGCGATGTCGCTTCAATGAATTGCCTTCGTTAAACATTGTATGTTCTGCAAGAAAATCTTCATTTTGGGATTGTGCACTGATTGCACTCTTGGCTGGCATATCTTCTAAGTTAAGGCTAAGGTCTTCAATTGTTGCTGTTCCCTGATAAAGAAAAGTTGGAAAATAGTCACTACAATGAAGAGAGAGAGAGAGAGAGAGAGAGAGAGAGAGAGAAGGAAGCATAATTCTTACAGTTTTATCCCTCAACACACTGAAGGCATCCTTATGACACCACACTCTGCTGCGCTTTCCAGGTTCCTTTTGTGATTCCCGGCGAACAATTTCCCTACCCATGTCTCTAAGCACTTAGTGCATTATCAGCTTGTTATTATCTTTATTAACTTCTATGAGACCTCTGTGAGTGAGATTTTGAATACCAATTGTTATGGAGAAATCACATTCCTCTAGTATTTTAACTGTGTAATCTTTGTCCTTTCCAACAAAGAAACAAGCAATATCAAGAAATAAATTTTTCTCATGATCATCTAAAGAATCATAATTTATTTTAAGCACATTACGAATTTTATCAGGAAAATGTATTCTTAATTTTGCTAATGCACTTTCCCATACATCAATAGTTTCACTAGACAGAGAAGAGCCCAAGACTTCCAGGACTAGAGGAAGGCCACCACAGTGGTGTATTACCTTTTTTGAGTGCTCCATGTAAGCTTCAATGGGTTGTCTTGTCCAAAGGCATGCCGGCTGAAGAGACGACAGAGTGCTTCATCATCATTGCAATTCCTTAACCACATACGACTGTACACTTAATCAGCCTTTAGCAATTGCACATGTCTAGTAGTTATCATAATCTTACTTTCTGGATGAAGCCAATCTCGCATCCCCAATAATGCATTTACTTGGTCCAATCATCACACATCAGCAAAAAACCAACTAGAACTTTTACAGCACATAGCATCTTTAATCTTATTGATTCCCTCAACAACACAGTATATTCTTTCCATTATTCCTCTTCAGAATATCTGAAACAAGTTGTCTCTGCAAACAAACCAAACCATTAGGTTGTTTTGCAGTTTCTCTAATATTTTGCATGAAAACCGCTACCTTCAAATTTGTCGAAGTTTTGTTATAAATAATTTTGCAATGGTTGTCTTCCCTATTCCACCCATCCCACAGATCACCATTACGTTGACATTTGTTCAACCAACCTTGGAACCACAGATTAATGTCTTTACATGAGAATCTATTCCAGTTTGATAGGGGGTAACACTTAAGATCGTGAAATCCAATTTACTCACAATCTCTGAACAATTATTGGATAAACTGTGGACTATGCCTACACATTGCGTTCAAAATAGAAATAATTGAATTAAGCACTGTCACGAACTGAGAGATGAGATGATTAATTTTGGGTTATTATAATTAAGAGAGTAAATTATACATCATTAAAAGACGGGGGGGAGGGAAGGTGTCTGCCTACTACCTCTCCAAAACCTACAATAAGTGGGAGCCTTGAGGATTGGAACAAACTTTTATTTTCTTTTTAAAAGGCTCCATGGTAATTTAACCCTATAACTGCCACTAGAAAGATCTTCCGGGAATTTTAGCATTTGGATTGGCGAAATGTTAGTGGCAAATTGTTATAAGATTTTAGGGGTTTGTAATGGCCGTAAGACAGGCTTGGAATAACCAGTCCAAGTCCAAATCCAACCAAGTATCTCAATGTAAAAGAGAACCTATTTTTAATATAGAGGAAGGGAAAGAGTTGGAGAGAGAGACCGAGATAGACAGGGATTGATAAAGAGAGATCGACAGAGAGAGAGACTGAGATTGACAAAGAGAGATCGGCAGAGAGAGAGAGAGAGAGAGAGAGAGAGACCAAATCGACGGACATCGACAAAGAAGAGACAGAGATCGATAGAGAGAGAAAGAGAGAAAAAAAAACCTATAACAACGGCGGTGGTGATTTGCGGCGGTGGAGATGTGCGACGGTGGCGTGCGACAACGGTGAGCAACGGTGGCCAGCGATGGTTGGGTGGTGAGCAGGGGTGAGGTTTGGTGGTAACTATTCTCTGTGCATGTGTGAGAGAGAGAACAGAGAAAGTGTTGGTGTGAAACAGAGAAGAAGGGCGTCGGTGGTGATAAATTTTTCAACCTTTACTGACTGAACTATTATTTGTCGATAAATATTAATCAATAATAACTAATCTTTTGTAGCTAAAAGTATAATTGGGCCCTTAATATTTTTTGTCGTCGCAAAAATTGAACATACAACAACTAAATTTTTTTAGTCACCAAAAATTTATATTTGCCGACAAAATTATTTGGTCAGCAAAGAGTAACCGAAAAATAAGCTTGTTATTTGGCAACTTAACTTCTTTTTTGTTGGCAAATAATTGTATACGACGACTAAAATAAGAATTAGTAGCCTAAAATTTAGACTTACACTAACTAAATGTTTTTTAGTTGCCTATTTACATCATATATAGTGACAAAATTCATTTTTTAGTTGCCAATAAATAATATATATCGACAAAAATAATATAGTAGCAAAACATTGAACCAACGCCGACTAATAAATTTGTTAGTCCCCAAAAATATAACTTTTGGCGACTAAATTCCTTTTGGTCGCCAAAAGTGTAATTTGTGAAATTACTTACACCTTTTGTGAAAAAACTTACACCTCTTGTGAAGAGTTACACCTTTTGTGAAATAAATTTTTTCCTACAATTTACACCTTTTGTGAAAACAAAATGTACACATTTTGTGAAATTGCTTACACCTTTTGTAAAAAAACTTACACATTTTCTGAAACGTTACACCATTTGTGAAAAATTTTCTTTCATAAAATTTATACCTTTTGTTAAAAGTTACACATTTTGTGAAAACTTACACATTTTCGTGAAAATACTTACACCTTTTGTGAAGAGTTATACCTTTTGTGAAATAATTTCTTTCATAAAATTTACACATTTCGTTGGAACTTACACCTTTTGTGAAAACGAAACTTACACCTTTTCTGAAACGTTACACCATTTGTGAAAAAATTTCGTTCATAAAATTTACACATTTTGTTAAAACTTACACATTTTGTGAAAACTTAAACCTTTTTGTGAACATACTTACACCTTTTCTCAAAATTACTCCTTTTGTGAAATAATTTTTTTCATAAAATTTACACATTTTGTTGGAACTTACACCTTTTGTGAAAACAAGACTTACACGTTTTGTGAAGTCACTTACACCTTTTGTGAAAAATAAACACATTTTCTAAAAAGTTACACCTTTTGTGAAATAATTTCTTTCATAAAATTTAAACATTTTCTAAAAATTTACACATTTTTGTAGAAATACTTACATCTTTTCTGAAAAGTTACTTCTTTTGTGAAATAATTTTTTTTCATAAAATTTACACATTTTATTAGAATTTACACCTTTTGTGAAAACGAAACTTACACTTTTTGTGAAGCTACTTACATCTTTTGTGAAATAATTTACACTATTTCTGAAAAGTTACACCGTTGGTGAAATAATTTCTTTCATAAAATTTACACATTTTGCTAAAACTTACATTTTTTTCTGAAAATTTATACCTTTTCGTGGAAATAGTTACACCTTTTCTGAAATGTTACTCCTTTTGTGAAATAATTATTTTCATAAAATTTACACATTTTATTGGAACTTACACCTTTTGTGAAAACGAAACTTACACCTTTTGTGAAACTACTTACATCTTTTGTCAAATAACTTGCACTATTTTTGAAAAGTTACGCCTTTTGTGAAATAATTTCTTTCATAAAATTTACACATTTTGGTAAAACTTACACCTTTTCTGAAAATTTACACCTTGTCATTTAAATACTTACACCGTTTATGAAAAGTTACTCCTTTTGTGAAATAATTTTTTTCATAAAATTTATACATTTTATTAGAACTTACACCTTTTGTGAAAACGAAACTTACACCTTTGTGAAGTTACCTACATCTTTTGTGAAATAACTTATACTAATTTTAAAAAGTTACGCCTTTTGTGAAATAATTTCTTTCATAAAATTTAAATCTTTTGCTAAAACTTACACATTTTTAAAAAAAAATTTACACCTTTTCGTGGAAATACTTACACATTTGCTAAAAAGATACTCCATTTGTGAAATAATTTTTTTTTTTATAAAATTTACACCTTTTGTGAAATAACAAAAGGTGTAAGTTTCAACAAAAGGTATAAATTTTATGAAAAAAATTATTTCACAAAAGGAGTAAGATTTCAGAAATGGTGTAAGTATTTCCACGAAAAGGTGTAAGTTTTCAGAAAATGTGTAAGTTTTAGCAAAAGGTATAAATTTTATGAATTTTTTTTTTTCACAAAAGGCGTAACTTTTCAGAATTAGTGTAAGTTATTTCACAAAAGATGTAAGTGACTTCACAAAAGGTTTAAGTTTGGTTTTCACAAAAGGTGTAAGTTCGAAGAAAAAGTGTAAATTTTATGAAAAAAATTATTTCACAAAAAGAGTAACTTTTTAGAAAATGTGTAAGTATTTCCACGGCAAGGTGTAAATTTTCAGAAAAGGTGTAAGTTTTAGCAAAAGGTGTTGTGGGAGAGTGGTTCTGGAAATACTCTTTGGATCCAATGGGGCACTTGAGATTCTCAGCTAGTAACCTGAAAAAGAATGAACACTCCGGTCGGGGTGCCGGAATTAGCACTCCGATGAATAAGTTAGTATATACTCTCTCGATTGCTTGTATCGTAAGTTAAGCGTACTAGTACTGACATACCTCTCTTTGGTTGTTATTCTTCTATTTATATATGATCCTGACCCTTAGGGTTGGGCGCACTCTTAATCCGCCATATAACTATTTACTTGACTCCTTGCTTAATTGGCTATGCGGCCGATTAGGATACCACTGGATTTGTACAAGATTGGGCCGAATACGATGTATATACCTCGACTTTCCAGGTTCAATTATTCGACCTCTTCGCACCCCCTGATACTCGGCCCCCACAGGTGTAAATTTTATGAAAGAAATTATTTCACAAAACGTGTAACTTTTTAGAAATAGTGTAAGTTTTTTTACAAAAGATGTAAGTGACTTCACAAAAGGTGTAAGTTCTAATAAAAGGTGTAAATTTTATGAAAAAAATTATTTCACAAAAGGAGTAACATTTCAAAAAAGGTGTAAGTATTTTCACGAAAATGTGTAAGTTTTAGCAAAAGGTGTAACTTTTCAAAAATAGCGTACGTTATTTCACAAAAGATTTAAGTGACTTCATAAAAGGTATAAGTTTTGTTTTCACAAAAAGTATAAGTTCCGATAAAAGATGTAAATTTTATGAAAAAAATTATTTCACAAAAGGATTAACATTTCAAAAAAGGTGTAAGTATTTTCACGAAAAGTTGTAAGTTTTCAGAAAATGTGTCAGTTCTAGCAAAAGGTGTAACTTTTTAGAAGTAGTATAAGTTTTTTCAAAAAAGATGTAAGTAATTTCACAAAAGGTGTAAGTTTCGTTTTCATGAAAGGTGTAAGTTCTAAGAAAATGTGTAAATTTTATGAAAAAAATTAATTCACAAAAGGAGTAACTTTTCAGAAAATGTGTAAGTATTTTCACGAAAAGGTGTAAGTTTTCAGAAAAGGTGTATGTTTTAACAAAAGGTGTAAATTTTATGAAAGAAATTATTTCACAAAAGGTGTAACTTTTCAGAAATAGTGTAAGTTTTTTCACAAAAGATGTAAGTGACTTCACAAACGGTGTAAAATCCAAGAAAAGCTGTAAATTTTATGAAAAAAATTATTTCACAAAAGGAGTAACTTTTTAGAAAATGTGTAAGTTTTCAGAAAAGGTATAAGTTTTAACAAAATGTGTAAATTTTATGAAAGAAAATTTTTCACATATGGTGCAACTTTTCAGAAAAGGTGTAACTTGTTTCACAAAAGATGTAAGTATTATGTGTAAGTTGTCAAAAGTTACACCTTTGGTAAGTAATTTCACAAAAGGAGTAAGTGTTCACAAAAGGTGTAAGTAATTTCACAAAAGGCGTAAATTCTCAGAAAATGTGTAAGTAATTTCACAAAAAGCGTAAGTTCTCAGAAATGGTGTAAGTAATTTCACAAAAAAGCGTAAGTTCTCAGAAATGGCGTAAGTAATTTCACAAAAAAGCGTAAGTTCTCAGAAAATGTGTAAGTAATTTCACAAAAAAGTATAAGTTTTCAAAAAAAGTGTAAATTTTCATAAAAGGCGTAAGTTTTCATAAGCGTAAGTTTTCGCAAAGGGTGTAAGTTTTAAAAAATCACTTATGCCTTTTTCTAAAATTACTTACGCCTTTTGTGAAAATTTACGCCCTCTTGTGAAATTATTTACACTTTTTTGTGACAATTTACACCTTTAGTCATATAATATATTATTTTATTAATTTACTTGGAAAGTGACCTACTTAGCAGGTCACCAATATATAAATTTTCAAATATTTTGGTATAACTCAATACATAGAAAGGTGTAAATGCAAAATAGAAAGGGTGTAAGTGCCTTGCATGCCATATGCAAGGCACAGCTAAGAAAGGTCCTTAATGATTTTGTGCCTTTTGTAAATTATTCTAAAGTAAGTATTTCATTGTATAAATGGTTTGTCCAGAATATGTTATAGACTGTGTTTTGCATATATATGTATTCTCCTTTTATTAGTGAATTCTTTGTTTTTTGGCTTTAAATCTTATTCTTATTTGCCAATTGAGGCCATGGGCTCTAGTTTTAATTGTGAGAATTGAGCAAAATGCTCCAACAATGATATACATGTAGTAATGATATCACCAACAAAAACCTTATCAAAACAGAGAGCTATTGTGTAACAGTCAAATTCACACATATAAGTTCAACTATTCATGTTTTTCTTCACATATTGTAGTAATCTTTGCTTGTGTCAAAACTTTTAATGATTTAGGTGAAGTACGCAACATCAGTAACATACAAGTATGTTTCTCAACTTGCACTACTTTTTATTTAATTTCTTCATGATTAATCCTTGACAAAGTTTTTATTTTAGCAGGCCGGGCCCGCTTGCCAGCATGGCGAGAATCATCAGGTGGAATGGTCGTGGAGGCCAAGGCGATCATGGTCCCTGTGCTCTGGCCGACGTTAGGAGCAGGGGGTGGCATGCTCGGTAGCTCGGCAGAAGTGGTGGTGATTAGATTCTTAATCCGGCTCCGCTTTGCCATCTCTTTTTCCTCGGTTAATCTGATTAAGGACACATCTGGAAAAGTTGGGTTAGGCAGAGGAGAAGAAGCCCAGAGAAAATCTGTAACCTTGCTCTTACGGGGAGCTGAATAATGATAAGTCGGGACATAACCGAGAAGCTCGTAGCAATCTCGATGCTGGTATCTCAACATGGCCCTGATTGACTCTTCGTTTGGATATTGGTAGTTGGCTTGTAATTCTTCAATAACTGCACTAGGAAGACAACTAGCTCGGTACAATTAATATTGACGAAATAAATCAGTCAAAACAGATGGGCTTACTAGAAGAACTGAAGTTCTTACTGATGTACCAACTGGGCACGTCAGCCATTTCATAGTTACCGGACACCCAGAAGAAATCATCATCATGCATGTCCTTGTCTGGCGTGCTGGTTACTACTTATTCCCTGCCCGGTTGTATTTTGAAATAGTAGTTGAAACCGTCTTTTGTTCGACCGAGCATGTATTGACGCAAGATCTCGGCCAGGCCCAGATTTAAACTAAGCTGGTGGTTCAACTTGGCCACGCCGTTTATAATTCTAAAGGTGTTGGTGGATACTTGTGTTGGAGTGAGCCCGGTTCTTCTCAAGAACTCGCAGATCAAGGGTTGCATAGGGAATCATAGTCCCTCTTCTACTATGCTCAGCATGGTGGAGGGGCAGGAGTCCAGCCTATCCCATGGATTTATGTCTTCCTCATCGAGCTCCAAATACACATCGGCCGGGATGCCGTATTCTTCTCGAAATGCGGCCAACGCGCCCGGTGTGTTAACTAGGAAGCGGTAGCACCCCATTGAAGGCCGACGTGTTCAGCACGACAGTGTTAAATTGGCAAAGTATTGCATGGTGGCTGCTCGGTCTTTGAGAGGCCTTGTGTTGGTGTGCCTGGTCCCCTAGGACTCTGCAGTAAAAAACCAAGTGTAAGTGATAGCACGGGTGCACAAATGACCTCGACTTTAGCTCGGTCACTTTGGGTGCAAGAGCACCTCGGTCCCGTTAGGTAACTGTACAGCTCGGTCGCTTGAGCGAACCAGATATTAGCCTGGTCGAGCGGCCCAACGCTTTACTAGATCGGTTTTCGCTAAAAGTTTTATAATCAGTTCACTTGTGATTTTGGATCAAACGAATGTTTGGCCCCATTTGGTAGAGCTATGGGAAAGTGATTATAGATTATAACTTAACAGCTTATAGCTTATAGCTGTGAAATTAAGCTGATTTTTGACTTATAAATTAAGCTTCTCCTCTCCCACTCAAAGAATAAGTTGATTTTTTACTTACAAAAAGCTATAAGCTGTATTGTTAAGTTGAACCAAACACATCAAAATAGCTTAAATTAAGCTAAAAACTGAAATAAGCTAAAAATAAGCCCTACCAAACAGGGCCTTTGTAGCCCGATCGATCCCAAATTTATACGTGTTCATCACAAAAAGATGATGAACAGTGTCAAGGACTAGTGGGGGGTGATGACAGCTTTTGTAATCACAATGGAAAAGAACCCAAACCTACCTTCATTTGAAGACACGAGGCCTACTAATTATCACGCCCTAGACTCATCTATGGGAGTTGAGTTTTAGAACACGGCAAACCCAAAAGCATGAATAACAGTTGAGAACAATTGAGGGAGTTCGATGGACTTACAGGTTAGGGCAGAATCAGAGTTCTAGACGGAGAAAAGCTCCCATGCGACATTGGTGAGGAAAAATCCACCAGAGAAATGCTTCGATCTAGGCTAAAAATGCAGAAAATGGGGTGTGGTCGCGCTGTAGCTCAAGATCTTTGGGTCGTCTGCGAGAGGAAATGAACAGTAGAAAAAGAAATGCAAAGAGGCAAACAGTGTATGTCTAAGGGGTGAAGAGATGCCAAAATTTGAAACTGAAGAGACGGCGTAGGGCGGCTGGGTTGGCTGCATGAGGCCAATGAATGGAGGACACGGGTCTCTGATAAGACCAGTGACAGTCTTGAAAGGACAGATAGAAAAGTCGAAGTGCCAATCAAGCAAGTCATGAGGCCGAGCATCAAAGTGAGCTCGGCGAATGATAGAAAATGGATGACCGAGCGGATGGATGACCTCGGCCAAAGAAGTTAATCTCGGTCATGTTGGCACGGATGGAATTTGTAACGCCCTCAAAATTCAACCCATTAAATATAAAACAAACATGCATTATTAAAAGAAAACATTATTATTAATCAATCATCAGAGTCCTATGAAATAAAATACCATAATAAATGCCCTACGGGCTTACATCTTGCCAAGCCAACACTTGGATACAATTTACTGAGTTCTAACTCAAACAGATAAAGCCCTAGGCTTGAAGATTACATTGTTCAAATAACCAAATAAACCAAATAAAAATAAAACAAGTCTTCTATTCAATTCCTCACAAGCTAAGTCCTTGGAGGAAGTGAACCACCTGAACCTGAAAATAAAGTTCCCATATAGGGTGAGCCACAGCCCAGTAGAGAAATACTAAACCAAACATATGAATTAACTAAAGCAGTAGTACCCGATACATGGTTAACACAACATAATCAATTTACAGTTTATTGACACAAATGTCTACGTTGTCTATGACACATGGTCTATGACACCTTTTACTTTCCATTTACACAGACATGGCTCAGAACCTGGCCAAACAACTCAACAAGGATAACAAATCAGGCTAAACCTTATAACATAATAAACACACATGCTGGTGTTATATCAATCTCAATCAACTTCACTTCCATACTTCCCAACTGATACACATGGTGGTGATGTATCATATCAACAATAAATAGAAATATCTATTAATCAATAAGCACACATAGAGTGATGCTACTGGAGTCCATCCCCTATCTCCTCCCAAAAATCCGGTTTAGAGGTCCATCCCCTATCTTCCCCTAAACCGTGGAGTTCATCCCCTATCTCCTCCAAAACAAATGCATATGCAATAAAACACACAATTGCCATATACAACACATAATCAATACAAGTAATGTTCTGTATTAATTCAACAGTCAACATAGATGACTAATTCCAGTTATACCTAAGCCACATGCAAGGTCTACAACAATCATGCTATCCTCCACCGATAGCCCAAAACAGTTATTTCTAAACAAGAAATAAATACAACAATATATAATAATCAAATCTCATAGTATTAAATACAACTACATAATCAAATCTCAATTTCCCCAATCTCATGAATTAAAACACAATTCCCTTTTAAATTAATTACAAATTAATCTATGACAAAACCCTAAGGTTTCTCCCAAAATTACCAAACTACCCCCACATACCAAAATACCAACACTTAGGATTAAACGTATAAATGGAGTAGGAAATCCCTACCTCGAAGCAAGAACCAAAAAGAAGAGATGAAGATGCCCAAACTCCAAAGTGCTCCAAATCAACAATGCTCAGATTAAATGAAAGCCCTCACTCTCCTCTATCTTTTAATGAAGCAACTAGGGTAAAACACCCTAACTAGATCAAACCTAGGAGAGAAGTGAGTTGGAGAGAGAAAACTCGTAACTAGGGTTTCTGGATCAAAAAGTTGTAAAAAAAACGTTTTAAAAACTGCTGCGTATTTAAACTGGACAGGCTCGCTCGAGCGAAGACATGGTCGCTCGAGCGACCAGACACAAAAATCCTCGCTCGAGCGAAGAAAAGCTCGCTCGAGCCAAAAACTCGATGCTTCAGGTCTGCAACCCAGAAGCTCGCTCGAGCGAAGGAAAGCTCGCTCGAGCGAAGAACTCGAAAACATACACCTCGCTCGCTCGAGCGAAGGAAGCTCGCTCGAGCCAAGAAACACATCTCTCAGGTCTAAGTACTGGACGCAAAGCTCGCTCGAGCAAGGAAACCCTCGCTCGAGCGAAGAACCAAAAACAAAGACCTCGCTCGAGCAGAAGAGAAGCTCGCTCGAGCGACCAACCAAGCCAAAAACTGAACATGAACTTGGTTTCTAAACCCAACCAACCTGTAACAACCTGCCCAACAATCCTATAACTCAAAATGAAGAATTAAAGGACAACAACAACAAAATATAAAATGGAATCTACGGAACATAAGTCCGGATACAATAATCAAATGGGAAAAGAACCGGGGTCGCTATAACCTCCCCCCCTTAAAAGAATTTCGTCCCCGAAATTAAGCATGAGTTTGTAAAAACAAGTTTTTCTAATTCCCAATGATATATAAAACAATAAACAACAACTTGACCCAATACCGGTCACTTCATCTCTAATCAAGAGGCATCTCACAATATGTATAAATCAACATATATTCAACTTGCATCAATATTATGCATTATCTTTTCAATGTTAACAATTTCCATATCATATTCAATCTCATGATATAAACAACACATTCAATATATAAATGTTATATTCCACTTCCATAAAAAGGCAAGTTCAAAATGTTAACATTAAACCAAAACATTCTCAATGTTTTCCAACTTAAGACATATATAAAATTCTCAAGTTCAACAATATTACAAAATCTATAATAAGATTCAAATCACTAAACATGTCCGGATATTTCTCACGGACTTCCAACTCACGTTCCCAAGTGGCTTCCTCCACTCCGTGATGCTTCCACAAAACTTTCACCAAAGGGATGGTTTTGCCTCGCAAAACTTGATCCCGCCTATCCAAGAACTCGAATCGGTCCTCATATGAGACATCCTCATCAACAACTAAATCAGTCCAATCCAGTACATGTGACGGATCTGGCTCATACTTCCGAAGCATACTCACATGAAACATCATGAACTCCGGATAACTGCGGTGGCAAAGCTAAACGATAAGCAGCCTCGCCAATCCTCTCAAGGATCTCAAAAGGCCCAATAAACCGAGGGGACAACTTCCCGCTCTTCCCAAACCTCATCAAACCCCGCTTAGGTGATATCTTCAAAAAGACATGATCACCCACCTCAAATACCAAAGGTCTCCTCCTACGGTCAGCATAAGATTTCTGACGACTCTGTGCTGTAACAAGCCTCTTACGGATAAGCTCAACTTTCTCCGTCGTTTCCCTCACCAACTCCGGACCCAACAAGGTGCATCACCCACCTCGGCCCAACAAAGGAGATCTACACGGTCGGCCATACAAGGCCTCAAACGGTGCCATACCGATACTAGACTGAAAACTGTTGTTGTAGGCAAACTCCACTAATGGTAAGTGCCTCTCCCACGACCCACTAAAGTCGAGAACACAACCCCGAAGCATATCCTCAAGGATCTGAATAGTACGCTCGGACTGCCCGTCAGTCTGAGGATGATAAGCCGTGCTAAGGGTCAACTTAGTGCCTAAAGCACTCTGCAAACTCTGCCACAACCTGGCAGTGAAACGAGGATCTCTATCTGAGACGATCGTCACTGGGACCCCGTGCAACCTCACTATATCCCGGATATACAAGTCGGCAAGATGATCTACCGAATCTCTAACACGCATAGGAATGAAGTGCGCTGACTTCGTCAACCGGTCTACAACCACCCAAATAGCATCACTACCCCGCTGAGTCCTCGGAAGACCCACAACGAAGTCCATAGTGACATGCTCCCACTTCCACTCGGCAATAGGCAAGGGTTGCAACAAACCCGCTGGCCTCTGATGCTCGGCCTTCACTTGCTGACAAGTAAGGCACCTAGATACGAAAGCTGCCACATCTCTCTTCATACCCCGCCACCAGAACTGGCGACCCAAATCCCGATACATCTTAGTACCTCCCGGATGCACCGCAAGGCGCGAATGATGAAACTCTCGGAGTACCTCCTCTCGGCAAGACTCCGGCACAAACAGACGGTCTCGGTATCTCACACTCAGGTCGGGATACACCGTCAAACCCTTCTCAACCTTCCCATTGGAAATCTTCTCTCGGAGAGATTCTACCTCAAGATCACCCCTCTGAGCCTCTAACACTCGAGTCACAAGTGTAGGCTGTGCAACAACAGAAAACAAGGCCGCAGCCTCTACGGATTCGCCCAGATGCAAATCAAACTCCCCAACTGCACCCAACATCTCCCACTCCCGGATGGCTATACTAGCTAAGTCACCAACAGATTTCCTACTAAGGGCATCGGCCACAACATTGGCCTTCCCCGGATGATAGTGCAACTCGAAGTCATAATCCTCAATGAACTCCATCCACCTCCTCTGCCTCAAATTCAAGTCTTTCTGTGTAAACAGATATTTCAGACTCTTATGATCCGAGAATACCTCGAACCTCTCACCATAAAGATAATGCCTCCAAATCTTCAAGGCAAATATCACAGCTGCTAACTCTAAATCATGCGTAGGGTAATTCTTCTCATGAATTTTCAACTGACGTGAGCCATAGGCAACCACTTTCCCCTCTTGCATCAACACACAACCCAGACCCTCTCGTGAGGCATCACAATAGACTGCATAACCCAACCCTCTCTCCGGAATAATCAAACTGGAGCGGTGGTCAGTCTAACCTTCAACTCCTGAAACGACTTTTCACAAGTCTCACTCCATACAAATTTGACTCCCTTCCGAGTCAATCTAGTCAACGGTGAAGCTAACCTGGAGAAATCTTTCACAAACCGACGGTAATACCCAGCTAATCCCAGAAAACTGCGGATCTCAAACACACTCTTAGGCTGTGCCCAATCTTGCACTGCCTCAGTCTTGGATGTATCAACAGACACCCCTTCCCCAGAAACTACATGGCCTAAGAACTTCACCTCTTCTAGCCAAACTCACACTTCCCGAACTTAGCATAAAGCTTATGGGCTCTAAGTAACTCTAGCACCACTCTCAAGTGTTCCTCGTGCTCCTCCTCTGAAGGTGAATAAATCAAATGTCGTCCACGAAGACGACCACAAAACGATCCAAGAATTCCCGGAAGATCCGGTTCATCAAATCCATAAACACTGCCGGTGCATTGGTGAGCCCAAACGGCATCACCAGAAACTCATAGTGGCCATACCGCGTACGGAATGCCGTCTTCGGAATATCCTCCTCCCTGACTCTCAACTGATGATAACCCGATCTCAAATCTATCTTAGAGAAACAACGGGAACCCTTCAACTGGTCAAACAAATCATCAATACGGGGCATAGGATACTTATTCTTAACCGTAGCCCGATTCAATTTCCTGTAATCAATACACAATCTCAAAGCACCACCTTTCTTCTTAGCAAAGAGGGCCGGTGCTCCCCACGGCGAAACACTAGGACGGATATAGCCCTTATCTAACAACTCCTGGAGTTGAATCTTCAACTCAACTAACTCGGCTGGGGCAAAACGGTAAGGTGCCATAGAAATCGGCGCCGTGCCGGGCACTAAATCAATAGAGAACTCAATCTCTCGCTGAGGTGGCAAACTAACAAGATCCTCGGGAAAAACGTCCGAATACTCACAAACCACCCTCGGCAACACAATCTGGGTCTCATCACCCTCACTAATCGAAAGACTAGCAAGTAGACCACTAAGCTCACTCCGCCCTCGCGGATCATAACCCGGTGGCAAAACACTACCAACCCGGTCCCCCAGAAAACGAAAACACTCCCCGTTCACGGTACAACAAGTGACCCTCTGACGGTAGCAATCAATAACTGCCCGGTATGACGACAACCAGTCCATACCCAAAATAACATCAAAGCCCTTCATGGGCATAACTACAAAAGAGAAAGGGATTCTATGATCATCGACCTCTATATCACAACCCCTAACACCTTGTTTCAAAATCAATTCACCCCCAAGAGGTGACACTACACAAATAGGAGACGCTAACTGAGCTAACTCCAACTCCAAAACAGATGCAAATGCAGCAGACACAAAGGAATGAGATGCACCCGTATCGATCAAACACTAGCAACTGAATTGCAAAACAAGAAGGTACCTCTCACAACAGATGGAGCCGGTACAAGATCCTGCGGTAACAGCATACACGCGCCCAGACGACCTCTGATCAACCTGCTCACCCCTCGGAGCATAGACTGCTGCACAGACTGGGACGAAGAAGCCCCCTGATTGGCCCTCGAGGCCTGACGACTGAGCTGGCAGCTGACCTGAGTCTGCCTCAAACCAGATGCACCAGTGTGCCACCCAACTGGGGCCAAACCTCTTCATGTGCCCGGCTGACCACACTGAACGAGAGCGGCTGGCCTCTACCCTGACTCTGGCTCTGAGATCGAGCCGAAGAAGATGCTGCTCTCTGAACTCCTCCCCTCTGAGGACAAACTGGAGACTTGTGACCCAGCTGGCCACACTTGAAACAGGTAATGTCTCCCTGACTGCCTTTCCCAGAACTAGCACTCGGCACTGGAAAAGTGGATCTAGAAAAACTACTCTGAGGCTGCTGAGGAGTGAAACCTCTCTGCCTCCTGCCATCACTCTGCCATCCTGACTCCTCTTGGAGCCTTTCTGCCTTCCCCCTCTTCCTGCATCATAGTCTCGGTATGGGCTGCTGCATCAACCAATCGCCCAAAATCCCTAATCATAGATCCGACAACTCTCAGCATGAGGCCACGCCTCAACTTCTTCTCAAACTCAATGCAACGGCGTTCCTCAGTCGCCACCAACTCAGGTGCAAACCTGGACAAACTAGTGAATGCAGCCTCAAACTCGGCCACTGATAAACTGTTCTGCTCAAGATGGCGGAACTGATCTCTCAACTTCTCCTGAACAGCTGGAGACAGGTACTTCTCCTGAAAAGCATCAACAAAAGCCTTCCAAGTACCTCCAATACGACCCTTGGTGAACTTCCACCACTGACCCGCATCCCCTTCAGCTGGAAGATGCCAAGGTCACCTTCAACCCCTCGTCTTCGATGCCTAGCATCTCAAACGTTTTCGTTGTCTGTTCGAGCCATTCATCTGCCTTAAGCGGCTCGCTAGGATCACCTAAAACACGTCCGGTTGAGACCGGAAGAACTCCCTCTTCAGAAAAGAAGGCCCTGCATCTGTAGCACAACAGCCTGGGCTGGATTCGCAGCCCTCAGAATGTCAACTGACGCCTGAAATGCCCCTGCTATCCCTTGGGCCAAAGCGCCCATAAACTGCTGTCCTACTGGCTCGGCCACATTGGCCTGGCCAACACCCTCCTGAACTGCCGGAATTTCCTCCGGTATAGGCACTTCCTGCCTGGCCTGCCTACCACGCCTACCACGACCTCGTCCTCGTCCTGACATCCTAATAAAGGAAACAAAGACGTTAGCACATTAATAAATGTGCCAAAACTAAACACTCACGTCCTAAACATTGGACAACAAATCACACCACGTAAGCACATAATCACATAAGCACCTACGAATTTCATTCCTGGATAATGATAGTCCCAAAGGGTTAAAGTTCCGGTTGGAAGCAGCATTGATCAAGTGCCTTTCCAACAAGACTACTTCAAACTCAAGGATCCAATCAATATCTAGAAACTACATTCCATACCCACATAATCACATAAACATGTTATCATATAAGCATGCAATCATTACACTAAGTCTCTATCAAACGAGACGAACCCATTGTGATACTAATCACTTCCCACGTACCCAAAGTATTCAAACCCGGTACGCTCTGATACCAAGTTGTAACGCCCTCAAAATTAAACCCATAAATATAAACAAACATGCATTATTAAAAGAAAACATTATTTATTATCAATCATCAGAGTAAATAAAAACATAATAAATGCCCTACGGGCTTACATCTTGCCAAGCCAACACTTGGACACAAATGAGTTCTAACTCAAAAACAATAAAGCCCTAGGCTTGAAGATTACATTCAATTCAAATAAACAAAATAAAACAAGTCTTCTCCAATTCCTCACAAGCTAAGTCCTTGGAGGAGTGAACCACCTGAACCTGAAAATAAAGTTCCCATATAGGGTGAGCCACAGCCCAGTAGAGAAATACTAAACCAAGCATAAGAATTAACTAAAGCAGTAGTACCCGATACATGGTTAACACAATAATCAATTTACATTTATGACACAATGTCTACGTCTATGACACATGGTCTATGACACCTTTTACTTTCCATTTACACAGACATGGCTCAGAACCTGGCCAAACAACTCAACAAGGATAACAAATCAGGCTAAACCTTTTATAACATAATAAACACACATGCTGGTGTTATATCAATCTCAATCAACTTCACTTCCATACTTCCCAACTGATACACATGGTGGTGATGTATCATGTCAACAATAAATAGAAATATATCTATTAATCAATAAGCACACATAAGAGTGATGCTACTGGAGTCCATCCCCTATCTCCTCCCAATAAATCCGGTTTAGAGGTCCATCCCCTATCTTCCCCTAAACCGTGGAGTTCATCCCCTATCTCCTCCAAAACCAATGCAAATGCAACATAAATAATACTTGCCATACACAACACATAATTAATACAAGTAATGTTCTGTATTAATACAACAGTCAACATAGATGACTAAATTCCAGTTATACCTAAGCCACATGCAAGGTCTACAACAATCACTGGCTATCCTCCACCGATAGCCCAAAAACATTTATTTCTAAGCAAGAAGTAAATATCACAATATATATATAATATCAAATCCCCAGATGAGTGATTAAATATTCAACTACATCAACAAATCTCAATTTCCCCAAATCTCATGAATTTAATCAATACACAATTCCCCTTTTTAAATTAATTACATGAATTAATCTATGACAAAACCCTAAGGTTTCTCCCAAAATTACCAAACTACCCCCACATACCAAAACACCAACACTTAGGATTAAAACGTATACAAGGAGTAGGAAATCCCTACCTCAAAGCAATGAACCCAAAAAAAGAGATGAAGACGTTGCCCAAATTTCAAAGTGCTCCAAATCCAACAATGCTCAGATTAAATGAAAGCCCTCACTCTCCTCTATCTTTTTAATGAAGGAACTAGGTTAGAAACGCCCTCTAGATAGATCAAACCCAAGGAAAAGATGAGTTGAGAGAGAAAAGACTCGGAACTAGGGTTTCTGGATCAAAAATTGTGAAAAAAGACGTTTTAAAACTGCTGCTGCGTTTAAATACTGGACAGGCTCGCTCGAGCGAAGACATGGTCGCTCGAGCGACCAGACACAAGAAATCCTCGCTCGAGCGAAGAAAAGCTCGCTCGAGCCAAAAACTCGATGCTTCAGGTCTGCAACCCAGAAGCTCGCTCGAGCGAAGTAAAGCTCGCTCGAGCGAAAGACTCGAAAACATACACCTCGCTCGCTCGAGCGAAGGAAGCTCGCTCGAGCGAAGAAAGACATCTCTCAGGTCTAAGTACTGGACGCAAAGCTCGCTCGAGCCAAGGAAAGCTCGCTCGAGCGAAGAACCAAAAACAAAGACCTCGCTCGAGCGAAGAGAAGCTCGCTCGAGCGACCAAGCCAAAAACTGAACATGAACTCTTGGTTTCAAACCCAACCAACCTGTAAACAACCTGCCCAACAAATCCTATAACTCAAAACTGAAGAATTAAAGGACAACAACAACAATAATATGATAATATAATCTACGGAACATAAGTCCGGATACAATAATCAAATGGGAAAAGACCGGGGTCGCTATAGAATTAAGGGGCAATTGAGATGGAGGTTTACAACTGAATATTGGGTCGAGTTGGTTTGGACCAGAGTTGATTCCCTCTGCTCGGTCAAACATTGAGTATGCGCTTGACCGAGGCCTCAGTCCGGTCTAGTTAGAACGGTTGTGGATTGTTGGTCCGAGGGAGATTTGCACTCTTTGGAATCGGATTGGATTAGTGCTTCAACGGCTTGGACCGAGCTCATGCTCGGTTGTGACTATGGAGCTCGGTTGAGCCACGATGTAAGGTTATCAAAGAAGCCAGACAAGTGGCATGGTTGTTGTGAGATGTAATGGCTCCGCATTAAGCATAGCTCGGTCAAGAGAGCTATGCGCGCCATGAGATTGCAAGAAGGGGATTGCGTTGTCCGTGAGTGCCAAAGCCGTTTGGCGGTTTCGTATAGTTGTATTTGTGCTGACACGTGGGGAAATGGGAGAGGAGAGTATGTCCACGCATCCAGAGGAGAATGGACGCAGAAGTGCGCATAGAAGCTATATAAACGGTGTTGCGCCCCCATACTCAGGTTTGGAACATCTTTTAATCAGAACTCACCTACCACTTTGTCTCCCTTTTTCTCTCTCTCCCTAAGTGTGCTAACTTGATCATCGGAGGGGTTTTCCGGCAGCACACTGCCGGGTAGCTCACCTTCATTGTGTTCTCAAGTCGATTAGAGCAAAGCGCAGCTTGGACACAAGGAGTACGGGTAACGTCAGATATTTGTCTTCCGTACATATGAAAATTGAGTTTTTACTTTTATCCTTTATAACATTATCCTTTATAAAATTTCATATTCTAGGTTATGGATTTGGAAGGAGACCTATAAAATGAAGTATATAAGGATAATGTTATGTAGGGGAGCCATTGCCCTCCAAATAATGGTATGGAGGAGAATCATTTATCCACAGAGAGTCTCTATCCATGTATTTTCTGGAGCCAAAGAAAAAAAAAAAAAACTAATACAATCTCGGGTAAATTACAAATATACTCCCTAAGGTTTGTTAAAATATAGATTGTCTCTTTTAGTTCTGAAAATTATAAATACTTCATCGATAGATTTTTGATAAGTAATTTTATTTCCACACTGATTCTCCTTAGTTCACACACTTAATGAAATTTTTTGTTAATACAATTTTGTCTTAGAATAAAAGTACCATCCTTTATTTTCTTCTCCCTAAACCCTAATTCTAAAACATCACAACCATCCTCCATTGCCAGTGCTACCTCTCTTATTTATCATCCCCTTTGTCCCCCTCCACCTACAATTATCTTCCATCATGAACCATACACCCCTACAAGTCTCCTTCCGCAAACCAACAACTTTTGAGGTTGATTGTAGGGGTCTAAGATGGGAATGGGTGAGCTAGGAGTGGTAGTGGTGTCAATGAAAGGTTGAGAGTGACAGCAACGGTGACGAATGAAGTATGAGTGGATGGAAGAAAAACTAGGGTATTAAAATTGAAGATGAGGGTATTATATTGGGATAAGAAAATATGTTCTAAGAATTATTTTTTGATGTGTATTGATTGAGAAGATTTACATAAAGTGTTTATTGAGGGGAATGGGTGTGTGAAAATAGAATTACGCATTTTTCATTTAACAAGAGTTAAAAAAAAAAGAAAAGAAAAAGAAATTTCCTAACTACTCCCCTATACAACAATTAAACTATAAAATTATTAATTGAAATATTTTTAAAATTATGAACTAATTTAATAGTTAATTAATGAAATGAATTATTTGTAATGCCATTGAATAGTAAAAGATTTGTCAATATTATTGATCTATAGTTGCTCGGGGGTTATCATCTTTCTCTTTCTATGCACGAAAGTCTGTGGATTGTAGAAACAAAAATTCTATGAATTCATTGTTATCAATATATAGAGGAAATATCATTTTGTCTCCCAAACTATCACACGTTTTTCACGTTGACCTCCATACTTTGATTTATTTCAATTTAGTACCTGAACTTTCTACAAATTGATCAATTAGACCCCTGCCGTCACCTTCCGTCTACAGTTGGACGTAATGTACTGACGTGACACCAAAGTTCATTTAAAATTTCATTTTACCCCCCAAATTATACCTTAAAAATCAATTTACCCCACAAATTAAAAATCAATTTGCCCCTCCCAAACTATACTTTAAAAATTAATTTGCTCCCCACATCAGCACATTCCGTCCAATTGTGGACGAAAGGTGACAACAGGGGTCTAATTGATCAATTTGTTGAAAGTTCAAGTACTAAATTGAAATAAATTGAAGTATGGGGGTCAATGTGAAAATGTAATATGGGAGAAAAAATGATATTTCCTCCAATATATAATTTACTCTAAATGTATTTGTGTGATGAAAATTACATTGATAAAATGTGAAATTTATTATTAAAATGAATTTTAAATTTTTTTTTCTCTGAGTTTATAAGTCTAAATTTGTAGTGTTATTATTGTAAGTAATATGATTTTAAGAGCATCTCTCCATCTCAATAGCTACTAATTATTTGGTGGATAAAAGTGAGTACCATCTGAGAGGGCTAGGGAAGAACGAAGCATGAGCGCCGAGAAAGCGAATAAACCACGTGGATTAGTTGGGTGGGTGATTTTTCTCTTTAAAAATGATTGAGAGCTCTAAAAAAATAGTTTTAGAAATTTGTGTGCATTTCAAAATTGTGTACGTATTAAGAAAGTAATAATTTTGGTCTATTTTGGTAATTAGATTAAAAGTTAATTTTTTGATTTTTTTTTGACTTTTTTAAGTCACATCACTTCTCTACTTTTTTACACATTTTTTCAAAAAAAAAAAATCAAAAAAATCAAAAAACTAGCTTTTAACCTACTTCTCAAAACAAACCTTTGGCCTATTTTGGCAACTCGGTTAAAAGTCAACTTTTTGGCTTTTTAATTTTTTTTGGATTACATCATCTCTCTACTTTTTTGTATGTTTTTTTAAAAAAGCCAAAAAAAGTTATAAAGCTAGCTTTTAACCTACATCCCAAAATAAAATTATAATTATTCGTGATATATGTATGATATTTTGTGATGAAGTTGCGAATATTGAATTCATGATGTGCACCCTAAAGTTAAGAATTATAATATTATGACACTTTGTAATTTTTGTTATAATATTTTATTGTGAAAAAAATTGTGACTTTTGTGATAAAAATGTTATGACATTTTGTGTTTATATTATAAAAATTTGTAAAATTTTATAAAAATAAAAAAAATTATAAATGTATACCATATGCATCATTAACATCATAGTATCTTCCTTTTCTCTGTACTAATGTTTGGTATGGTTGTAGGATTGCCTGATGCATATTGAAATTGTGATAATTGATTTAGATCCCCTTTGGTCATTGTGTGGACTGCTGAAATCAATATGTATTAGGAGCTAATCATCTACATTTGCATATGCACATATGGAAACGTATGATATTTTGGTATGATATTTTGGTTACATTGACAGTTTTATTGCTTTGGCTTTTGTTAGTCTATGGCATTCATCTAAAAAAGTTATATATATACACTAGCATATGCACGGACTAAATAAATAATTAAAAATAATTTTAAAATTAAATAATAACATAAATTTATTTAAAAAGTATGGAAAAATAATTTAGGATGAATTAAATTTTAACCATTTATTAGAATATATATATATATATATATATATATATAATATATATATTTTGTAGTTATTATGTCATTAATTGTATATTTTAAATTCACATAAGAAATAGATGTCATAAAATAAAAATAATTGGTAAAGATGAAAAAATAGAATAAATTACAAAAAAAATATTAATGATAAAATAAAAATAAATTTCATTTTATAATTTTTTAGTTTTATTATTCTATATTAAAGTTTGTTATAAAACTTAAGCATACCCTTTAGAAATAAAATAATATACATATATATATTATATATATATTATATATATTGATAAAATCATTAAAATCGTCAAAAGTATAGCAACTTACATAATAATTAATTAATTAAAACTTTTAAATTTTATTTATTTTTAAATATAAATTGTTTTCAATTGAAACGTGCATAACACTACAATATTAAATGGGAGCATATGTTTACTTAGGTTGCTTGGGAAGTGGGATTTTAGCCTAATTTAGGCTAAAATCTACAAAAAGACAAAATAAGCTAAAATAGCTAAATAAGACAAAATATCACATCAAACCTATAATCTGTGATGAGCAGTGCGTATTTTGCCTTGTTCTCTTGGGTTATGTTGGATTTACCTTCGTTAAAATGTCGGATTCCAAAGTGATGTCCAGTCAGCAGTTGAGTTTGTTGTTTTTGAAAACTTCTCTTTAAAAATTTTCGTCCTTGTTTGTTTCAAATTCTGAGTTTTCACTTGTCTCGGAGGGTGCGAGGTCGACTCCGGAGTGTCGGGAGAGAAACCGAGGATTTTCTAGACTAGAAGGCCAGAGCTGTACGTGCGGGGCCTTGGGCCGCACGTGCGGGAGAAGGGCCGCACATGCGGGAGGTGAGGCAACACGTGCAAGAAGCATATGAAGGTTGTGTGCAGCACTGCATGATATGCAAGTGCGAAAGAGGAAGTGCGGGAGGGACCGCATGTGTGGGGGTGAGAGCTGCACGTGCGGGAGAGCGCTTTGAACGTGCGGGAGAGGGTACCGCACATGCAGCCAGGCCCGTGTTTTGTCTCGTTTTTCGTGCATTACAGATATGTATTGGTCTTTTGCCTTTTTGCACTCACTTTTTGATTATATCTCCCTCTCTCTACAATCTTTCTCTCTTTTTCTCTCATCTCACTCTACCCAAACCCTCAAAACATTGCATTTTCTTTTGATCTCAAGAATCCAATAGGATTTTGGTACTAGTTCTATGACGCCCTCGAAATAAACCCACAATATACACAATATTGACATGCATTGATATAAGAAAACAAAACATTATTCCATTCATCTGAGTATTCTTATTGAAAAACATCACATGTAACATCAAAAGTAAATGCCATACGGGCTTACAGCTTTCCAAGCCAACACTTGGACACAAAATGTGAGTACTAACTCAACTACAAATTAAGCCATTGGCTTGAGTTCACATGTAATATCAAATAATAACTAACTAAAACAAGTCTTCAAATCCAAATCCTTCCAAGCTAAATCCTTGGAGGTAGCATATCACCTGGACCTGAAAATGATGTTCCCGTATAGGGTGAGCCACAGCCCAGCAGAAATGTACTACACCAAATATAAGAATTGACTAAAGCAATAGCATTCGATAGATGGTTAACACTATTAAATCCATTATATCACTATACAGTTTCATGACAATAATTCCATGACATGTTTCACTTTACGTTATTATTTAACTTTCCAATTATACAAACATGGCTCAGAACCTGGCCAAACTATAAAATGAGACTGCATCTCACATCAACATTACTTCCAATATCAATAATTCAAATGAGACTAAGGCTCATACTAAAGCACTTCCATAAGTCAATAAGTACACATATTTGCTATACTAAAACACTTCCAAGAATCAATAAGTACACACATTTGCTGTACTAGTGGAGTCCATCCCATTTCTCCTCCTAAACAGGTTTGAGAGTCCATCCCCTATCTTCCCTCAAACTATGGAGTACATCCCCTATCTCCTCCCAAACAATATTCAATCAATACACGTATTTGCTGTATTAATTCAACTGTCATATTCAATGACTCATTCAATGTGATTAGTTTTAGTTTTCCCTAATTAGCATGCAATGTCTACAACAATCACGACTATCCTCCACCGATAGCCCAAAACAGTTATTTATAAACAGGAAATAAATGTATCAACAAATATAAACTCAACATATCCATAGGTGAGTGATTAAACTATCCAACTACACCATTTAATCTCATAATTCCTCAATTTCAAGAATTAAACTTAATTCCACACTTTTCTCTAAATAATTATACAAATTAATTTATTACAACAATTAGGGCTTTTCCCCCTTTCTCAAAATTAACCCTAAGGTTCAATTTTTCTCAATTTAACACTATCAGTATCATTTTCATGACTTACAAACACATGAAGTTTAACATATAAAAATTCCCTTTTTCTCAAATTATAAATTAAACCCTAAAAATTACCAAACGACACCAACATACCAAATGACCAAAACTTAGGACAAACCTATAATATGGAGTAGGGTATCCCTACCTCGAAGTTAAAGAACTCAAATGAGATGATGACCCAAAATCCAAAGTGCTCCAAACCGCCAAACTCTCAGATTAAAACAAAGCCCTCGCGACCCTCTATCTTTTTAACAAAGAACCTAGGGTAGAAACACCCTAAAAATAGATGAACCTAAGAGAAGGTGTGTAGAGGAGAGAAAACACGAACCTAGGGTTTTGAAATCAAAAAGAAGATAAAAAAAATCATGTTTTTCCCGTGCTGCGTATTTATATAAAACAGGCTCGCTCGAGCGAAAGATTGGTCGCTCGAGCGACCAGACACAAGAAAGCCTCGCTCGAGCGAAAAAAAGTCTCGCTCGAGCCAAAATGCACAGCTTCAGGTCTGCAACCAAAAGCACGCTCGAGCGACAGAATGCTCGCTCGAGCGAAGAACTCGAAAACATACACCACGCTCGCTCAAGCGAAGGAAAGCTCGCTCGAGCCAAGAAAGACAGCTCTCAGGTCCAACACCCAAACGCAGTCGCTCACTCGAGCGAAGAGACCCTAGCTCGAGCGAAGGACCATAAACAAAGAGCTCGCTCGAGCGACAAACTGCTCGCTCAAGTGAAGGACTAAAATTCTGGGCAGCAACCCTTTGCTCCCAAACACTCCCAACTTGTAACAAATCTGCCCAATACATCCTATAACTTAAAAATAAGGAATTAAAGGACGACAACAACAAATATATAACAATAGGATCTACGGAACGTAAGTCCGGATACAACAACCAAATGGAAAAAGACCGGGGTCGCTATAACCTCCCCCCCTTAAAGAATTTCGTCCCCGAAATTAAGTACAAGTTTTCAAAAACAGGTTTTTCTCAATTTCCAACAACACAACATTTCAATATTCAATAACTTGACCCATAACTGGTCATTCCATCTCTTACCAAGAGGCATTTCACAATATGTAAAACAAGATATATTTCAACTTGCACTATCATTATGTAATTTCCTTTCAATTTCAACAGTTTTCACTATACATGATTCCCATTTCCATATCATATTTAATTTCATGATATAACTCCATTTCTATAACATATTACACATATGCAATATTATAACAAACTTCTAATTCTAGGCAAGTTTCAAGATATTTCCATTAAACCAAAACATTTTCAATGTTTTACAACTTAAGACACACATAATGTTATTAAAGTTCAATAATATGACAAAATCTCAATACATGATTACACATCAACAAATATGTCCGGAATTTCTCACGACTTCCAACTCACGTTCCCAAGGCTTCCTCCACTCCGTGATTTTCCACAAAACTTTCACCAAGGGAATGTCTCTGCCTCGCAAGACTTGATCCCGTCTATCCAAGACCCGAACCGGCCTCTCCTCATACGAGGCATCCTCATCAACCTCTAAGTCGGTCCAATCCAACACGTGCGATGGATCCGCTCATACTTCCGAAGCATACTCACATGAAACACGTCATGAACTCCGTACAATTGCGGCGGCAAAGCTAAATGATAGGCAACCTCGCCGATCCTCTCAAGGATCTCAAAAGGGCCAATAAATCGAGGGGACAACTTCCCGCTCTTCCCAAACCTCATCAACTCCCGCCTAGGTGATATCTTCAGAAAGACATGATCACCCACCTCAAATACCAAAGGCCTCCTCCTACGGTTGGCATATGATTTTTGACGACTTTGGGCTGTAACAAGCCTCCTACGGATAAGCTCAACTTTCTCCGTTGTTTCCCTCACCAACTCTGGACCCAACAAAAGTGCATCACCCACCTCCCCAAGAAACAGGAGACCTACATGGTCGGCCATACAAGGCCTCAAACGGTGCCATACGATACTAGACTGTAAACTGTTGTTGTAGGCAAACTCCACCAAAGGCAACTACCTCTCCCACGACCCACTAAAATCAAGAACACAAACCCCGAAGCATATCCTCAAGGATTTGAATAGTACGCTCGGACTGCCCATCAGTCTGAGAATGATAAGCCATGCTAAAGGTCAACTTAGTGCCCAAGGCACTCTACAAACTCTGCCATAACCTGGCAGTAAAACGAGGATCTCTATATGAGACAATCGTCACTGGGACCCCGTGCAACCTCACTATGTCCCGAATATACAAGTCGGCAAGATGATCTACCGAATCTCTCACGCGCATAAGAATGAAGTGCGCCGACTTAGTTAACCGGTCTACAATTACCCAAATAGCATCACTACCCCGCTGAGTCCTCGGAAGACCTACAACGAAGTCCATAGTGACATGCTCCCACTTCCACTCGGCAATAGGCAAGGGTTGCAACAAACCCACTGGCCTCTGATGCTCGGCCTTCACTTGCTGACAAGTAAGGCACTTAGACACGAAAGCTGCCACATCTCTCTTCATACCCTGCCACCAAAACTGGCGACCCAAATCCCGATACATCTTAGTGCCTCCCGGATGCACCGCAAGGCGTGAATGATGAAACTCTCGGAGTACCTCCTCTCGGCAAGACTCCGGCACAAACAAACGGTCTCAGTATCTCACACTCAAGTCGGGATACACCGCCAAACCCTTCTCAACCTTCCCACTGGAGATCTTCTCTCAGAGGGATTCCACCTCAAGGTCACCTCTCTGTGCCTCTAACACTCGAGTCACAAGTGTAGGCTACGCAACAACAGAAAACAAGGCCGCAGCCTCAACGGATTCGCCCAGAAGCAAATCAAACTCCCCAAGTGCACCCAACATCTCACATTCCTGGATGGCTATACTAGCTACGTCACCAACAGATTTCCTGCTAAGGGCATCGGCCACCACATTGGCCTTCCCCGGATGATAATGCAACTCGAAATCATAATCCTCAATGAACTCCATCCACCTCTTCTACCTCAAGTTCAAGTCTTTCTGTGTAAACAGATATTTCAGACTCTTATGATCCGATAATACTTCGAACCGCTCACCATAAAGATAATGCCACTTTCCCCTCTTGCATCAACACAGCTGCTAACTCTAGGTCATGAGTAGGGTAATTCTTCTCGTGTATTTTCAACTAACGCGAGCCATAGGCTACCACTTTCCCCTCTTGCATCAACACACAACCTAAACCCTCTCGTGAAGCATCACAATAAACAGCATAACCCAACCCTCTCTCCGAAATAATCAAGACCGGAGCAGTGGTCAATCTAACTTTCAACTCTTGGAACGACTTTTCACAAGTCTCACTCCATACAAATTTGACTCCCTTCCGAGTCAGTCTAGTCAACGGCAAAGCTAACCTGGAGAAATCCTTCACAAACTATCGGTAGTACCCAGCTAACCCCAGAAAACAGCGGATCTCAAAAATATTCTTAGGCTGTGCCCAATCTTGCACTGCCTCAATCTTGGATGTATCAACAGACACCCCTTCTCCAGAAACCACATGGCCTAAGAACTTGACTTCTCCTAGCCAGAACTCACACTTCCCAAACTTGGCATAAAGCTTATGGGCTCTAAGTAACTCAAGCACCACTCTCAAGTGCTCCTTGTGCTTTTCCTCGGAAGGCGAATAGATAAGAATGTCGTCCACAAAAACGACCACAAAACGATCCAAGAGTTCCCAGAAGATCCGGTTCATCAAGTCCATAAAGACTGCCGGTGCATTGGTGAGCCCAAATGGCATCACCAGAAACTCATAATGGCCATATCGCGTACTGTCACGACCCCAACCCGCCCCTAGTAGGATGGTGCCGTGATGGCCAGTAATCCGCGATTACCGAAGGCCAACTAACAAGAATCATACATATCAGAGTATAAAATATGGGGCTCACAAATGCGGAAGCGATAATTTAAATACAAAGTGTCCATGAGAGCAGTGCCGAGGTCAAATATGAATGACTAAAACTTTACATCTTGGCAATGCAACAAAACAAAGTATATTACAAATCTTGATCAAAAGGCTTCTAAGCCGACGTATACAAAACACACAATTCAAGCCAAGAAGCATAATCTTCAAGATTGCCGACGTAAAATAACATTGCCGGCGTAACACAGTGTTGCCGAAGTAAATGCAAAATAAAGCCGACGTGGCCAGAACCCAAAACAAGCTTTACAAAATAGATGTCTAGGCGTCGCCGACGTCCTGTTCATCACCTACATATATATAGAGAGGGTGAGTACAATTACTCAGTGAATAGTGCTAGAAGTAAAGGTTTTGCATGAACAATAGCCGAAGTCTGATCAAATCAAAGCATACTAAACCATACAAGTATAGCCGAGGTTCTCTCAAGGCAAAACACATCAAGATATAACGAATCGAGGGATGAACCGTATTCATCTAACAAATCATACAAGTTCCAAGATTGCTTACTGACATCGGCAAGACGCATCAAGCTTTCCAAATCGAATATATCCACGCGGTAAACCGTCAGTGGCAAAACGGGAATTTCTCTATCCTTGGTTGGTGGGTCAAAGGTGCTGCGAAAGTTTATAGTCCTCTAGCACAAGGGACTGGTGTTACTTAGGCCCGTGGCCCTTTTTAACACAGTAGCTTCAAAGGAAGGACCGTATCCTTTTTAACACATAGGTACTGCGAAAGTTTATAGTCCTCCAGCACAAGGGACTTTTACACTTAGTGCTGCAAAAGTTTAGAGTCCTCCAGCCAAGGGACTTTCTCAAAGATAACATCAAGCAAAACTTATACTTGGTACATCGAGATAAGGCTAATTATTCATGCTTAGCAAGACTTTCATCAAAACAAAACAAGACTTTCAAAAGCTTTATAACATAGCTTTACTAAAAGCACCACTCACCTGAATCTTCTCGGTGCAAACTCGAAGCAAGAGTCAAGTCCTACAATCACATGGCAAATCATACTTCTCAAAACAACTTTCACTTACAAGTGAGGATCTCGGCATTCACCGGATCTAAGCTAGTGACAAAACAAAACATGCTGAAAATCATGACTCATTCATTCAAAACTTGAGATTTCAAGCTAAGGTCCCGAAAACATGGACCTGGGCACCCATACGAGGTAACCGTGCAGGAACAAACACAAAAACATGGTTTCTGCTATGCACTCTTAGATCAAAACAAGGCTTTTTCGTCAAAACGCACGAACATCACTTCAAAACCGATGAATGGCATGCAAGACAGATTCGATCATGCAATGCAGCTTGAAAGATGACAAGAATGTCTATTCTAGAACAAGAATCTTACCTCAAGACTCAAATCAAACGGTTCGATCTTCGCAGATCAAGTCCGGAGCTCGTCTCTCTCTCTAGAACTCCTTCTTGAGAGCTTCTCTCTCTAAAACAAGGTTTTGAGACAAAATGAATTTGTCTCAAGGTCTGCCGGCTGTCTTAAGATACAGCTCGGACACGTGGCACTGCCAGATTGGCTTAACCCAAAAGTGACTGATTGATAAGACAAGTCTCTGACAAAGCGTATGCAAGAAGCTAGGGAAAAGCGCATCGGCTAACAAGGACATCGGCCAAAGACAGACTTCGGCAACTAGCTAATCAAAGACGTCGGCCGGGGAGGACGGCCTGACTAAGCTGTGCCACATCTTGGCCAGGTTGTGCCACAGCTCGGCCTAGGCCATACCTGCCCGAGAACAAAAATCAAAACGTCTCGGCTACGCGCCGAGGTTAAGGTGGAAGTCAACTAAGTGGTTTCCAAAATGATTCTAAGTGCAAAGGCTCAAGGCAGATCTAAGCACAGGATGACCTCGGCTACACGCCGAGCAAGGGACAAAATCACACAAGTAGCACTTAACCAAAACAAGACAAGGCTGACAAATCAGCATATCAAGACAAATCAAGATTAACAAAGCTTACATCATAACAAGGCAAAATCACATATGAATGCATGTAAGCATGACTAAGTCAAGATGGGGGTTACATCCTACCCCCCTTAAAGAAGTTTGGTCCCCAAACTTAGATTACCTTGCTCTAAGAATAACTCTGGATGTCGAATCCTCATTTCCTCTTCCATTTCCCAGGTGGCATCCTTGCCGTAATGCTCCTTCCATTCGATCTTTACCATTGGTATTGACTTGTTCCTCAACTGTCTAACTTGTCTGCCAACGATAGACATCGGCTTCTCTTCATAGCCCAAATTCTCGCTAACTTCGATCCCAGAGTGGTCAATCACATGCAATGGATCTCGGACATACTTCCTTAGCATCGAAATATGAAACACACTATGAACTTGGCTAATTCTGGTGGCAAGGCAAGTCGGTAGGCAACAGTGTTAACCTTATCAAGAATCTCAAATGGCCCAATATAGCGAGGTGCTAACTTACCCTTCTTCCCAAATCTGGAAACTCCCTTCATTGGTGAAACTTTCAAAAACACATGATCTCCCACTTCGAACTCTAAGTTATTCCTTCTCTGGTCGGCATAGCTCTTTTGTCGGCTCTGGGCAGTTTTAATCCTCTGCTGGATAAGTTTAATCTTCCCTGTTGTTACTTGAATCAAATCGGGACCAAGTAGAGCTTTGTCCCCAACCTCGGTCCAACATATTGGCGACCTGCATTTTCTCCCATACAAAGCCTCATACGGTGCCATGCCAATGCTAGCCTGATAACTGTTGTTGTAACAAATTCCACTAATGGCAAATGCATTCCCCAACTTCCTTGGAAGTCCAAAACACATAGTCTAAGCATGTCTTCGAGTGTCTGAATTGTCCTCTCTGTTTGTGTCCGTCTGCGGATGAAAAGCTGTACTAAATCTGAGCTCGGCCCCAAAGGCTCTTTGTAGACTCTGCCAAAATCTCGAAACGAACTTTGGATCTCTGTCTGACACAATGGACATCGGTGCCCCATGAAGCCTAACAATTTCATTCACATACAATAAGGCAAGTTGGTCGGCGTTGAAGGTGGTCTTGACGGGTAAGAAGTGCGCTGACTTAGTTAGCCTATCAACCACAACCCAAATCGAATCCATACCCTTCTGTGTCTTCGGCAATCCAATTACAAAATCCATGGAGATATGTTCCCATTTCCATTCAGGGATCGGCAAAGGTTGAAGAAGTCCAGCTGGTCTTTGATGTTCTGCTTTCACTTGTTGACAATGTAAACACTGGGACACGAATTCGGCTATCTCTCTTTTCATATTCGGCCACCAAAAGGTCTGTTTTACATCTTGGTACATCTTGGTATTTCCTGGATGAACAGCAAACTTGGAAGCATGAGCTTCCTGCAAAATCTTCCTTCTCAGTTCTGGGATGTCGGCCACACATAACCTTCCCTCAAACTTGAGCACTTGGTTTTCAATTGCATATCCTGACCTCGGCTTTGTAACAATCTCATCGGCTACCCTTTTTAAGAATCCATCTTCCATTTGTCTTGTCTTTACCTCCTCAATAATAGTCGGTTCCACTGTTAACAAGGTCAAACATGCCAAATTTCCCACTATCCTTCTGCTCAAAGCGTCGGCTACGCTGTTAGCTTTACCTGGGTGGTATTGAATCTGCATATCGTAGTCTTTCAACAACTCCAGCCATCTTCTCTGTCTCAAATTCAATTCTTTCTGAGTGAACAGGTATTTTAAACTCTTATGGTCCGTAAAAACTCGACAAGGAGCTCCATACAAATAGTGGCGCCAAATCTTCAAAGCAAATACCACGGCAGCTAATTCCAAATCATGGGTAGGATAATTCTTTTCATGTGGCTTCAACTGTCGAGACGCATAGGCTATGACTTTGCCCCCTTGCATCAGTACGCAGCCCAAACCCTTATGCGATGCATCACTGTAGACATGGAATTCTTCATTACCTGATGGAAGTACAAGTACGGGTGCGGTAACTAACCTCGTCTTCAGTTCTTGGAAGGCTGACTCCCGATGTTCAGTCCATTCATACGATGTTCCCTTCCTAGTCAATTCCGTTAGCGGAATGGCAATCCTCGAGAAATCCTTCACAAATTTCCTATAATATCCTGCCAAACCCAGAAAGCTTCGAACCTCGGTCACATTTGTCGGCGTCGGCCAGTTCACTACGGCTTCAATCTTACTAGGATCAACCGAGATGCCCTCTTCATTAATCACATGACCCAAGAATGAGATAGTGGAAAGCCAAAACTCACACTTATTAGATTTAGCATACAATTTCCGGTCTCTCAAAATCTGTAAGGCAAGTCTCAAGTGGTTCTCATGTTCAGTTCTACTCTTAGAATAAATCAGTATATCATCGATGAAAACAACCACAAACTCATCTAAGTATGGCTTGAAGACTCTGTTCATTAAATCCATAAAGGCAGCAGGGGCATTGGTTACTCCAAAAGGCATCACTAAAAATTCATAGTGGCCATATCTCGTTCGAAAAGCAGTCTTCTCCACATCTTCGGCTTTAACTTTCAGCTGATGGTAGCCCGACCTAAGGTCAATCTTAGAAAAGACTCGTGCTCCTTGCAGTTGGTCAAGTAGGTCATCAATCCTAGGCAATGGGTACTTGTTTTTAATGGTGACCTTATTAAGTTCCCTGTAGTCTACACAAAGACGGAGTGTGCCATCCTTCTTCTTGACAAACAATACGGGCGCTCCCCAAGGTGAAGTGCTTGGCCTAATAAATCCCTTGTCAGCAGTTCCTGTAGCTGCAGTTTCAATTCTCTAAGTTCGGCGGCCATTCTATAGGGTGTTTTGGAGATCGGCTGTGGTCCCCGGGATAATTTCAACAGTAAACTCTATTTCCCTATAATCAATTAAGTGACCAGGCAACTCATTTGGAAATACATCGGCGAAGTTGTTGACGACGGGGACGTCGGCTAAACTAACATTTCCACTCTGCTCACCAGTATACTACACAAATAACCTCGGCATCCCTTCCGAATCAACTTATAAGCTCTAACGGATGAAATCAGATAAGGTGGGGGCACTACCCCTTTACCCTGGAAAATAATCTCGGCTAAATGGGGGGTTTCAGGGTAACTCTCTTCAAAGCACAATCGATAGATGCGTGATTGCGACTAACCAATCCATTCCCAATATGACATCGAAATGAGTTATGTCAGAGGCATTAAATCTACTAACAATTCAACGTTCTCAATTACGACTAACATTCCCTATAAATGGATGGCAACATCATGGATATCCCCAGATGGAGTAGACACAGATAAAACATAGTCGAGGGGTTCTATTCTCTGTTAATCTTCTCGGCAAACTTAGCAGATATAAATGAATGCGTGGAACCCGAATCAATCAACACATAAGCAGGTTGAAGACAAATTAGAAGCATACCTGACACCACCGTCTCAGCATTTTGCGTGTCCCCTGGTACTAGCGCAAACACTCTGCCCTGTCTCAGCTGTCCCTTCCCTGTATTATTCTTCTGGACGGAACCCGAGGTACCCTCACTCTTCTTGCTGTTATCGGTCTTCGTCTTAGGGCAGTCTTTCACATAATGTCCCATCTCACCGCATTCATAACAAGCTCCAGAAGTCCGGCGACAAATCCCGAAATGCTGCTTCCCACAATCCGAGCACGTCGGTTTAGCATTACCTTCCTGCTTTGGGTTACCAGTTCGGCCCTTGTTCATCTTTCTCTTGGTGTCCACCTGCACTTGGCGGTTGTCATAGTTTTGCCTCTTCCGCTGGTTCTCTCCTGGGTTCTGGTATCTATTCAAGTTTGCCTCGGCCTGAATGGCCTTGTCTAACACTTCGGCATAGGTCGGCATATTGTGCAGGTTAACTCGGTCTTGAATCGGTCCGCGAAGCCCACTCTCAAATTTTCTGGCCTTCATGTACTCATCATTGGCCATATGGGGTGCGAACCTCGCCAACTCTGTAAAGGCGTGGTCATATTCCGCCACTGTTCGGTTGCCCTGCGCTAGAGTCTGAAATTCCGTAGCTTTGCGATTCCGAACGCTTAAGGGAAAGTGTTTGTTGTAGAATAATTCCAGAAATCTGATCCAGGTTAAGTCGGGATTGCTTGCTCGAACCATCATCCACCATCTACGAGCATCATCATCTAGCGTGAATGTTGCCAACGTTACTTTCTGAGTGTCAGTGCTGGGGAAGATCTCAAATAACTTCTCCATCTCCAAAACCCATGCTTCAGCCTTCATCGGCTCTATGCCCCCTGAAAACCTCGGTGGTTTCATCTTCTTGAACTCCCTGATCAAAGCTATGGTGCCGTCTCCGTACAAGGCTGGCTGCGGAGGAGCTTGCGGCACTGGAGGGGGTGGAGGCGGTATCACATTTCGGCCGTTGGTCTGCTCGGCCGGAGTCGAAGTAGCACTGGCATATTGCTGTCTGGTTTGCCTCAACTCGCGGGCCAAACCTTCAACTAATCTTTCCAATCTGTCTATTCTGTCTTCAGGCCGATCTCGGCCGACTGGAGGTCTACCTCTCCTCATGATGCTAAGAGCATGCAAAGTGTGATTCTTTAAGCAAGGTAAACAAATAATCACACAGACAAGCAACAAGCAAGCATATCAAGATAATGCACACCTTATTCAAATAACAAACACCATGATGCAATTTCTAACATCTTTCTAAGGAAACCCTACGCTCTTTAGGACTCAAAGTGTGCGAACAACGTATACAGAATGCTCTGATACCATTCTGTCACGACCCCAACCCGCCCCTAGTAGGATGGTGCCGTGATGGCCAGTAATCCGCAATTACCGAAGGCCAACTAACAAGAATCATACATATCAGAGTATAAAATATGGGGCTCACAAATGCGGAAGCGATAAATCAAATACAAAGTGTCCATGAGAGCAGTGCCGAGGTCAAATATGAATGACTTAAAACTTTACATCTTGGCAATGCAACAAAACAAAGTACATATTACAAATCTTGATCAAAAGGCTTCTAAGCCGACGTATACAAAACACACAAATTCAAGCCAAGAAGCATAATCTTCAAGATTGGCCGACGTAAAATAACATTGCCGGCGTAACACAGTGTTGCCGAAGTAAATGCAAAATAAAGCCGACGTGGCCAGAATCCAAAACAAGCTTTACAAAATAGATGTCTAGGCGTCGCCGACGTCCTGTTCATCACCTACATATATATAGAGAGGGTGAGTACAAATACTCAGTGAATAGTGCTAGAAATAAAGGTTTTGCATGAACAATAGCCGAAGTCTGATCAAATCAAAGCATACTAAACCATACAAGTATAGCCGAGGTTCTCTCAAGGCAAAACACATCAAGATATAACGAATCGAGGGATGAACCGTATTCATCTAACAAATCTTACAAGTTTCAAGATTGCTTACTGACATCGGCAAAACGCATCAAGCTTTCCAAATCGAATATATCCACGCGGTAAACCGTCAGTGGCAAAACGAGGATTTCTCTATCCGTAGTTGGTGGGTCAAAGGTGCTGCGAAAGTTTATAGTCCTCTAGCACAAGGGACTGGTGTTACTTAGGCCCGTAGCCCTTTTTAACACAGTAGCTTCAAAGGAAGGACCGTATCCTTTTTAACACATAGGTACTGCGAAAGTTTATAGTCCTCCAGTACAAGGGACTTTTACACTTAGTGCTGCAAAAGTTTAGAGTCCTCCAGCCAAGGGACTTTCTCAAAGATAACATCAAGCAAAACTTATACTTGGTACATCGAGGTAAGGCTAATTATTCATGCTTAGCAAGACTTTCATCAAAACAAAACAAGACTTTCAAAAGCTTTATAACATAGCTTTACTAAAAGCACCACTCACCTGAATCTTCTCGGTGCAAACTCGAAGCAAGAGTCAAAGTCCTACAATCACATGGCAAACCATACTTCTCAAAACAACTTTCACTTACAAGTGAGGATCTCGGCATTCACCGGATCTAAGCTAGTGACAAAACAAAACATGCTGAAAATCATGACTCATTCATTCAAAACTTGAGATTTCAAGCTAAGGTCCCGAAAACATGGACCTGGGCACCCACACAAGGTAACCGTGCAAGAACAAACACAAAAACATGGTTTCTGCTATGCACTCCTAGATCAAAACAAGGCTTTTTCAAAAACGAACACACATCACTTCAAAACCGATGAATGGCATGCAAGACAGATTCGATCATGCAATGCAGCTTGAAAGACGACAAGAATGTCTATCATAGAACAAGAATCTTACCTCAAGACTCAAATCAAACGGTTCGATCTTCACAGATCAAGTCCGGAGCTCGACTCTCTCTAGAACTCCTTCTCGAGAGCTTCTCTCTCTAAAACAAGGTTTTGAGACAAAATGAATTTGTCTCAAGGTCTGCCGGCTGTCTTAAGATACAGCTCGGACACGTGGCACTGCCAGATTGGCTTAACCCAAAAAGGTGACTGATGACAAGACAAGTCTCTGACAAAGCGTATGCAAGAAGCTAGGGAAAAGCGCATCGGCTAACAAGGACATCGGCCAAAGACAGACTTCGGCAACTAGCTAATCAAAGACGTCGGCCGGGGAGGACGGCACTTGACTAAGCTGTGCCACATCTTGGCCAGGTTGTGCCACAGCTCGGCCTAGGCCATACCTGCCCGAGAACAAAAATCAAAACGTCTCGGCTACGCGCCGAGGTTAAGGTGGAAGTCAACTAAGTGGTTTCCAAAATGATTCTAAGTGCAAAGGCTCAAGGCAGATCTAAGCACAGGATGACCTCGGCTACACGCCGAGCAAGGGACAAAATCACACAAGTAGCACTTAAGCAAAACAAGACAAGGCTGACAAATCAGCATATCAAGACAAATCAAGATTAACAAAGCTTACATCATAACAAGTCAAAATCACATATGAATGCATGTAAGCATGACTAAGTCAAGATGGGGTTGTTACAAAATTGCTTAGTAAATTATCAGTAAATTCACAAAAAATTACTCTACAAATTACTCAGTAAATTCCATGTAAATTACTCTGGAAAATTCCCTGTAAATTCTCAGTAAGCTACTCAGTAAATTCCTAATAAATTCTCCGTAAATTACTCAGTAAATTCCAATAAATTACTCATCAAATTCTAAGTAAATTACTTAGTAAATTATCACTAAATTCCAAGTAAATTCTTAGAAAACTACTCAGTAAATTACTCAGTAAATTCCCAGAAAATTACATAGTAAATTCCCTGTAAATTCTCAATAAATTATTCAGGAAATTACTCAGTATATTATAAGTTAATTCCAAGAAAATTCTCAGTAAATTACTCACTAAATTGTCAGTAAATTCCCAGTAAATTCTCAGCAAATTGGCAATAACTTCTCTGTAAATTTCTCGAAAAATTCCTTCTAAATTCTCAAAAAACTACTCCGCAAATTCTCAGAAAATTCTCAGTAAATTACTTAGTAAATTCCGAGAAAATTAACAGTAAATTCCAAGTAAATTTTTAGTAAATTACTCTGTAAATTCTAGGAAAATTACTTAGTAAATTTCTTGTAACTTTTTAGTAAATTATTCAGGAAATTACTTAGTAAATTAGCAGTAAATTACCAATAAATTCTCTTTAAATTTCTCGACAAATTCACAGTAAATTCTCAAAAAATTCCCAATAAATTTCTAGTAAATTACTCAGTAAATTCTCAGTAAATTACTCAGTAAATTGCCAATAACCTCTCAGTAAATTTCTCAGAAAATTCTGCGTAAATTCTCAGTAAATTACTCAGCAAATTCTCCGTAAATTATCAGTGAATTAGTCTATAAAATCCCATTAAATTCTCAAAAAATTACTCATTAAATTCTCAATAAATTCTAAGTAAATTACTCAATTCTCAATAAATTTTCAGTAAATTAGTCATGAAATTCTTAGTAAATTACACAGTAAATTCTCAGAAAATTCCCAATAAATTACGTAGTAAATTCCTAGTAAATTACTCAGTAAATTCCCGATAAATTACTTAGTAAATATCCAGTAAATTCATGGTAAATTCCAAGTATATTACTCAGAAAATTCTCAGTAAATTCTCTGTAAATTACTCAGTAAATTCTCAGTAAATTACTTAGCAAATTCCCTACAAATTCAACGTAAATTACTCAGTAAATTCGCAGTTAATTTTCAGTAAATTACTCAGTGATTTCCTTGTTAATTCTCTGTAAATTACTTAGTAAATTCCCAGAAAATTCTCGTTAAATTACTCAGTAAGTTCACTGTAAATTCTCAGTAAATTATTCACTAAATTCCCAGTAAACTCTCAGTAAATTCCTATTAAATTACTCTGTAAATTTTCAGTAAATTCTCTGTAAATTCGAAGTAAATTCTTAATAAATTACTCAGTAAAGTCCCTGTAAATTCTCAGTAATTTACTTAGTAAATTTCCTGTAAATTCTCAGTGAATTCCAGTTAATTTTTTGTAAGTAAATTCCTTGTTAATTCTCTGTAAATTACTTATTCATTACCCGTAAATTCTCAATAAATTCCAAGTAAATTCTCAGTAAATTACTCTGTAAATTCCTAGAAAATTCTCGGTATATTACGTAGTAAATTCTATGTAAATTGCTTAGTAAATTACCAATAAATTCCCAGTAAATTCTCAGCAAATTTTACTCAGTAAATTCTCCTTAAATTCTCAGTAAATTCCCAGTAAATTCCCAAAATATTGTCTAAAATTTCTAGTAATTCTCATTAAATTACTCTGTAAATTTTCAGTAAATTCTCTGAAATTACTCAATACAATTCCTAGTAAATTATTAATAAATTACTCAGTAAAGTCCCAATAAATTCTTAGTAATTTACTTAGTAAATTCCCTATTAAATTCTCAGTAAATTCCCAGTTAGTTTCTATAAATAACTCAGTAAATCCTTGTTAATTCTCTGTAAATTACTTAGTCATAACAGTAAATCTCAATAAATTCCAAGTAAAATTCTTCGTAAATTACTCTTTAAAATTCCCAGAAAATTCTCTGTATATTACTCAGTAAATTCTAAGTAATTACTTAGTAAATTACCAGCAAATTCCTAGTAAATTCTCCTTAAATTCTCAGTAAATTCCCAATAAATTCTCTATAAATTTCTAATAAATTCTCAATAAATTACTCATTAAATTGCTAGTAAATTCGTAGTAAATTACAAGAATATTATCAGTAAATTATCAGCAAATCCCTAGTAAATTCCTAGTTAATTCTCAGTAAATTATTTTTAAATTCTCAGTAAATTTCCAGTAAATTACTCAGTAAATTCCTAGTAATTCTCAGTAAATTACTCATTCAATTCTCTGTAAATTACTCTGTAAATTCCAAGTAAATTACTCAATAAATTCCCTATAAATTGCTCTGTAAATTCTCAGTAAATTCGCAACACATTACTCTATAAATTCTCAGTAAATTCCATGTAAATTACTCTCGAAAATTCCTTGTAAATTCTCAGTAAAACTATTCAGTAAATTCCCAATAAATCTTCGTAAATTACTCAGTAAATTCCAATAATTACTCATCAAATTCTAAGTAAATTAACTCAGTAAATTATCATAAATTCAAGTAAATTCTCAGAAAATTACTCAGTAAATTCCCAGTAAATTACAAGTAAATTCCCTGTAAATTCTCAATAAATTATTCAGGAATTAGTCATTTATTATGATCAGTTAATTCCAAGTAAATTCTCAGTAAATTTACTCACTAAATTCTCAGTAAATTCCCATAAATTACTCAGTAAATTGACATAACTTCTCAGTAAATTTCTCGAAAATTCCTTCTAAATTCTTAGAAAATTACTCAGCAAATTCTCAGTAAATTACTTGTAAATTCCGAGAAAATTCACAGTAAATTCAGGTAAATTTTCAGTAAATTACTCATGTAAATTCTAGGAAATTACTTAGTAAATTTCCTGTAACTTTTAGTAAATTAATTCAGGGAAATTGCTCAGTAAATTACCAATAAATTCTCTTTAAATTTCTCACACAAATCACAGTAAATTCTCAATAAAATTCCCAATAAATTTCTAGTAAATTAGTCAGTAAATTCTCAGTAAATTACTCAGTAAATTGCCAGTAACTTCTCAGAAAATTTCTCAAAAAATTCGGCGTAAATTCCCAGTAAATTACTCAGCAAATTCTCCGTAAATTATAAGTAAATTAGTCTATAAAATCCCATTAAATTCTCAGAAAATTATTCAGTAAATTCCCATTAAATTCTAAGTAAATTACTCAGTAAATTTTCAGTAAATTACGTATTAATTTCTTAGTAAATTACTCTCAAATTCTCAGAAAATTCCCAACAAATTACTTAGTAAATTCCTAGTAAATTACTCTGTAAATTCTCTGGAAATTCCAAGTAAATTACTCAGTAAATTCCCGGTAAATTACTTAGTAAATATTATAATTCTCGGTAAATTCCAAGTAATTACTCAGAAAATTCTCAGTAAATTCCCAGTAAATTTTTCGTAAATTAATGATTAAATTCTCAATAAATTACTTAGTAAATTCCCTACAAATTCAACGTAAATTATTCAGTAAATTCGCAGTTAATTTTCAATAAATTACTCAGTGAATTCCATGTTAATTATCTGAAAATTACTCAGTAAATTCCCAGAGAATTCTCGTTAAATTACTCGGCAAATTCACTGTAAATTCTCAGTAAATTATTCACTAAATTCCCAGTAAACTCTCAGTAAATTACTCAGTAAAGTCCTAGTAAATTCTCAGTAATTTACTTAGTAAATTCCCTGTAAATTCTCAGTAAATTCCCAGTTAATTTCGGTAAAACTCAATAAATTCCTTGTTATTCTCTGTAAATTACTAGTTCATTACCAGTAAATTCTCAAATAAATTCCAAGTAAATTCCTCAGTAAATTACTCTGTAAATTCCCAGAAAATTCTCAGTATATTACTCAGTAAATTACTTAGTAAATTACCAGTAAATTCCCAGTAAATTCTCAGTAAATTACTCAGTAAAATTCCAAGTAAATTCTCCTTAAATTATCACTAATTCCAAGAAAATTTCTCAGAAATTACTCAGTAACTTTCCAGTAAATTACATAGTAAATTCCCTGTAAATTCTCAATAATTTATTCAGAAATTACTCAATATATTTATTTAATTCCCAAGTAAATTCTCAGTAAATTACTAAACTAAATCTAAGTAATTCTCAGTAAATACAGTAACTTCTTAGTAATTTCTCGAAAAATTCCTTCTAAATTCTCTAGAAAATTACTCAGCAAATTCTCAGTAAATTACTCAGTAAATCCCGAGAAAATTCACAGTAAATTCTAGGTAAATTTTCTGTACATTACTCTGTAAATTCTAGGAAAATTACTTTGTAAATTTCCTGTAACTTCTTAAAAAATTATTCAGGAAATTACTCAGTAAATTATCAGTATATTACCAATAAATTCTCTTTAAATTTCTCAACAAATTCACAGTAAATTCTCAATAAATTCCCAATAAATTTCTAGTAAATTACTCAGTAAATTCTCAGTAAATTACTCAGTAAATTGCCAGTAATTTCTCAGAAAATTCTAAGTAAATTCTCAGTAAATTACTCAACAAATTCTCCGTAAATTATCAGTAAATTAGTCTGTAAAATCCCATTAAATTCTCAGAAAATTACTCAGTAAATTCCCATTAAATTCTCAGTAAATTCTCAGCAAATTTTCAGTAAATTACTCATTAAATTCTTAGTAAATTACTCAGTAAATTCTCAGAAAATTCTCAATAAATTACTTAGTAAATTTCTCTATAAATTCCTAGTAAATTACTCAATAAATTCCCGGTAAATTACTTAGTAAATATCCAGTAAATTCTCGGTAAATTCCAAGTATATTACTTAGAAAATTCTCAGTAAATTTCTAGTAAAGTCTCTGTAAGTTACTCAGTAAATTCCTAGTTAATTTTCGGAAAATTACTCAGTGAATTCCTTGTTAATTCTCTATAAATTACTCTGTAAATTCCTAGAAAATTCTCGTTAAATTACTCAGTAAATTCACTGTAAATTCTCAGTAAATTATTCACAAATTTCCCAGTAAACTCTCAGTAAATTACTTAGTAAATTCTCATTAATTCTTACTAAATTACTCTTTAAATTTTCAGAAAATTCTTTGTAAATTACTCAGTAAATTCCCAGTAAATTCTTAATAAATTACTCAGTACAGTCCCGGTAAATTCTCAGTAATTATTTAGTAAATTCCCTATAAATCTCAGTAAATTCCCTGTTAATTTTCAGTAAATAACTCAGTAAATTCCTTTATTCTCTGTAAATTACTTAGTTCATTACCAGTAAATTTCCAATAAATTCCAAGTAAATATTCAGTAAATTACTCTATAAATTCCCAGAAAATTCTCGGTATATTACTCCGTAAATTCTAAGTAAATTACTTAGTAAATTACCAGTAAATTCTCAGTAAATTACTCAATAAATTCCAAGTAATTTCTTCTTAAATTCTCAATAAATTACTCAGCAAATTCCCAGTAAATTCCCAATAAATTCTCTATAAATTTCTAGTAAATTCTCAATAAATTACTTATTAAATTGCCAGTAAATTCTCAGTAAATTACATTTAAATTCGCAGTAAATTCCTAATAAATTCTCAGTAAATTACTCATTCAATTCTTTGTAAATTACTCAGCAAATTCCAAGTAAATTACTCAGTAAATTCCTTGTAATTTGCTCAGTAAATTCTCAGTAAATTCGAAATAAATTACTCAGTAAATTCTTAGTAAATTCCATGTAAATTACTCTGAAAAATTCCATGTAAATTCTCAGTAAACTACTCAGTAAATTCCCAAAAAATTCTCTGTAAATTATTTTTTAAATTCCAGTAAATTACTCATCGAATTCTAAGTAAATTACTCAGTAAATTATCACTAAATTCCAACTAAATTCTCAGAAAATTACTCAGTAAATTACTCAGTAAATTCCCAATAAATTACTTAGTAAATTCCCTGTAAATTCTCAATAAATTATTCAGGAAATTACTCAGTATATTATCAGTTAATTCCAAGTAAATTCTCAGTAAATTACTCACTAAATTCTCAGTAAATTCCCAGTAAATTGCTCAGTAAATTGGCAGTAACTTCTCAGTAAATTTCTCGAAAAATTCCTTCTAAATTCTCATAAAATTACTCAGCAAATTCTTAGTAAATTACCCAGTTAATTCCGAGAAAATTCACAGTAAATTCCAGGTAAATTTTCAGTAAATTATTCTGTAAATTCTGGGAAAATTACTTAGTAAATTTTTTGTAACTTCTTAGTAAATTATTCAGGAAATTACTCAGTAAATTAGCAGTAAATTACCAATAAATTCTTTTTAGATTTCTCAACAAATTCACAGTAAATTCTCAATAAATTTCCAATAAATTTCTACTAAATTACTCAGTAAATTCTCAGTAATTTGCCAGTTACTTCTCAGTAAATTTCTCATAAAATTCTGCGTAAATTCTCAGTAAATGCTCAGCAACTTCTCCGTAAATTAGTCTGTAAAATCCCATTAAATTCTCAGAAAATTACTTAGTAAATTCCCATTGAATTCTAAGTAAATTACTCAATGAATTCTCAGTAAATTTTCAATAAATTACTCATTAAATTCTTAGTAAATTACTCAGTAAATTCTAGGAAAATTCCCAATATATTACTTAGTAAATTCCTAGTAAATTACTCTGTAAATTTCTCTGTAAATTCCATGTAAATTACTCAGTAAATTCCCAGTAAATTACTTAGGAAAAATCCAGTAAATTCTCGATAAATTCCAAGTATATTACTCAGAAAATTCTCAGAAAATTCCCAGTAAATTTTTCCTAAATTACTCAGTAAATTCTCAGCAAATTACTTAGTAAATTCCCTATAAATTCAACGTAAATTACTCAGTAAATTCCCAGTTAATTTTCAGTAAATTACTCAGTGAATTCCTTGTTAATTCTCTGTAAATTACTCAGTAAATTCCCAGAAAATTCTCGTTAAATTACTCAGTAAGTTCACTGTAAATTCTCAGTAAATTATTCACTAAATTCCCAGTAAACTCTCAGTAAATTACTCAGTAAATTCCCAGTAAATTCTCATTAAATTACTCTGTAAATTTTCAGAAAATTCTCTGTAAATTACTCAGTAAATTCCCAGTAAATTCTTAATAAATTACTCAGTAACGTCCTCATAAATTCTCAGTAATTTACTTAGTAAATTCCTGGTAAATTCTCAGTAAATTCCCAGTTAATATTCTGTAAATAACTCAGTAAATTCCTTATTAATTCTCGGTAAATTACTTAGTTCATTGCCAATAAATTCTCAATAAATTCCAAGTAAATTCTCAGTAATTGACTCTGTAAATTCCTAGAAAATTCTCTGTATATTACTCAGTAAATTCTAAGTAAATTACATAGTAAATTACCAGTAAATTCTCAGTAAATTATTCAGTAAATTCCAAGTAAATTCTCCTTAAATTCTCAGTAAATTCCCAATAAATTCTCTATAAATTTCTAGTAAATTCACAATAAATTACTCATCAAATTGCCAGTAAATTCTCAGTAAATTACAAGTATATTATCAGTAAATTATCAGTAAATCTCTAATAAATTCCTAGTGAATTCTCAGTAAATTACTTTTAAATTCTCAGTAAATTACCAGTAAATTACTCAGTAAATTCCTAGTAAATTCTCAGTAAATTACTCATTCAATTCTTTGTAAATTACTCAGTAAATTCCAAGTAAATTACTCAGTAAATTCCCTGTAAATTGCTCAGTAAATTCGCAATAAATTACTCTATAAATTACTCAGTAAATTCCATGTACATTACTCTGGAAAATTCCCTGTAAATTCTCAGTAAACTACTCAGTAAATTCGAAAAATTATCCGTAAATTATTCAGTAAATTCCAGTAAATTACTCATCAAATTCTAAGTAAATTACTCAGTAAATTATCACTAAATTTCAAGTAAATTCTCAGAAAATTACTCAGTAAATTCCCAGTAAATTACTTAGTAATTCCCTGTAAATTCTCAATAAATTATTCAGGAAATTACTCAGTATATTATCAGTTAATTCCAAGTAAATTCTCAGTAAATTACTCACTAAATTCTCAGTAAATTCCTAGTAAATTCTCAGTAAATTGGCAGTAACTTCTCAGTAAATTTCTCGAAAAATTCCAAACAAATTCTCAGAAAATTACTCAGCAAATTCTCAGAAAATCCTCAGTAAATTACTCAGTAAATTCGGGGGAAATTCACAGTAAATTCCAGGTAAATTTTTAGTAAATTACTCTGTAAATTCTAGGAAAATTACTTAGTAAATTTCCTGTAACTTCTTAGTAAATTATTCAGGAAATTACTCAGTAAATTAGCAGTAAATTACCAATAAATTCTCTTTAAATTTCACAACAAATTCACAGTAAATTCTCAAAAAATTCCCAATAAATTTCTAGTAAATTACTCAGTAAATTCTCAGTAAATTGCTTAATAATTTCTCAGTAAATTTCTTAGAAAATTCTACGTAAATTCTCAGTAAATTGCTCAGCAAATTCTCCGTAAATTATCAGTAAATTAGTTTGTAAAATCCCATTAAATTCTAAAAAAATTACTCAGTAAATTCCCATTAAATTCTAAGTAAATTACTCAGTAAATTCTAAATAAATTTTCAGTAAATTAGTCATGAAATTCTTAGTAAATTACTTAGTAAATTCTCAGAAAATTCCCAATAAATTACTTAGTAAATTCCTAGAAAATTGCTCTGTAAATTTCTCTGTAAATTCCTAGTAAATTGCTCAGTAAATTACTTAGTAAATATCTAGTAAATTCTCGGTAAATTCCAAGTATATTACTCAGAAAATTCTCAGTAAATTCGCAGTAAATTCTCAGTAAATTACTTAGTAAATTCCCTATAAATTCAACGTAAATTACTTAGTAAATTCCAAGTTAATTTTCAGTAAATTACTTAGTGAATTCCTTGTTAATTCTCTGTAAATTACTACGTAAATTCCAAAAAATTCTTGTTAAATTTACTCAGTAAATTCACTGTAAATTCTCAGTAAATTTTCACTAAATTCTCAGTAAACTCTCAGTAAATTACTCAGTAATTCCCAGTAAATTCTCATTAAATTACTCTGTAAATTCTAAGTAAATTCTCTTTAAATTACTCAGTAAATTCCCAATAAATTCTCAATAAATTACTCAGTAAAGTCCTAGTAAATTCTCAGTAATTTACTTAGTAAATTCCCTATAAATTCTCAATAAATTCCCAGTGCAGTAAATAACTCAGTAAATTCCTTGTAAATTCTCTGTAAATTACTCAGCTCATTCCCAGTAAATTCTCAGTAAAGTCCTAGTAAATTACTCTGTAAATTCCCAGAAAATTCACTGTATATTACTCAGTAAATTCTAAGTAAATTACTTAGTAAATTACCAGTAAATTCCCAGTAAATTCTCAATAAATTCCAAGTAAATTCTCCTGAAATTCTCAATAAATTACTCAATGAATTCCCAGTAAATTCCCAATAGATTCTCTGTAAATTTCTAGTAAATTCCTAATAAATTCTCAATAAATTACTCATTAAATTGCCAGTAAATTCTCGGTAAATTACAAGTATATTATCAGTAAATTATTAGTAAATCTCTAGTAAATTCCTAATAAATTCTCAGTTTTACTTTTAAATTCTCAGTAAATTACTCAGTAAATTCCCACTAAATTCTCAGTAAATTACTTATTCAATTCTCTGTAAATTACTTAGTAAATTCTAAGGAAATTACTCAGCAAATTCCTTGTAAATTACTCAGTAAATTCCCAATAAATTACTCTATAAATTACTCAGTAAATTACTTGTAAATTCTCAGTAAATTCCATGTAACAACCCTCATTTTGACTTAGCCATGCTTTCATGCATACATGTATGTTTTGTTTTGCTATGTTGCGTATCTTGTCTTATCTCGCTTTGCTTAAGTGTTGCTGTTTGATTTTTGATCCTTGCTTGGTTGTGGCCGAGATCATCTCGAGCTTAGTGCACTCTTGAACCCTTGTACTTGGAACCGCCTTGAACCACTTGATTGACCTTTATCTTCACTCCGGCATGTTAGCCGAGGTGTTTCCATCCAGGCCGAGATGTTTTGCATTTGGTGACCTTGTCCCAGGGCAGGTATGACTCAGACCGAGGTGTGGCATACCCAGGCCAAGGTGTGGCACGGCTTAGTCAAGTGTCGTCCTCCCTAGCCGATGTGTTTATACCCTATTGCCGAGCTTCGTCTTTAGCCGATGTCCTCGCTTGCCGTGTGTCTGCCAGTTAGCTTGTTGTATACACTTTGTCAGAGACTTGTCTTATCAGTCAGTCATCTTTTGAACTGAACCAACCCGGTGGTGCCACGTGTCCGAGCTGTGTGTTAAGACAGCCGGCAGACTTTGAACCAAATCATTTTTTGTCTCAAATCTTTGTTTTAGAGAGAGAAGCTCTCAAGGGAGTAGGAAGAGCTTTAGAGAGAGAGTGGTGACTTTCGAGCTTGGTCTTGGTTGATCGAACCGATAGATTCGTGATCTGAGTTAGAATCTTGATCTGCTTCCGTTATTCTTATCGATTGTCAAGCTGCATTGCATGATTGGGTTGTTCTGCATGCCATGCATGGATTTGGAGCTGGTTTTTGAAAGAGAAAGTTGGTATTCATGTATTCTTGATGAAAGTTGTACTTTGATCTAAAAGTTTATGGCAAGAGCCATGTTATGTGTTTGTTCTTGCATGTTCTTCTTGGTTGGGTACCCAGGTCCACGTTTTTGAACTCTTAGCATGAAAAACCTCAGATTTCGTATAAATAAGTTAAGATTTTAGCATGCATGTTCTTGATGATCTTATTCCTTGTGTTCTTCAAAGGGAAACCCAGGTTTCCCGACTTTGCTTTTGAACGTGGCCTTCGGACCATATGTAATAACCCTCACACTACCTTAATCATGCTCATATACATTATGTATGATTTTACTTTGTTAAGCTGGCATTTGAATTTTTGACTTGCTTTGCATTCTTGACTTGTCTTGCATGAGTGATACTTGAGTAATGTATTCCTTTTGTGTGTGTGTTTAGCCGAGGTCATCTTGAACCTAGAGTGCCTTGAATCCTTGTACTTAGAACCACTCTAGACAGCTTGTCCGACCTTCATCTTCATCTCAGCGGTTTAGCCGAGATGCCACTGCTTAGCCGAGATGTTATACACTTAGTGACTTTGCTCCTGGGAAGGTATGACCTAGACCGAGGTGTGGCACACCCCTGGCCGAGGTGTAGCACAGCTTAGTCAAGTGTTGTCCTCCCTAGCCGATATCTTTGTTACCCTGTTGCCGAAGTTTGTCTTTAGCGATGTTATTTCTAGCCGAAGTCTCGTTGTTAGCCGATGTCATTACCCCGGAGTCCCTTGCCACCTAGCTTGTTGAACACGCCTTGTCATGGTCTTGTCTTTTCAATCGGTCACCTTTTTGAGTTGAACCAACCAACTGCTGCCACGTGTCCGAGCTGAGTGTTATATCAGCCGGCAAATCTAGAAATGTCTCAATTTGCATCAAATCTTGTTCTTGAGGAGAGAGAAGCTCTAGGAGGAGTTCTAGAGAGAGGAAGTGGTAGCAAGCTTGATCCTTGGTGTTGATCCGTTGGATTTGTGATTCGAGGTTAGAATCTTCACCTCCTTTTGTTGTTCTTGATGATCATCTAGTTGCATTGCATGATTGGGTTTGTTTTGCATATCATATGTTGCTTTAAAGTTGGTTTTGGAAAGAGAATATGAACATTCATGTGTTCTTGAGAAAAAGCCATGATTTGATCCGAAAGCTTGCATTGAAATCCATGTTTTGTGTTTGTTTCACCAAGATCTTCTAGTATGGGTATCCAGGTCCATGTTTTCAAACTCATAGCATGAAATCTCAGGTTTTATAAATGATAAGTCACGATCTTTGCATTTATTCCTTCATGTTTTCATGATCATGTTCTTGATGTTCTTGAGCAGAGGGAAACCCAGATTTTCCCGACTTCATTTGTCCTTGAGTGTGGACCTCGGAACCACACCTCGACGAAGAGGAGTGGAACCTCGGCCTAGACCTGGTTAGGTGCCCAGCATGTTTTCCGAGTTAAGAAACAGAGTTTAATTTGATTTGACTTAGTTTTGGGCGTATGCCGAGATCATGTGCATGCATGTGAAGCTTGTTTGAGAGTGTATTCAATGGACTTGCCATGTATTTGTAGGACTTGGATTTGCCTTGACCCCGACGTCCGCAGAACTATGTGAGTGGCATTCTTAATAAAGCTATGTTGCGTTGACTTGATAAAAGTATTGTTTTGCCTTGTTTTGAAAGTGTTGTAAAGCATGAATGATTAATCCTATCTCGTATATCAAACGTTATATCTTGTTTTGATGACATTCTTGGAAGGTCCGTACGTGCTAGGGGACCATAAGCATTTGTAGCACAAGTCCTTAGTGTCGGGGACTATAATGCAACGACATTCTTGCCTTGAAAGTCCTTAGTGTCGGGGACTATAATGCAACGACATTCTTGTATAGAGATCTCTCTTGTCTTGTCTTGCCTTGCCACTGACGGTTTTACCGCGTGGGTTTGCTTGTCCAGAATGTCATCCCTCTTGTATTATATTGATGTTAATGAACATCCCTTGAAGCTTTGGAAGGTTTGAAAGACGAACTTATTATGTACTATGTATTGTTTTGTTCAAAGATCTCGGATATCATTCATGTAAACCCTTTATTGTTTATGCCATTCACTGAGTATCCAAGCTCACCCTCTATATATATGTAGGTGATGAGCAGGGCGGCGGAGACGCCTAGACTTGTTTGCCGATGTGTTTGCCGACGTGTTTTGTATTCATGTTTTGCAACATCTTGAAGATCATGCTTCTTAGTTAGTTTATTGTATTTTGTATTGGATGGCCGAGAAGCCTTTTGGTCAAGATGTAATTTTTGTACTCTATTTCTTGTATTGAACTATTGAAAGATGTATGTCATTTCACTTGAATTAAGCACTGCTCTTATGGACTGCTTGTAATCTAATTTAATTGCTTCCGCATTTGTAAGCCCCATATATTTACTCTGATTTGTGTGTGAATTCTTGTAAGAGGCCTTTGGTAACCTCGGGTTACTGGCCATCTCGGCGCCGACCTTCTAGGGGCAGGTTGGGGTCGTGACAGATTGGTATCAGAGCACGGTTCCTCATAGTACGTTATTCACACACTTTGAGTCCTAAAGAGCATAGGATTTCCTTTAGAAAGATGATAGGATTGCATCGTGTTGCTTGCTACTTGACAATATGTGCATCATCTTGGCATAACTGCTTGTTGCTTGCATGCATACTTGTTGCGCATTTTGTTTTAAAGTCCCATTTTGCATACTCATAGCATTATGAGGAGAGGAAGACCACCAGTTGGCCGAGATCGATCAGAAGACAGACTGGGTCGACTAGAAAGCCTAGTTGAAGGTTTAACTCGGGAATTGAGACAAATAAGACAGCAGAATGCTAGTGCTACATCTACCCAGGCCGAACAGACTGATGGCCGACATACAGTTCCGCCTCCACCTCCTCCAGTACCCCAAGTACCCTCACAGCCAGCCTTGTATGGAGATGGAACTATGACTTTGATTAAGGAGTTCAAGAAGATGAACCCGCCGAGATTCCAAGGGGGCATAGAACCAATGAAAGCCGAAGCGTGGGTTTTGGGAATGGAGAAACTATTTGAGATCTTTCCCAGCACAGATGCTCAGAAGGTGGCATTAGCCGCATTTACATTAGATGATGATGCCCGAAGATGGTGGATGATGACACGAGAAGGGAATCCTGATCTAACTTGGGCCAAATTCTTGGAACTGTTTTATGACAAGCATTTTCCCCTTAGTGTCCGAGACCGCAAGATCACAGAGTTTCAGACTCTGACTCAAGGAAACAGGACAGTGGCAGAGTACGACCGTGCTTTCACCGAACTGGCGAGATATGCGCCTCATATGGTCAGCGACGAGTATAGGAAGGCTAGAAAGTTTGAAAGTGGACTGCGTGGACCAATACAAGATAGAGTCAACATGCTCAACATGCCGACTTATGCAGGAGTCTTGGACAAGGCTATTCTCGCAGAAACTAACTTGAACCGATATCAGAATGCAGGAGAGAATCAGAGAAAGAGACAGAATTACGATAACCGCCGAGCTCCGTTTAATGCTAAGAAGAAAGCGAATGTTGGCAGCTCCAGCAACTCGAACCAGGAAGGTAGTACTAAGCCGATGTGTGCAAGTTGTGGGAGGCCGCATTCAGGGGTTTGCCGTTGGGCGTCAGGCGCTTGTTTTGAATGTGGAGAGATGGGTCACCGTGTGAAAGATTGTCCAAAGACAAGGATTGATGATAGTAAGAAAAGTGGGAGCACCTCGGGCTCTGCACAGGGAAGCAACGTCGGCAGGACACAAATGAGGCAGGGCAGAGTTTTCGCTCTAGTGCCAGGAGACACCCAGAATGCTGAAACAGTAGTATCAGGTATACTTCCAATCTGCTCTCAAGATGCATACATATTGATTGATTCGGGTTCTACACATTCATTCGTATCTGCTAAGTTTGCCGAGAAGTTGAATAGACCACAGGAACCCCTTGATTATGTGTTATATGTATCTGCTCCATCTGGGAGAACTATGATTGTTGCATCTATTTATAGGGAGTGTGTTGTTGTAATTAAGGGTGTAGAATTGTTAGTTGATTTGATGCCGTTAAACATGACCCACTTTGACGTTATATTAGGAATGGATTGGTTAGTGACGAACCATGCATCTATTGATTGCGTTTCTAAGAGTGTTACCTTGAAACCCCCAAGCCAAGCCGAGGTTATTTTCCAGGGTAGAGGTGTAGTGTCCCCACCTTACTTGATTTCGTCCATTAAAGCCTATAAGCTAATTCAGAAAGGATGCCATGGCTACTTGTGTAGTATACTGAGTGATCAGAGTGGAACTGCTAAGTTAGCCGATATCCCAGTTGTTAGTGAATTCCCCGATGTCTTTCCAGATGAATTGCCTGGCCACTTGGTTGATAGAGAAATAGAGTTTACTGTGGACATCATGTCAGGAACACAGCCGATCTCCAAAACACCTTATAGAATGGCCCCGGCCGAACTTAAAGAATTGAAAGTGCAGTTACAGGAATTGTTGGATAAGGGATTTGTTAGGCCGAGCACATCACCATGGGGAGCACCAGTCTTGTTTGTTAAGAAAAAGGATGGCACACTTCGTCTTTGCATTGACTACAGAGAACTTAATAAGGTAACCATTAAGAATAAGTACCCGTTGCCTAGGATTGATGACTTGCTAGATCAACTTCAAGGAGCACGAGTCTTCTCCAAGATTGACCTTAGGTCGGGTTACCATCAGCTTAAGGTTAAAGCCGAGGATGTAGAGAAGACAGCTTTCCGAACCAGATATGGTCACTATGAGTTTTTAGTAATGCCTTTTGGAGTAACCAATGCCCCTGCTGCATTTATGGACTTAATGAATAGAATCTTCAAGCCACATTTAGATGAGTTTATAGTTGTCTTCATTGATGATATACTGATCTATTCCAAGAGTGAAACTGAACATGAAAACCACCTGAGACTTGCCTTACAGATTTTGAGGGACAGGAAGTTGTATGCTAAGTTGAGTAAATGTAAATTTTGGCTTTCCAGTATTTTTAGGGCATGTGATTAATGAAGAAGGTATCTCAGTTGATCCCAGTAAGATTGAAGCCGTGGTAAATTGGCCGACGCCGACTAACGTGCCCGAGATTCGTAGTTTTCTGGGTTTGGCAGGTTATTACAGGAAGTTTGTAAAGGACTTCTCAAAGATTGCAGTACCATTGACACAGTTAACTCAGAAGGGAGTGGCATACGAATGGACCAAAGATAGAGAGTCAGCATTTCAGGAGTTGAAGACGAGGTTAGTTACAGCACCAGTTCTTGTACTTCCATCAGGTAATGAGGAATTTCAGATTTATAGTGATGCTTCACATAAGGGTTTGGGTTGTGTATTAATGCAAGGGGGTAAGGTCATAGCATATGCATCTCGTCAGTTAAAACCTCATGAGAAGAATTATCCTACCCATGACCTAGAATTAGCAGCCGTGGTATTTGCTTTAAAGATTTGGCGTCATTACTTGTATGGAGCTTCTTGCCAGGTTTTCACGGATCACAAGAGTTTGAAGTACTTATTTACTCAGAAGGAACTAAATTTGAGGCAGAGAAGATGGCTGGAATTATTGAAGGACTACGACATGCAGATTCAGTACCACCCAGGCAAGGCCAACTCAGTAGCCGATGCATTAAGCAGAAAATCAATGGGAAGTTTGGCGTGTTTAGCCATAATCTCAGCGGAGCCGACCATTATTGATGAAGTAAAGTCAAGACAAATGGAGGATGGATTCCACAGGAAGGTAGCCGAGGAGATTGATACAAAGCCGAGATCGGGTTACACCTTTGAAGATGGAGTGCTTAAGTTTGCAGGAAGATTGTGCGTAGCCGACGTTCCAGAGTTGAAAAGAAAGATTTTGCAAGAATCCCATAGTTCCAGAATTGCTGTTCATCCAGGAAGCACTAAGATGTATCAAGATGTGAAGCAAACCTTTTGGTGGCCGAACATGAAGAGAGAAATAGCCGAGTTTGTATCTCGATGCTTGCAATGTCAACAAGTGAAGGCAGAACATCAGAGACCAGCAGGACTTCTTCAACCTTTGTCAATTCCTGAATGGAAATGGGAACATATCTCCATGGACTTTGTGATTGGTTTGCCTAGGACACAGAAAGGAATGGATTCGATTTGGGTCATAATTGACAGATTAACTAAGTCAGCACACTTCTTGCCTGTTCAGACTACATTCAATGCTGACCGACTGGCTGTACTGTATATGAACGAGATAGTGAGACTTCATGGAGTGCCGATGTCGATTGTTTCAGACCGAGATCCGAAGTTCGTTTGCAGATTTTGGCAAAGTTTGCAGAGAGCCTTGGGAACCGAGTTGAGGTTTAGCACAGCATTTCACCCCCAAACCGATGGGCAAACAGAAAGAACAATTCAGACACTCGAAGATATGCTCAGGTTATGTGTATTAGATTTCAAGGGAAGTTGGGAGACACACTTACCATTAGTAGAGTTCGCTTACAACAACAGTTATCAAGCTAGCATTGGCATGGCACCGTACGAAGCTTTGTATGGAAGGAAATGCAGATCACTATAGCACTTGTACCTAAAACAATTTTCATTTGCACCCAAAATGACCTGTAAATTCTACTATTCAATTGAAACATATTTTAATTGGGAGATTTACCAATAAATCCCAAATTTTGAACTTATGAACCAATTGGTCCCATTTTTATTCTACTAAACCGTTTAGTCCCATTCAATGTGAGGGACGTAATTACCCTCGTGCATAATTAGTAAATAGATGTGTGGTGTGTTACATGTGATACATTGTGAGGGTGTCACACAATGACAAAGCGCTGTAAGGAGTTTTTATTTTGGGCTGGGTTGGTGTGTTGGGGGTTCACACAGGCAGATACACAAACATTCACAACACACACTCAATACCACACCAACATCAACAGAGCCAAACATCACCCTCGCCAAACTCCGACATCCCCGTCGTCTCCAAACTCTCTGCCGCCGTGACCTGGGTGGCTAACAACATCCTCCCCTTCTACCCACCGGTCCAGCGCCTGAGGAGGAGGAGGAAGATAGTCTTCTTCCGGATCTTCAACGACCCGGATCGAAACTTCATCGGTTGGGTTTGGGGGTTCTGGGTTTCCTCCGGAACATCGATCTGGAGATTGAAATCTGGAATTTGCAGAGTCTCACCGGGTTGAGGAACAAGATCGGCTCGGCAAACCGGACAAGTCACATGAGAATTGAGCCAAGCATCAATGCATTCGGGGTGTGAAACACATGGTCGCATTTGGGGATCAATCTGAGATTCTCAATGTCTTCGAATTCATTGAGACAAACAGTGCACTCAAGTGCACCTTTTCCGATCTTCAGACCCGTCACCACTGAATACATGAAAGTTGGGAATGTCCGATCACCTCCAGGTCATTCTCTTTATAAGCACAGATGGCTTATACACTCACACACTGATACACGCAGATGGCCTCTCAAACCACTCTCAAACACACTAATACACGCAGACATACTGTTAAACACACTCTCAACACACTGATGTGTCTAGGAAGCCCTCTCAAACACACTGATACACGCAGACACACAGATGGCTTCAACACACACTCACACACTGTTACACATACTGTTACACGCACCCACACACACTGTTACACACAGTCCACATTATACCAAGGACACTCTCGTCTGCGAAGTTAAACAAAAAATGGAAAAAAAAAAAAAAAACAAAAAGGATCAAATCAACCCACCAATAGGACTAATTGGTATAATTAGAATAAAAGTGGGACTATTTGGTATAACAGTTTGTAAAGTAGGATTTATTGGTAAATAATCCTTTTAATTTTAGATTTTTATTATTCATATGATACTTTTATTTAAAGATAAATTATAAATATACCTCTTAAAATTTACTTAAAATATAAATTTATTCTCTTATATTTTAAAAATTACACCTCACCCTCTGAAGTTTTTAATTTCATACAAATATCTCATTTTATTAATAAATTATTAAGTTAATTAATAGTTTTTAATTATGTGAGCAATTTATTTTATTTAATAATTCCAATAATTTATTATTGCTATAAAATAACAGTTAAAAATTTTATTTTTTAAATTAATTATATTAAATAAAAAAATTGATAATAAAATATTAATAATTTTTAAATCACAAAAAATAATATATATTTTAAATAAATATCTACATGTGTAATTTGTCCTTTATTCAATTGTATTTGTTTTGATTCTTTGTCATAAATTTTTTATCCTCATGACCCAATGCGGAAGGAACCTATTTGTCTTACTTATGGATTTCGTTGAATTAAAATTGAAAAAAAAAATTATAAATGCACAGAATTCAATTATAAAAATTGACACAACTGTCATATGAGTTGACATTCATCCCTATGTAAATTATATCCAGGGTTAATTACTTTAATAGTCCCTATAGTTTGGGACTTGTGTCACTTTGGTCTTGACTTTTCAATTGTGACACATTTGATCCTGAATTTTGAATCTTGTTTCAAATAAGGACAATGAAAATATTATTAGATTTTCAAGGGTAAAATCGTCAATTTAATAAAATATAAACTAATTTGATAAAAATAAATGTCAAAATTTTTTTTTAATTTTTTAAAATTATTTTTATCCACCAATGATAACATTATGTAAATTAATAAAAATTACATGATTAATTTTTTAAATTAATTTTACATGATCATCGTCCAAACACATAATAAAAATTAATTTGATAAAAAAAAAATAAATGTCTAAAGCAGTTTTATCAATTTTACATAATTTTATTTTTAGTAGGTAGAAATAATTTTTTAAAAATTCAAAAATATTTGTTTGACATTTTATTTTGTCAAATTAGTTTATATTTTATCAAATTGACAATTTACCCTTGAAAATAATCTAATTATATATTCAATTGTCCTTATTTGGAGCAAGATTCAAAAATTTAGGGTCAAATATGTTACAATTGAAAAATTAAGGACCAAAATGACACAAAATCCCAAACGATAGGGACTATTTATGTAATTTGCCCTTCTATCCATGTAAAAATTGACACAACTGTCATATGAGTTGACATTCATCCTATGTAAATTCTAGGGAGACTTATTTATAAGTCTTTTTTCAGAATCTTATACTAGGCTAAGTCCTGTGTAATTTCTTATAAAGTCTCAAGTCCTATTTTTATAAGATGTATTCCACAAGATCCTAACGTGACATGACACTTACATAAACGTAACGTAACGTGACACCTACATAAACGTAACGTAACGTGACACCTATATATACGTAACGTAACGTGACACTACATAAACGTAACGTAACGTGACACCTATATAAACGTAACGTGACACTTACATAACGTAACGTAATGTGTCACGTTACGTTTCGCAACTTAATAAATTTTTATTTTTTTAATCCGTTTGTTTTGAAATAGATATATAATCTTAATGTATTTTTATTTTGTATTATTAATTGTAAATTTAAAAAATTATCAATAATATATGTGAAATCTAAATTAATTAATAAAAATAGAAAGGACAAAAGCACATCGGAAAAACAACACTCGCAAATCACGCTTATCTATGAGTGGACATGGGTGGGTGGTTTGGGGAGAAAAGTTACTTACTCGTCTTCAAACATGAGACACACTTCATCAATGTTGATGAATTGCTGGAGCTAAGCCATCATAGCAATAACAAGATGATTTGACATTCTTGTTGAAGAAGACATATGGAAGGACAAACTATTCAAAAGTAAGTATTTTCGGTATTCTTTATCATAATCTTACCTTTGCTGATGAAAAAAAAGTAAATCATAATGTGAAAGAAAATGGCATTTGCTGCTCTTCATGCTGTTTTAATAATTCTATAGGGCAGAGGGCGAAGAGTTTGTTTAACTCTCTGTGGACTGAAATGTGATTTATGAATAATTATTTTTTTGGTTAATTAATTGTGTTTGAATTCAGTAATTTGGTTGTTTGGCTGTCCTAAAAAAATCCAAAAAATAAATAAAATCAATTTCCTATATAAAAAATTGAATGTTACCATAGATCATATGTGTCACGTTACGTTTATGTAGGTGTTACGTTACGTTACGTTTATGTAGATATGTCACGTTACGTTTATATAGGTGTCACGTTACGTTACGTTTATGTAGATATGTCACGTTACGTATAGGTGTCACGTTACGTTTATGTAGGTGTCACGTTACGTTACGTTTATATCAATTTCCTATATATGGTTTTATTATTATTTATGATATTAACAACTAATATTGAGGGTAAATGTGTCAACAAACTTCTCACAGGACTTATGGGAACATAAGTTTTTTAGTAGGACCATATGTAACATAAGTCTCCCTAATAGGACTTTTAAATTAATTTTCCCTAAATTCTATCCATGTAGATAATTATTTCTGATGAAATGAATTTTGTACTAATAAAAAACTATTAAAATTTTCCTTGTCCCATCACAACGATATAAAATTACATGTTTTTTTGAACTATAAAAATTACATGTTGACAGGCCAAATCAATCTCTGGAAAGCCAGATGTGATCCTGCAACGAAATTTCTTTGCATGTAAAAAATTCAAATGGTAGGCCACCCACCATCCATACGTGATTAAAATAAAAATAAAAAAATCACATTTATAACTTTTAAGACATTTTAAATATTTACACAATAAAAAAATATGAGCCAAGCAAATACATTAATTTTATTTAATCTAAAAGAGCAGAAAGTTATATTTTCCTTCTTTCATCCTCTAAATTATATAATAATCAAGAGAGACAAAGAGAGAGTTGATTGGGAAAAAACAAAAAACAAACTAGGCGAGACGGGAAATGGATCCGACACTGCTTACGGCCGCAAAAAATGACGATGACTATGATTGGAAGCAAAGTTTTCTGGAGATGTTCTTCATGAGTTGCTCTCTGCCAAGGCAAATCTTCCTAATGATATTATTTAAATTAACATAATGGAGGTGTTCTCTTTCTCTCTTTCTGTTAAAATTTTGAATAATTACATTTTAGTCTATGAAATTTGTCCTCAAAATACGAATAAACAAAAGCTAGCAGTAGTGTAATATCTTCTTCTTTTGCTTTTTCTTTTTATCAGTAAAGAAAAACGATATTGCTAGTATGTTGTAACTTGTAAGCTAATTAGATCAGATGAGTTTGCATTTTAATGAAAAAAGAGCATACTACAATGTTATTGCATTTAAATGAATTGATCCCACCTATGTCTAATTCTGTGATTAAATTTTATGCACGTAAAAACAATGTTTAGAATAAAGTCTCAACAAAATTTGGTATGTTCAAGTTCAAATGTTTTAAGCAATCTAGTTAAACTTGATGCAGATTCCAATGGAAAAACATGAAGTCAACTCTAGCCCTACAAATGATAAGGAAGTCCTAGCCTTGGAGTTGGATCTCCATCCTCCAAATAACATCGAAGTCGACGACAATGATGATGATGATGATGATGATGGGGATACTATTGATCGCCTCCTTATTCCAAACAGTACGACCGATCAAGGAATCGACGTCTCAAAAACAGCTCTGTTGATCGGATTCTTCACTTTAATATCAGGTTCTACAATTTCAGCTCTTAAAAATTTAAAGGATGTTGGAAGAACCGAAACTAAAGTCACCCTCGGATTCAAAGATATATTCTTGCATCCAGACAAGTTACCGGATGCTTTCTACGACATCCTGTTACTGACAATTGCATTTACAGTTAGCATCGAATTGGCAGTGGCTTCACTGTGGCCGATCATTAAGGACCAGTGTTTTTTTACGAACACTTCTGTTGCAAGTGTGGTTGCTTTCTTTATTAGTTTCGGTTATATATTGAAGGATAAGGTGCCTAAATTCTGGTTAAGTGCTGCAGAATCCTTCAGCATTCCAAGCTTCTGGTTGGTGTGGGTGTATGGCTTTCTCTTTGTCCTCTTGGCAGTTACAATATCAAGTGCAGCACATCTCTTCTTTCTGCATTTCGCCAAGTGGGTTAAATTACTCGTGATGTAATAACCCTCACACTACCTTAATCATGCTCATATACATTATGTATGATTTTACTTTGTTAAGCTGGCATTTGAATTTTTGACTTGCTTTGCATTCTTGACTTGTCTTGCATGAGTGATACTTGAGTAATGTATTCCTTTGGTGTGTGTGTGTTTAGCCGAGGTCATCTTGAACCTAGAGTGCCTTGAATCCTTGTACTTAGAACCACTCTAGAACAGCTTGTCCGACCTTCATCTTCATCTCAGCGTGTTAGCCGAGATGCCACTGCTTAGCCGAGATGTTATACACTTAGTGACTTTTGCTCCTGGGAAGGTATGACCTAGACCGAGGTGTGGCACACCCCTGGCCGAGGTGTAGCACAGCTTAGTCAAGTGTTGTCCTCCCTAGCCGATATCTTTGTTACCCTGTTGCCGAAGTTTGTCTTTAGCCGATGTTATTTCTAGCCGAAGTCTCGTTGTTAGCCGATGTCATTACCCGCCGGAGTCCCTTGCCACCTAGCTTGTTGAACACGCCTTGTCATGGTCTTGTCTTTTCAATCGGTCACCTTTTTGAGTTGAACCAACCAACTGCTGCCACGTGTCCGAGCTGAGTGTTATATCAGCCGGCAAATCTAGAAATGTCTCATTTTGCATCAAATCTTGTTCTTGAGGAGAGAGAAGCTCTAGGAGGAGTTCTAGAGAGAGGAAGTGGTTAGCAAGCTTGATCCTTGGTGTTTGATCCGTTGGATTTGTGATTCGAGGTTAGAATCTTCACCTCCTTTTGTTGTTCTTGATGATCATCTAGTTGCATTGCATGATTGGATTTGTTTTGCATATCATATGTTGCTTTAAAGTTGGTTTTGGAAAGAGAATATGAACATTCATGTGTTCTTGAGAAAAAGCCATGATTTGATCCGAAAGCTTGCATTGAAATCCATGTTTTGTGTTTGTTTCACCAAGATCTTCTAGTATGGGTATCCAGGTCCATGTTTTCAAACTCATAGCATGAAATCTCAGGTTTTATAAATGATAAGTCACGATCTTTGCATTTATTCCTTCATGTTTTCATGATCATGTTCTTGATGTTCTTGAGCAGAGGGAAACCCAGATTTTCCCGACTTCATTTGTCCTTGAGTGTGGACCTCGGAACCACACCTCGACGAAGAGGAGTGGAACCTCGGCCTAGACCTGGTTAGGTGCCCAGCATGTTTTCCGAGTTAAGAAACAGAGTTTAATTTGATTTGACTTAGTTTTGGGCGTATGCCGAGATCATGTGCATGCATGTGAAGCTTGTTTGAGAGTGTATTCAATGGACTTGCCATGTATTTGTAGGACTTGGATTTGCCTTGACCCCGACGTCCGCAGAACTATGTGAGTGGCATTCTTAATAAAGCTATGTTGCGTTGACTTGATAAAAGTATTGTTTTGCCTTGTTTTGAAAGTGTTGTAAAGCATGAATGATTAATCCTATCTCGTATATCAAACGTTATATCTTGTTTTGATGACATTCTTGGAAGGTCCGTACGTGCTAGGGGACCATAAGCATTTGTAGCACAAGTCCTTAGTGTCGGGGACTATAATGCAACGACATTCTTGCCTTGAAAGTCCTTAGTGTCGGGGACTATAATGCAACGACATTCTTGTATAGAGATCTCTCTTGTCTTGTCTTGCCTTGCCACTGACGGTTTTACCGCGTGGGTTTGCTTGTCCAGAATGTCATCCCTCTTGTATTATATTGATGTTAATGAACATCCCTTGAAGCTTTGGAAGGTTTGAAAGACGAACTTATTATGTACTATGTATTGTTTTGTTCAAAGATCTCGGATATCATTCATGTAAACCCTTTATTGTTTATGCCATTCACTGAGTATCCAAGCTCACCCTCTCTATATATATGTAGGTGATGAGCAGGGCGGCGGAGACGCCTAGACTTGTTTGCCGATGTGTTTGCCGACGTGTTTTGTATTCATGTTTTGCAACATCTTGAAGATCATGCTTCTTAGTTAGTTTATTGTATTTTGTATTGGATGGCCGAGAAGCCTTTTGGTCAAGATGTAATTTTTGTACTCTATTTCTTGTATTGAACTATTGAAAGATGTATGTCATTTCACTTGAATTAAGCACTGCTCTTATGGACTGCTTGTAATCTAATTTAATTGCTTCCGCATTTGTAAGCCCCATATATTTACTCTGATTTGTGTGTGAATTCTTGTAAGAGGCCTTTGGTAACCTCGGGTTACTGGCCATCTCGGCGCCGACCTTCTAGGGGCAGGTTGGGGTCGTGACAGATTGGTATCAGAGCACGGTTCCTCATAGTACGTTATTCACACACTTTGAGTCCTAAAGAGCATAGGATTTCCTTTAGAAAGATGATAGGATTGCATCGTGTTGCTTGCTACTTGACAATATGTGCATCATCTTGGCATAACTGCTTGTTGCTTGCATGCATACTTGTTGCGCATTTTGTTTTAAAGTCCCATTTTGCATACTCATAGCATTATGAGGAGAGGAAGACCACCAGTTGGCCGAGATCGATCAGAAGACAGACTGGGTCGACTAGAAAGCCTAGTTGAAGGTTTAACTCGGGAATTGAGACAAATAAGACAGCAGAATGCTAGTGCTACATCTACCCAGGCCGAACAGACTGATGGCCGACATACAGTTCCGCCTCCACCTCCTCCAGTACCCCAAGTACCCTCACAGCCAGCCTTGTATGGAGATGGAACTATGACTTTGATTAAGGAGTTCAAGAAGATGAACCCGCCGAGATTCCAAGGGGGCATAGAACCAATGAAAGCCGAAGCGTGGGTTTTGGGAATGGAGAAACTATTTGAGATCTTTCCCAGCACAGATGCTCAGAAGGTGGCATTAGCCGCATTTACATTAGATGATGATGCCCGAAGATGGTGGATGATGACACGAGAAGGGAATCCTGATCTAACTTGGGCCAAATTCTTGGAACTGTTTTATGACAAGCATTTTCCCCTTAGTGTCCGAGACCGCAAGATCACAGAGTTTCAGACTCTGACTCAAGGAAACAGGACAGTGGCAGAGTACGACCGTGCTTTCACCGAACTGGCGAGATATGCGCCTCATATGGTCAGCGACGAGTATAGGAAGGCTAGAAAGTTTGAAAGTGGACTGCGTGGACCAATACAAGATAGAGTCAACATGCTCAACATGCCGACTTATGCAGGAGTCTTGGACAAGGCTATTCTCGCAGAAACTAACTTGAACCGATATCAGAATGCAGGAGAGAATCAGAGAAAGAGACAGAATTACGATAACCGCCGAGCTCCGTTTAATGCTAAGAAGAAAGCGAATGTTGGCAGCTCCAGCAACTCGAACCAGGAAGGTAGTACTAAGCCGATGTGTGCAAGTTGTGGGAGGCCGCATTCAGGGGTTTGCCGTTGGGCGTCAGGCGCTTGTTTTGAATGTGGAGAGATGGGTCACCGTGTGAAAGATTGTCCAAAGACAAGGATTGATGATAGTAAGAAAAGTGGGAGCACCTCGGGCTCTGCACAGGGAAGCAACGTCGGCAGGACACAAATGAGGCAGGGCAGAGTTTTCGCTCTAGTGCCAGGAGACACCCAGAATGCTGAAACAGTAGTATCAGGTATACTTCCAATCTGCTCTCAAGATGCATACATATTGATTGATTCGGGTTCTACACATTCATTCGTATCTGCTAAGTTTGCCGAGAAGTTGAATAGACCACAGGAACCCCTTGATTATGTGTTATATGTATCTGCTCCATCTGGGAGAACTATGATTGTTGCATCTATTTATAGGGAGTGTGTTGTTGTAATTAAGGGTGTAGAATTGTTAAAAACTGTTTTAAAACACCTGCTGCGTATTTAAACTGGACAGGCTCGCTCGAGCGAAGACATGGTCGCTCGAGCGACCAGACACAAAAATCCACGCTCGAGCGAAGAAAAGCTCGCTCGAGCCAAAAACTCGATGCTTCAGGTCTGCAACCCAGAAGCTCGCTCGAGCGACGAACTCGAAAACATACAACCCCTCGCTCTCGAGCGAAGAAATTGCTCGCTCGAGCCAAGAAACACATCTCTCAGGTCTAAGTACTGGACGCAAAGCTCGCTCGAGCGAAGGAACCCGGCTCGAGCGAAGAAACAAAAACAAGACCTCGCTCGAGCGAAGAGAAGCTCGCTCGAGCGACCAAGCCAAAAACTGAACATGCAGACTTGGTTTCTAAACCCAACCAATCTGCAACCAACCTGCTAAACACATCCTATACCCAAGAATAAGGAATTAAAGGACACAACAACAAAATATAACAGCGGAATCCACGGAACGTAAGTCCGGATACAATAATCAAAGGGAAAAAGACCGGGGTCGCTATAACCTCCCCCCCTTAAAGAATTTCGTCCCCGAAATTAAGCATTTGTGTAAAAAACAAGTTTTTCTTAATTCCCAATGATATATAAAACAATAATCAACAACTTGACCAATATTGGTCACTTCATCTCTTATCAAGAGGCATCTCACAATATGTATAAACCAACATATATTCAACCTGCATCAATATTATGCATTATTCCTTTCAATGTTAACAAATTCCATATCATATTCAATCTCATGATATAAACAACACATTCAATATATAAATGTTATATTCCACTTCCATAAAAAGCAAGTTCAAAATGCTAACATTAAATCCAAAACATTCTCAATGTTTTCCAACTTAAGACATATATAAATTCTCAAGTTCAACAATATTATAAAATCTATATACAAGATTACAAATCAATAAACATGTCCGGATATTTCTCGCGGACTTCCAACTCACGTTCCCAAGTGGCTTCCTCCACTCCGTGATGCTTCCACAAAACCTTCACCAAAGGGATGGTTTTGCCTCGCAAAACTTGATCCCGCCTATCCAAGACTCGAATCGGTCTCTCCTCATACGAGACATCCTCCTCAACAACTAATCAGTCCAATCCAACACATGTGATGGATCGGCTCATACTTCCGAAGCATACTCACATGAAACACGTCATGAACTCCGGATAACTGCGGTGGCAAAGCTAAACGATAGCAGCCTCGCCAATCCTCTCAAGGATCTCAAAAGGCCCAATAAACGAGGGACAACTTCCCGCTCTTCCCAAACCTCATCAAACCCCGCTTAGGTGATATCTTCAAAAAGACATGATCACCCACCTCAAATACCAAAGGTCTCCTCCTACGGTCAGCATAAGATTTCTGACGACTCTGTGCTGTAACAAGCCTCTTACGGATAAGCTCAACTTTCTCCGTCGTTTCCCTCACCAACTCCGGACCCAACAAAGGTGCATCACCCACCTCGCCCAACAAACAGGAGATCTACACGGTCGGCCATACAAGGCCTCAAACGGTGCCATACCGATACTAGACTGAAAACTGTTGTTGTAGGCAAACTCCACTAATGGTAAGTGCCTCTCCCACGACCCACTAAAGTCGAGAACACAACCCCGAAGCATATCCTCAAGGATCTGAATAGTACGCTCGGACTGCCCGTCAGTCTGAGGATGATAAGCCGTGCTAAAGGTCAACTTAGTGCCTAAAGCACTCTGCAAACTCTGCCACAACCTGGCAGTAAAACGAGGATCTCTATCTGAGACGATCGTCACTGGACCCCGTGCAACCTCACTATGTCCCGATATATAAGTCGGCAAGATGATCTACCGAATCTCTAACACGCATAGGAATGAAGTGCGCCGACTTCGTCAACCGGTCTACAACCACCCAAATAGCATCACTACCCCGCCCCGTGATCTCGGAAGACCCACAACGAAGTCCATAGTGACATGCTCCCACTTCCACTCGGCAATAGGCAAGGGTTGCAACAAACCCGCTGGCCTCTGATGCTCGGCCTTCACTTGCTGACAAGTAAGGCACCTAGATACGAAAGCTGCCACATCTCTCTTCATACCCCACCCAAAACTGGCGACCCAAATCCCGATACATCTTAGTACCTCCCGGATGCACCGCAAGGCGCGAATGATGAAACTCTCGGAGTACCTCCTCTCGGCAAGACTCCGGCACAACAGACGGTCTCGGTATCTCACACTCAAGTCGGGATACACCGTCAAACCCTTCTCAACCTTCCCATTGGAAATCTTTTCTCGGAGAGATTCTACCTCAAGATCACCCCTCTGAGCCTCTAACACTCGAGTCACAAGTGTAGGCTGTGCAACAACAGAAAACAAGCCGCAGCCTCTACGGATTCGCCCAGATGCAAATCAAACTCCCCAACTGCACCCAACATCTCCCACTCCCGGATGGCTATACTAGCTAAGTCACCAACAGATTTCCTACTAAGGCATCCACAACATTGGCCTTCCCCGATGATAGTGCAACTCGAAGTCATAATCCTCAATGAACTCCATCCACCTCCTCTGCCTCAAATTCAAGTCTTTCTGTGTAACAGATATTTCAGACACTTATGATCCGAGAATACCTCGAACCTCTCACCATAAAGATAATGCCTCCAAATCTTCAAGGCAAAAATCACAGCTGCTAATTCTAAATCATGCGTAGGGTAATTCTTCTCATGAATTTTCAACTGACGTGAGCCATAGGCAACCACTTTCCCCTCTTGCATCAACACACAACCCAGACCCTCTCGTGAGGCATCACAATAGACTGCATAACCCAACCCTCTCTCCGGAATAATCAAGACTGGAGCGGTGGTCAGTCTAACCTTCAACTCCTGAAACGACTTTTCACAAGTCTCACTCCATACAAATTTGACTCCCTTCCGAGTCAATCTAGTCAACGGTGAAGCTAACCTGGAGAAATCTTTCACAAACCGACGGTAATACCCAGCTAATCCCAGAAAACTGCGGATCTCAAACACACTCTTAGGCTGTGCCCAATCTTGCACTGCCTCAGTCTTGGATGTATCAACAGACACCCCTTCCCCAGAAACTACATGGCCTAAGAACTTCACCTCTTCTAGCCAGAACTCACACTTCCCGAACTTAGCATAAAGCTTATGGGCTCTAAGTAACTCTAGCACCACTCTCAAGTGTTCCTCGTGCTCCTCCCTCGAAGGTGAATAAATCAGAATGTCGTCCACGAAGACGACCACAAAACGATCCAAGAATTCCCGGAAGATCCGGTTCATCAAATCCATAAACACTGCCGGTGCATTGGTGAGCCCAAACGCATCACCAGAAACTCATAATGACCATACCGCGTACGGAATGCCGTCTTAGGAATATCCTCCTCCCTGACTCTCAACTGGTGGTAACCCGATCTCAAATCTATCTTAGAGAAACAACGGGAACCCTTCAACTGGTCAAACAAATCATCAATACGGGCATAGGATACTTATTCTTAACCGTAGCCCGATTCAATTTCCTGTAATCAATACACAATCTCAAAGCACCACCTTTCTTCTTAGCAAAGAGGCCGGTGCTCCCCACGGCGAAACACTAGGACGGATATAGCCCTTATCTAACAACTCCTGGAGTTGAACCTTCAACTCAACTAACTCGGCTGGGGCAAAACGGTAAGGTGCCATAGAAATCGGCGCCGTGCCGGGCACTAAATCAATAGAGAACTCAATCTCTCGCTGAGGTGGCAAACTAACAAGATCCTCGGGAAAAACGTCCGAATACTCACAAACCACCCTCGGCAACAACACAATCTGGGTCTCATCACCCTCACTAATCGAAAGACTAGCAAGTAGACCACTAAGCTCACTCCGCCCCCGCGGATCATACCCGTGGCAAAACACTACCAACCCGGTCCCCCAGAAAACGAAAACACTCCCCGTTCACGGTACAACAAGTGACCCTCTGACGGTAGCAATCAATAACTGCCCGGTATGACGACAACCAGTCCATACCCAAAATAACATCAAAGCCTTCATGGGCATAACTACAAAAGAAAAAGGGATTCTATGATCATCGACCTCTATATCACAACCCCTAACACCTTGTTTCAAAATCAATTCACCCCCTAGAGGTGACACTACACAAATAGGAGACGCTAACTGTGCTAACTCCAACTCCAAAACAGATGCAAATGCAGCAGACACAAAGGAATGAGATGCACCCGTATCGATCAAAACACTAGCAACTGAATTGCAAAACAAGAAGGTACCTCTCACCACCGATGGAGCCGGTACTAGGTCCTGCGCTGTAACAGCATACACGCGCCCCGACGACCTCTGATCAACCTGCTCACCCCTCGGAGCATAAGACTGCTGCACTGACTGGGACGAAGAAGCCCCCTGATTGGCCCTCGAGGCCTGAACTGACTGAGCAGGCAGCTGACTCTGAGTCTGCCTCGAACCAGATGCACCAGATGTGCCACCCAACTGTGGGCAAAACCTCTTCATGTGCCCCAGCTGACCGCACTGAAAACAAGAGAGCGGCTGGCCTCTACCCTGACTCTGGCTCTGAGATCGAGCCGAAGAAGATGCTGCTCTCTGAACTCCTCCCCTCTGAGGACAAACTGGAGACTTGTGACCCAGCTGGCCACACTTGAAACAGGTAATGTCTCCCTGACTGCCTTTCCCAGAACTAGCACTCGGCACTGGAAAAGTGGATCTAGAAAAACTACTCTGAGGCTGCTGAGGAGTGAAACCTCTCTGCCTCCTGCCATCACTCTGGCCATCCTGACTCCTCTTGGAGCCTTTCTGCCTTTCCCCCTCTTCCTGCATCATAGTCTCGGTATGGGCTGCTGCATCAACCAATCGCCCAAAATCCCTAATCATAGATCCGACAACTCTCAGCATGAGGCCACGCCTCAACTTCTTCTCAAACTCAATGCAACGGCGTTCCTCAGTCGCCACCAACTCAGGTGCAAACCTGGACAAACTAGTGAATGCAGCCTCAAACTCGGCCACTGATAAACTGTTCTGCTCAAGATGGCGGAACTGATCTCTCAACTTCTCCTGAACAGCTGGAGACAGGTACTTCTCCTGAAAAGCATCAACAAAAGCCTTCCAAGTACCTCCAATACGACCCTTGGTGAACTTTCACCACTGACCCGCATCCCCTTTCAGCTGGAACGATGCCAAGGTCACCTTCAACCCTCGTCTTCGATGCCAAGCATCTCAAACGTTTTCGTTGTCTGTTCGAGCCACTCATCAGCCTTAAGCGGCTCTTTAGGATCCCCCAAAAACTCATCCGGATTGGACCGGAAGAACTCCCTCTTCAGAAAAGAAGGTCCTGCATCTGCAGCAACAGCAACCTGGGCTGGATTCGCAGCCCTCAGAATGTCAACTGACGCCTGAAATGCCCCTGCTATCCCTTGGGCCAAAGCGCCCATAAACTGCTGTCCTACTGGCTCGGCCACATTGGCCTGGCCAACACCCTCCTGAACTGCCGGAATTTCCTCCGGTATAGGCACTTCCTGCCTGGCCTGCCTACCACGCCTACCACGACCTCGTCCTCGTCCTGACATCCTAATAAAGGAAACAAAGACGTTAGCACTCTAAATAATGTGCCAAAACTATAACACTCACGTCCTAATACATTGGACAACAATAAATCACACCACGTAAGCACATAATCACATAAGCACCTACGAATTTCATTCCTGGATAATGATAGTCCCGAGGCGCCACTAAAGTTCCGGTTGGAAACAACATTGATCAAGTGCCTTTCCAACAAGACTTTCAGAGACTCAAGGATCCAATCAACATCTAGAAACTACATTCCATACCCACATATCACATAAACATGTTATCATATAAGCATGTAAAATTACACTAAGTCTCTATCAAACGAGACGAACCCATTGTGATACTAATCACTTCCCACGTACCCAAAGTATTCAAACCCGGTACGCTCTGATACCAAGTTGTAACGCCCTCAAAAATAAACCCATAATACATAATATTAACATGCGGAATTATAAGGAAATAAAGTATCTTATTCCATTCATCAGAGTACCATGAAATAAAAACATCATAATAAATGCCCTATGGGCTTACATCTTGCCAAGCCAACACTTGGACACAATTCCATGAGTTCTAACTCAAAACAAATAAAGCCCTAGGCTTGAAAGTTTACAAGTTGTTCAAATAAAACAAATAAAATAAAGCAAGTCTTCGAGTCCAAATCCTCACAAGCTAAGTCCTTGGAGGTAGTGAACCACCTGAACCTGAAAATGAAGTTCCCATATAGGGTGAGCCACAGCCCAGTAGAAAAATACTAAACCAAGCATAAGAATTAACTAAAGCATTAGCATTCGATACATGGTTAACACAAGATAATCAATTTCCAATTTCATGACACGAATGTCTACATTGTCTATGACATATTGTCTATGACACCTTTCACTTTCCAATATTTATTCAACTTTCCAATTATATCATTATGGCTCAGAACCTGGCCAACTATAATAGTGATCCAGATGTCACAAAATAAATGAGACTAAAGCTCAAACCACAACACTTCCATACTTCCAACTGATACACATTATAATGATGTATCATATCAACAACAAATAGCAATATTGCTATTATCAATAAGCACACATATGAGTGATGCTACTGGAGTCCATCCCCTATCTCCTCCCAACAAATCCGGTTTAGAGGTCCATCCCCTATCTTCCCCTAAACCGTGGAGTTCATCCCCTATCTCCTCCAAACAAAATGCATATGCAATGAAACACACAATTGCCATATACAACACATAATCAATACAAGTAATGTTCTGTATTAATTCAACAGTCAACATAAGTGACATAATTCCAGTTATACCTAAGCCACATGCAAGGTCTACAACAATCAATGGCTATCCTCCACCGATAGCCCAAAACAGTTATTTCTAAACAAGAAATAAATACAACAATGAATGTAAATTCAACATTCTCATAGGTAAGTATTTAAACTACCCAACTATATCATTAATCTCATAATTTCCCAACTTCATGAATTAAACCCAATTCCACATTTTTCCCTTAAATTAATTATACAAATTAATCTAAGCCAAAACCCTAAGGTTTCTCCCAAAATTACCAAACTACCCCCACATACCAAAATACCAACACTTAGGATTAAAGCGTATAAATGGAGTAGGAAATCCCTACCTCGAAGCAAGAACCCAAAAAAAGAAGAACGGAGATGATAGCCCAAACTCCAAAGTGCTCCAAATCAACAACCGTTCAGATTAAATGGAAGCCCTCGACCCACTCTACCTTTTTAATGAAGGAACTAGGTTAGATACTCACTCTAAATAGATGAAACCTAGGAGAGAAGATGAGTTGGGAGAGAGAGAACTCGTAACTAGGGTTTTATAAACTGAAAGGGGCTGAAAAACTGTTTTTAAAACACGCTGCTGCGTATTTAAACCTAATAGGCTCGCTCGAGCGAAGACATGGTCGCTCGAGCGACCAGACACAAAAATCCACGCTCGAGCCAAAAACTCGATGCTTCAGGTCTGCAACCCAGAAGCTCGCTCGAGCGACCAAATGCTCGCTCGAGCGACGAACTCGAAAACATACACCTCGCTCGCTCGAGCGAAGAAATTCTCGCTCGAGCCAAGAAACACATCTCTCAGGTCTAAGTACTGGACGCAAAGCTCGCTCGAGCGAAGGAACCCTGGCTCGAGCGAAGAAACAAAAACAAAGACCTCGCTCGAGCGAAGAGAAGCTCGCTCGAGCGACCAAGCCAAAAACTGAACATGCAGACTTGGTTTCTAAACCCAACCAATCTGCAACCAACCTGCTAAACACATCCTATAACCCAAGAATAAGGAATTAAAGGACACAATAACAAATATAACAGCGGAATTCACGGAACGTAAGTCCGGATACAATAATCAAATGGAAAAAGACCGGGGTCGCTATAAGAACCAACCATTTGCTACAAGATCTTACGAGCAACAACCCCACAAGTATGCACATTATCCAACTTCATTATAAAAAAAAACCCCGGAATCCATCAACACCCCTTCCATGCACAAACCATTTACCAACCCGTAGACGACTTCATCACACATTCAGCGGTTACTCTTGCATCGTTCTTCAAATAATTCACTGCAAAACCACACTCAACTGCATACTTAGCCAATGCAATGCAGAACGCCGGCACTCTACCTTCAAATTCTTGACCAACACTATGTATAATCCCCTTCCAACTAGCAGACAACAAAACTCTCTCTGGTTCTGGATAAAAACTACGCAACAAACCACCAACATCATTACAATCATTCACAAATGAACTCTCACAAGTTACAGAATCAATCCTACAAGAATTACCATCATCAACCTCCACAACTCTCTTATCCCCCACAATAACATCAACAATATGACAACCACTACCACCTACCATTGACAGCATATTCCCCAAATCATCATCACATTCAACAATACAATTAGAATATCCAGGAACAGAGAAAAACAAACAAAAGTTACCAACACTCAACTCCTTGAACTTCGCACATATTTTCTCAACAACTTCATCATAACTACATCCCTCACTAATCTTAACAGTAGCACAACAATTACTGTATTTGCACATTAACATGAAACACCCCTCCATACTACAAAATCACAAACCAACAAACAATTGTTCACAGATTCCAAACTGCAAAATTATACAGTTACAACATATCAATACCAACAGTGCACAATTCACAATTCCAAACTGCAAAATTATACACTTACAACATATCAGTATCAAAACACACCAGAATTCACAATTCCAAAATACAACTTCAAAACACATTACACTATACAACAAACAAAATCAACAAAATCAACAAAATCAAAATCAAACAAACAAAATTTGCCAAACACAAACCACATATCACGCAAATTTGATTATCTATATATACATACATATATATATCGACAAATACAAACCACATACACACACAGACATATATCTATCACCAGATACACACACAGAGAGAGAGAGAGAGAGAGAGAGAGAGAGAGAGAGACAACGTACGCAGATATCGCTTATACACAGAGATTCAGATCGCACAACCAGATCCACCTCACAGCACAATGAGATTGACCACACAGCGAAGACAAATCGAGATCGCCACAACGAAGACAAATCGAGATCGCAGAGACGAAGATTTGATTTCCTTTTTTTAAACGGAGCAAAAATTTGATTTTTCACGTATATATAGATCTCAAAACAAAGGGTAATACAGTCATTTAGAAATACGAAAATAAAAAACGGGACCTCTGGGTATAAAATTTAAAAAACTGTGGACCTATTAATCTATTAAAAATAAATTGGGATTAGAAGGGAAATAGTTCCCCTACATAGGACTACATGGTAATTTTCCCTTTATATTTTTATAATGCTCTCATTGAGATATATCAAATAAGATAATATGAAATTTCAAGAAAAAAAATCGACAAAATTTCACTCAATTAGCCATCTTTCGTCAATGAAATTTTTGAAATTTCTTTGAGAGAAAATAAACAATTTAGAAATTTCTTTGAGCAATTTAGAAATTTCTCTGAGAGAAAATAAACAATTTTGAAATATATCTGAGAGAAAATAAGTAATTTAGAAATTTATCTGAAAGAAAATAAGCAATTCTAAATTTTTTTTTGAGCAATTCTAAATGAAGGGCAAAAAAATAACCAAAAAAAAAAAAAAAGCGAGCGAAAAGGAGTTAAAACAACTACCTTCGAAACATTGAGGGACCTTACATAATACAATTCTTCTCGTAGTCCTTAAGTTTTTACGTAAGGTGAGAGGGATTGACACCTGATTTTTCCTCAAGCTCAATTTGGTTAGATAGATAATATAGGAAACTGAAAGAAAAAAATAAATTCTTTTATTATTATTTTATGTATTTGTTTAGATAGAGAGTGCTAGAAAGTAATGGAAACTAAAGTTTCATATACAACTCAAAATAGTTTATTAGTTAGGTCAACAATTTCTTACAAAATATAGAGGAAAATTTATTTTTCCCACAAATCTTGATAGGAATTTTTTTTTAAGGTTCCTGCTATTAAGATTTTAGAGCATAAAGGACACTCAATATTTTCATAATGTCTAAGGTCCCTCAACATCGATCCAGAGAAAATTCATCACAGAGAAAATTTCAAATTTCTCTGGACAACAATGAGGACTAGTGCTCTGCGTCAGAGAAAATTGGGTTGGTCTAGAGAAATTCTCTGGGTTGGACTGATTTTTCTCTTGTTTGGTCCAGAGAAATTACTTACCGCCTCAACTAGCAAATTTGTCTTAGATAAGCACAATGTTTGATTAAATTTGGACAAGTTACTTGAAAGAATAATGCTCATTTGAGCAATGATGGCTGGAGTCAAATACATGAACCCAAGCTTGGCCATACGCCCATACATCAACCAAATGAAGTTCAAATGATGTTTATTTTGGTTGATTTCAATTCAAAATTTCATGTATTAGAAAAAAGGAAAAACACTAGTAAAAGAAAATTGGTTTTAAAAGACCAATCTTTTTGGTTTCATAAGTGATTTCTGGAGGCAACCGCAACCAAGCTGAGTAAAGCAAGGACTCATACACAACAAGAACTTGAAAATTGAAAATGCTTTTACTCAAATTTTCTCTATGTATTTGCTCACAATTTTCTCTGTGTATTTGACCAACCCAAAAAAAATTGAACTAGTCTACTAATATATGTAACCAGAGAAAATTGAAACCCAGAGAAAATTGAAACTCAGAGAAAATTGAACTAGTCTACTGATATATGTAACCAAAGAAAATTAAAACCCAGAGAAAATTTTCTCTGTGTAAGGGTAGTAGGTACTTTCTAAACAATCTGCAGTGATGCCATTAGGAGGTTAGTTTTAATTTGGAAGAAAAAAACATGCAAAACAGATATGAATAAATTCTCAAGTATTTACATTTCCACATTTGGATCATATCCAGTGACATAGTAAATGAGGAACACCCAAAAAGCAACCTCGACACATGTAATGGGCATCTTGAGGATCCATTTGGGAAGAGCATACGCCCAGCAGTATAGAGGAGTATTAAAAATCCCAAATTGCCCCAGAGAACCGTCTGCGGTTGCAAGTTGCAACCTCGCCCTGCCACGTTTTGGCAGGAAAGAAGAGGCGTATAGCGACCCCGGTCTTTTCCCTTTTGATTATTGTATCCGGACTTAGGTTCCGTAGAGTCTATCTTTGTGTAATGGTTGTTGTCGTCTTATATTTTCTTATTTGGAGTTATAGGATGTATTGGGCGGGTTTGGAACAGGTTGGTTGAGCTTAGGAACCAAAACTAGTTGCCCAGATTTTGGCTTGTCCGCTCGAGCGGGGGTTTTGGCGCTCGAGCGGGAAAAACACCCATCCAGTATTTTCTTGTGCAGGGTTGGACGCTCGAGTGGGAGTTGGACCGCTCGAGCGGGAGTGTGAGTGACGCTCGAGCGGGGACCTGGTTTGTCGAGATGCTGGGAGTGTGCATCCGCCGCTCGAGCGTGGGATTGTCCGCTCGAGCGGGAGTCTGTGAGTGTACGCTCGAGCGGGGTTTTGTCCGCTCGAGCGGAACTGCTGGGTATAAAATCGTGATTTCGGGTTTTAAAACAGTTTTTCAGCCCCTTTCAGTTTATAAAACCCTAGGTTACGAGTTTTCTCTCTCCCAACTCATCTTCTCTCCTTGATTTGATCTAGTTAGGGTGGGTTTTTGCCTTAGTTCTTTTACAAATAAGATAGAGGAGAGTGAGGGCTTCCTTTAATCTGAGCAGTTGTCAGTTTGGAGCACTTTGGAGTTTCGAGCATCTTCTTCATCATCATCTTTTCTGGTTCTTTCTTTGAGGTAGGGATTTCCTACTCCATTTATACGCTTTAATCTTAAGTGTTAGTATTTTGGTATATGGGGGGTAGTTTGGTAATTTTGGTATGTGGGGGTAGTTTGGTAATTTTGGGAGAAACCTTAGGGTTTTGGTTTAGATTAATTTGTATAATTAATTTAAAGGAATAATGTGGAATTTGGTTTAAATTCATGGAATTGGGAATGTTAAGTTTACATTCATTGATATATTTATTTCTTGTTTAGAAATAACTGTTTTGGGCTATCGGTGGAAGATAGCCATTGATTGTTGTAGACCTTGCATGCGGCTTAGGTATAACTGAAATTGGGTCAATTGTTTGACCGTTGAGTTAATACAGAACATTTGTGTATTAATTATGTGTTGTATATGGCAATTGTGTGTTTCATCGCTTATGCATTTGGTTTTGGAGGAGATAGGGGATGAACTCCACGGTTTAGGGGAAGATAGGGGATGGACCTCTAAACCGGATTTATTGGGAGAAGATAGGGGATGGACTCCAGTAGCATCACTCTTATGTGTGCTTATTGATTAATAGACATATGTCTATTTATTGTTGATATGATACATCACTAAAATGTGTATCAGTTGGGAAGTATGGAAGTGAATTGATTATGATTGATACAATACCAACATGTGTATTTGTTATGATTAGGTCTAACTTGAATTGTTATTCCTGTTGAATTGGAAGTAATGGTAATAAAAGATGAAACCCTGTTGAGTTATTTGGCCAGGTTCTGAGCCATAAGTGGAAGGTAAAATGTGCCATAGACAATGTGTCATAGGCAGTGTAGACATTCGTGTCATGAATATTGTAACTTGATTATAGTGTGTTAACCATGTATCAGATGCTAATACTTTAGTTAATTCTTATGCTTGGTTTAGTATTTCTCTGCTGGGCTGTGGCTCACCCTATATGGGAACTTTATTTTCAGGTTCAGGTGGTTCACTCCCTCCAAGGACTTAGCTTGTGAGGAATTGAATTTGAAGACTTGTCTTATTTCTATTTGTTTTATTTGAACAATGTAATCTTTCAAGCCTAGGGCTATATCTGTTTTTGAGTTAGAACTCAGTGAATTGTGTCCAAGTGTTGGCTTGGCAAGATGTAAGCCCGTAGGGCATTTATTTTGATGTTTATTTCATATTACTCTGATGGATGGATTTATATTATTGTTTTAATATAATAATGCATGTTTATATTATCTATTATGGGTTTATTTTTGAGGGCGTTACAAGGCGTATGAAGGAAGCTTCTCTTCCATTTCCCAAAATATACAGCCCCAACCCAACCCAGTCGCCACCCATTGCAGTGAACTTCTTTCTCTCTCTTCGAATATATATATATATATATGTTAGTATAGATATATACATCGCCGATAGACTGAGATAGCCGGTTGTGTATAACAATCACAGTGTGGAGCAATGACGGTGTTGATGACGCGAGAGAGAGAGAGAGAGAGAGAGAGAGAGAGAGAGAAGACGGGGAAGCTTCACAATATTGTCATGGCCATTTCCCAGAATCCATTAAACATGATCATATTCACAGTGAAAAATAAAGAACCGATATATATTCCTTCATCAGTTATTGAATTTCGAACTGACTCATCGGTGGAGTAGTAAAAAGTGCAATATTCACGAACCCTCGCAGCTCAAATCGCGGTGGTTCAGCTTAGATGGCATTCTGGCGACGGTGTGGTAGAGACAGAGGCGAAGGTAAAGATCGGAATGTGCACAAAGAGAGAGGGTTTGGTTTGGATAGAATGAAGATGGGAGAGAGAGAGAGAGAGAGTGAGTGAAATTTCTCTAATCTGATATATGGGTGTGGGTTTAGAGACCTTAAACATTAAAAAATAATATTATGGATTTCTTTCATTACTAAAAATGGGAAATGAACCTTAGACTAATTTTCCTATCTTGATAAGGTTTATTTTGTTTCCGTTTTTATCCACACTTATCTCTACAACTCCTTGTTATAGAGTACTTATATTTTTTTTCTATAATTTTCTTGCAAAATTTTTCCTTTATTTAAATATATGTAAAAAAATAAATTTTCATTTCTTTTTCCTTTCTTTCATTTTACTTTCTACCATTTTCAGTTTCCATTGTGTAACAACCCTCATCACCGATCACTGATCGATTACTGATTACTACTAAACTGAGACTGATTATGATTAATAATTGAAGTAATTGAAATACTGAACTGACTGACTGAAACCCGAAACTGATTGATTGACTGTATCTGTTTAAACGCATTTTCTATCTGTTCATGTTTTTATGTTTAAACTGCAAATTAAAGGCCTTATCGGCGGCCGAATCTGAAATTGATTGATGTTTTAGGATCATTGGAATTTATGTGAATTTATGGTGTAATTATCTGAAAATCGATTGGTATGATTAAATTATATTAAAATAAGCTAGATTAAACAAGTTGCCTTATTTACGGAATTGCCATGTTAGTGGGCCCTTTAGTATAACATATTTGAGCCTTATTACTCATTCAACAAACAATTCATCAGCCATTTTCTTGTTATTGCCGACCAAGAGAGGAGAGTGAGAGGTTTGGAGTGAATTCAACTTGATTTTGTGCATTGGCTTGAAGAATTGGGATATAGGTTGCAAATTAAGCTTCCTCACCTTGTATTGGAGACTTAGGTAAGAGAATTCAACCTCTCATTGTTGTGTTTAAGCTTGTTCTTACATGGTTTTGAGCAAAGTTGAAGTCTAGAGCCAATATATGGCTCAAAGTGTTGAATTAGAGCTTAATTGTTGCATGCATGTGCATATTGATAAGTTTTGAGGTTGTAATTCATAATTCCTCATATGCATGTTCATAATATTGTTATAGTTTATGTTATCATCATGTTTTTGAAAGATTTGAGCTCATTTGAGCAAGCATTGAAGCTTTAAAATGATTTAAGTTCATGCATGTTTGCATGTTCTTCATGTTCATGAAAAATGGTTTGAAAATGAGTTGAATTAAACTACCCTTTGGCTTTGATTTTACAAATTGATCTTTGAAACATATAATATCATGTGTTTACAAGTCTTTTCCAGGTTTTCAGCCCAACAGGTCGATTTTATTGCATTTAAACTTGGTTTTTGGCTTGGAGGTGCAATCTGGATTTTCTAGATTTTGCACTCCCGCTCGAGCGGGGAAAGTGGCGCTCGAGCAGGGAATTCGAGCTCCCAGCATCTCTCACTGTTTTACAGTCCGCTCGAGCGGAGGATTGCACCCTCGAGCGGAGGCTTGTGTCTCACGCTCGAGTGGACGTCGAGTGGGAGTCGAGCGGAGATTTCACCTATCCAGTACTTTTACAGTCCGCTCGAGCGGGGACCTTTGTTGCATGTCCGCTCGAGCGGGGAAACCTGCGCTCGAGCAGGACTCTGTTTTTCTGAGATTTCTGAAAATGTTTTATGTGCACATCTTTGCATCCTCATCCCATCCTAGGCATTCTTAGGCCTAGTTTAAGACACCTTAATGATGATTCAGATGTAGAACACACTGAGGAAAATTAGGGATTAAGTTATTATCTTTCCCAACCGTGTAGCTTAGTGTGTGTTCAATCTGTTAACTGTGTAGGGTTGGCGACTGGGGACGCGCTCTAGCTTATTGTAGCCCAGAACTCTGTGAGTAACAACTGTGTAAAGACATGTTAAAAAAGATTATCTTCTGAACAATTGTACTGTACTGTTTCTGAATTGATACTGTTAATTGAATGAATGTTTGTCCTATATTCTGAACTGTATTGTGGCATCCTTAGCATCTACTGTTTACTGTTACTGTTACAGAGATCTCTGTCGGTTCCTTTGTCAGAACCACTACTGTTTACTGATTGATGGCCATCATTGACTGTTCGGTCTTTTAAGACCTACTGTTTACTGTACTGTTATGCTAATAGATGTACCACATATGACTGTACTGACTGAACGACTGAAATACTGATTTAATGAACTGTTTTCATTACTATAAGGACATTCATTCTAAACCTCTTTACGCATTATGTTATTCACTGGGCTTTAGCTCACTGCTCATATATATATGTAGGTGTACTGGCACCAGACCGCGGCTAGAAGCATCGGGGTAACTCCAGTTTTATCAAGCCAACCACTGTGCCTCACTGCGAGGTCCCGAGCCTGCCAAGCTATGGGTTAGGGGTGCCCTTCTGTACTGTTTTGTTTGCTATATAAACTAATAGACTATACTGTATTGTTTAATAGGGATTAAGTCCTGTTCTGAATGATTGTATATAATGTACATACTGTTTTGTCACTGACTGTATAAATGTTTGAAAAGTCTTTTTGCATACAGACTATCACAGCTCATTGGACATTGTTTATTTACTGTATTGGCTTCCGCCAGGCCCCTGTACTCTGTATTACTGTCTTGCTGTTAAGCAGGCCTTCGGTAATCTCGGATTACTGGCCGGTTATGGTGCTAAACCCATAGGGGCGGGTTTGGGTCGTGACACATTGTCTGTTTCTTTTTAAACAAATAGAGTCTAAAAGTAAACAACCACAAAATAGTAAAGCTAAATTACTTGACTTTTGAGTGATAACATAGTAAATTTTTTTCACTAAACTAAATTTTGTTACAATTTTAAAGAAATAGTCAATTTTATTTTTAAAATATGATCGTCATTAGACTTGGGAAATCTTGATAAAACTAAAATTGAAAGTATTATAAGGATATTACTTAAAATGATCGATATTTAATTAATTTCTAATATTAAAAATATTAAAATAAAAATTTCTGCCTAAGATTGAACTTAAAATCTTCATTCCTATAAATAGTGAAATAATATCCAGTTAACAATAAATCATTGATAAACTAAAATTCAAATCCTTCATAAATTTTCAATTTTAAGTGATAGTTATATGTACATTACCAAACACATTTGACAGACAATTCACCTAAACCAATATAACTTTTAATAGTACTCATCAAAAAATCCTCTGTAATTTTAAATTATTGATAGTAAAACATTAATATTTTGTATTGAAATTTAAGGATTTTTACTTCTTTTTTATTTATATTTTTTTGATGCTGTCCTTTTATTTTTTTTTTGGAGGCTTTCCTTCAATAATCAATTATTTGTAGTTAATTCAAAATTAATGTATGATTTTTGTTTTATAGAAATACAGTTTAAAAAGGAAAATGTATCAATAAATCGTATATGGAGGAATGGGTATCCATTTAGTCCCAAAGATTTTTTTGTAGACCATTTAGTCCCATTCCTTTTGGTAATGTTGTTTTGACATATTTATCTGCATGTGATGTTACGATTACACCCTTGGATAGGGTTATGCAAAATACCGCCCAATATGCTAAAACTGTACCAATTCGTATCAATCCGTACCTGCTCTAGCCGTTAAACCCAGATTAAACTTTAAAATTTATAATTTGTTTTCAAAACCACTCCATTCCGCTATAGTTAATACATATAAATTTTTTAACCTCTAATGAAATATCAAAGTAAAAATAAGTGTAAGAGAGATTTAAGATGTGAAATTCGTTACAAATTAGTAGTTATATATATGAAACATATTATGCAAAATTAATTTGTATTATATATATAAAATATTATGCAAATTATTGTTTTATATTATGCAAATGTTTGACAATTAGTTAGAATATTCTTTAATCCGCCAATCCCTCCAAAATCGCTCAAACCGCGATTTGCCAATCCGTCAAACCACCAAACCGCCATTTGTTTTATAATTTTACTCTTAAACCGTCCGAACTACACCGCATACACCCTTACCTTTTGGTAATATTGTGGCCCTATCTATCTTTTCTCTTTATGCTGAAAAGTTAAGATTTACAATGTATTTTTTGGGGAATTTGAAATTGGAATGACTTTGGATTGTGCTGGGTGGTTACCTTATTGGATTTTGATGTGTCAACTACTAGCAATGTCAATGTAAAACTTAGATAAAATCGAAAATGAAAATTATATAATCTTTTCAACACTGTAAGTTTAAACAATATAAACATCTACACCAAAGGTTGTGAATATACGAATATATATTAATAACCCCCACGTCCACATTAACACGATATAAGCAACATAGTAGCTAATGGTACATGCTGACAAATGTGACTAAAATATCCGAATCTACCTGTATATCTGTTCACACTATGATCATATCTAACAATTAGAAGCCTCACCAAAAAACAACCCATCAACTTAACCACTCAACCACATTTATCCACTGTCCCACATTGTGCACATTGCACACTGTAATTCCCAAACACCTGACATCAACTTCAAAATAATATCAGAGAGACAAACCTATCATGTCAACGCAACGTATCAATGTGGAATTCTACAACCCACTAGGAAAACACAAACCAGTCCCGTTACAACCAACGCACAAAATTAAACTACACACATGAACCTGCATATATATAATTCACCCATAACCACATTAAACATATGCTACTCACATTTATATTATTTGAAAAATGAACAACCCACAGCATACTTACCCACATTATGGGCCATAATCAAATTTTTAGTACAAATACACGCATTTTTTCGAATTACTAACACCCAACAAATAAATCCAACATGCCATCATAACAGGGCTAATGTGGATTTGTGTGACCCATTATGAATTAAATTCAAACCTAGTAAACAAATCATGTAATGTTAGGTGTCACATTGACGCAAACAAAATAAAACAAATCATGTAATATTAGGTGTCACATTAACACCAACATTATGACAATCATTGATGACCCAAATATGTACTAACACTAAACAGGAAAAACTAAACATTACATCAACCCCACAACATCGGCCACATCAACGACGATCAAGGGACACACAAACATTTAAAACATCAAAACAAACATTGCACACATGCAAATGGAAAACATACAACATTCTAATAGGCACACACCAACCCTAACATGGCATTTACATTATGCTACCAAAATAACACATTACATATGTTCCCATCTCATTGTCATAAATCTTCAATACCTACACTCATGACAATTACTCGAAATCTACATCTCGTTACGTTTGTCCAATCTCACGTTTCGATGATGTATGAGTGTGTATCCCTAATGCTGAGTGTGAATTGGTGGTTCCGACGGACAATTGCACGTTTCATAGATGTTTGAACAATGTTTGCATCATTGTGACTGTTGGACTAAGAATGTAGGGCTTTGACAATATAGGGTTTGTACCCAAGATTTGAATGTTAAATCAGAAATTAGGAGCATAAATCTCTCGTTCCCATTTACAATTTAACTGAATTCACAAGGAAATCAAACAATTTCGCCGTGGGGTTGAGAATCTTTCCATGTTCGTAGTGTGGGATTTGCTTGTCAAAGAGGGTAAAGCAAAAAAGCCTATAGTACGAATTGTCCAAATGTGTAATTTCATCTTAATGACAAAACCCACATTGCTCCCTCAACACAATAAACACGCGTGTTTTATGATTGCCTTTTTGTGTAATTTCTACTATAATGGGACCTTTGGGTTCATAAAGAAAATATATAAGATCACTAATTCAGATTTATTAGTGTTTCACCATTAAAATAATAAAATGAATTAATTTTATTTTGTAAGAATATTTGTATTTAAAATAAAAATATTCTAACCGTGATGGGTTAATTGCTAGTTTTGAAATATAAATTAGGGAGAAGACTTATAACTAAAGAAAATATATATATATATATATATATATATATATATATATATATAATTTTATACTTTTTGAGACATAACTAAAAAAATAAAAAGTCATAACTAAATATCACATGAGGCATAACTAAAGATTTCATGAATCATAACTAAAATAATATGATGACTAAAGAAGTAAATTGGTCACAACTAAAGAGAAAAATGACAAAATTAAGAGTGCATATGGTACACTCCTTTCAAAGGTTATGCATACTAGAATTTTCATTAAGGGAAAAAAAACGCAGATCGTGTAAAATTGGTCATTGGTTTTGTTAGTCCAAAAAAATAATAAACATGAATAATAAAATTTCAATAATAATAAGAGAAAATTGTTTAAAAGTCCAATTTAAGGAAGGTAGGCATTAGGTCCAGTGAATATTTTTTGTTGGTGAGTGCCTTTTGTGAAATAGTTTAGTGATAAATCCTTTTGTTGGTTTTGAAGAACATTCACTTTGTTTGGTTTCAATTTTCCGAATTCATTTTTCAAAAAATTTTATTTTTTCGTTTTTCATAATTTTTTTTTGTTTTTATTGAATTTTTTAAATATTTTAAACAATTTTTTTTAAAAAAATTTTAGAGACACCTAACATAAATACACTTAAAAAGTATAATATTTGTGAAAAAAATCTTTAAAAAATTCAGTAAATACCAAAAATACAAAAAATAAAAACAAAAATTCAGTACATTTTTCATATTTTATGTATTTATTAATTTTTAAAAATATATTTTCACATATATTTTACTACTTACATAAATCTAAATGAGGTGCATATAAAAAAGTTAAAAAAAAAAAATTAAAAAAATATTCAGTAAAAACAAAAAAACACTAAAAGCAAAAAACTCAATTTGCAGAAAACTGAAATCAAACATATTGATTTTGTTTTTAATTTTACCTCCATAATTTATTTGTTGACTCTTTTTTAACTATTTGTTCAAATTTATATCTATTTGCTTAAATTATTTTCTATCTGTTCAAATTTTTTTGACCATATGTTCAGATTTAGATCTTTTTGCTAAAAAATTTTCCCTATCTGTTCAATTTTTATTATTTGTTTACTTTTTTTATTTTTATTTTTATGTTTTCTATATGTTGAAATACCAATCCAAACTAAAACCTATTTGTTCAAATTTTTTCTTTTTTATTTGTTCAAATATTTGTTATGTCTCTTTGTCTCTCTAACTCTCACCTCTCACTCTCACTCTCACTTTACATCTGTTGCAATCAATTTCATCATCATCATCATCATCATCATCCTCATCCTCATCCTCATCATCGTCATCATCAACAACAACAATAACAATAACAATAACAATAACAACAACAACTACACAATAAAAATACAAAAAAAGATGAAGAAGGAAGATGAACAGATCTGGGTTTACTATCCACTTCATGTCGGCTCTGCCAAAAAAAAAAAAAAAACTGAGTGAGAATCACAAAAGTGCAGAGAACTCAACAATGGCTTCATCTTTATCTCTCCAAGCCTTAGCTCGCAACACTCCAAACCTTTTTAATCTCCTTTGTCACGTCCCAAATTTTAATTACTCAAAAACATTACCAAAGCCTGTAATTTAGGTACATTTTTAAAAAAACAAAAACAAAAAACAAATGTCCATTACCCTTGAGTAATGGAAACAGAATAATACATGTTCTCTCTCTTGATGAATACAATAATAACTATAATACATGCCAAGCTTCTGCTGCGAAGCTACAAATCAATAATTACAAACATCAATGTACAACATTCATTTTTTCACATCTACGATAAAATTATAGATAAAAGACACAAGGACTCCACAACTCTTCGACTACACAATCCAAATTTCTCTTCTTAAAAAAGAATAAAACAACGAGGTGTGAGCACTAATGCCCAGTAGGAATCCCACAGTTCTACAACAATATCTAACACATAGATAGAAATGATCATGCATGCGGAGTGATACCATATAGTAAGGTGACATTTTGTAAATTCCAAAATATTATATGAATAGTATCTTTTTCTTAAAATTTCATTTGGACCTTTAAGAAAACTTCCTGCCATATATATGTAGTCTTTCATCATTAGCAAGCCATAAAATTCTCTTTGAAAACAAGTACACTTAAGAAAGAACATCATCTTAAATTTATCAATTCGGTTCCAAATTATTCCTCATTGCATTTCCATTTTTCCCTTATACTATTTCCAATTACTATACTCCTTAACATCAAAATCCAATGGATTAGAGTTCAAACATAACACAAGAGTAACAAACCCTTTTTAGTTCAATTTCTCAATTATTTACAAAACAAAACTCATAATCTTCCCTTGTAGTCACAAGCAATCCAATGAGTTCATCATCACTAATCTCTATTCCAATTACTTTTTCATTTTCCATTCTCTTCAAATAATTTATATTTTTATTTTCCTTTCATGACAAATTACACATCAAATTGTAATTTCACGAGTTCATTACATGTCACACATATTATTACCGACTCAACATGTTCCTCAATACGTTCCACCTTTATCCGACTTGATACGGCGGGAAGTGACTCCCAAAATCACATTTTAGTTTGAAAACATCCCCACATTTGTTGACTCCAGAAACGGCGGGGCGGTGGGCACCCAAAACATCACAACCTTCCACATTTTCCGGCACCATAAACGGCGGGGACGTGGACACCCAAAATCACCTTTTAGTTTGAAAACTTCCCACATTTACCAACTCCAAAAATGGCGGGGCGGTGGGCACCCAAAGCATCACAACCTTCCACATTTGCCGGCTCCATAAACAGCGGGGATGTGGACACCCAAAATCATCCGTTTTCCACATTTGTCGGCTCCAGAAATGGCGGGCTCGTGGACACCCAAAAACATATTTCCACATTCGTCCGGTGGTATGCGCAGACAGGGCAATTGGACACCTTGACTCCCCACGCAGGTACCAATTTCAACTCACCCAACACAACTCAACACAACTCGACCCAACGCAACTCAACATGATTCAACACAATTCAACACAATTCAACACAATTCAACATAGTTCAACACAATTCAACATAATCCAATACAACTCAACATAATTCAACACAATTCAACATTACAATTAGTGGGCAATGCCAACACATCTTCCGTTATTTCCGTAACACATTAGTTCAATACACATCCACCATATGTTAAAATTCCATTTACATAACAAGTACAAATATGTTCCATGACCTTCTTCATTATCCATCAAATCATTCATTGTTTTGTTACAAAAATATAACAACACATCCATAGAGGCATGAAGATTCATCTTTAAAGTGTTCACAATCCTTGGATTCAAACTATTTCTTTACTCCTCCATATTACTATCAAGTCTTCAAATTCAATTTTTTACAACAGATTGATTATCAATTACTATCCAAGGTTATAAATTAAATCTCCAACATTTAATTTCTTTGATACAACTCATTCATATAACACTGTCATATTTCACAATCTCTCATTTATCATTATTCACACTCATCTTAACCTCACATAGACTTAATTTCATAAATTTAATGTTAATTGAAGTATTCTTCATTTTTCCAAAAATAAACTTCATAACTAGAGTTGAACATAAATTCGGGTTTTTAGTTTTGAGGTATAAAATTACTTTCTAACTACGCAATAAAATTCTTAAATCTTCACTTCATCATCTTATCAGAAATTCCATATCATTCATATCATTAACAATTTCTTCCCCCAAATTTTGTTTCATATTATCACATGATTTAAAATATCAACAATACGGGTTCAATCGCAACTTTTATATAATTTCCAAACATTTCCAAAATTCAATTGAACTTGTATATGTGCAATTTAATGCCTTAATTTCATGATACTACTTTCAATTTAAGCAAAACCTTCATCTAACTTCATGAACCAAACTAGGGTTTTAAGAGAAATTGAAACTTTTCACCCAAACACTTTTTATTCCTAGTCTCTTATTAATTATACACCCAATTTCATAAGCCCATAATCATAACCCAAAAATTAAACCCCAACATTTCAAACCTTAAACCCCCAATCTCAAGATTTATCACAATATGCTCAAAAGTGTAAGTTTTGTGTTTATATAAAGAAAATATCACAAATCTATCTATAAATGAGTGTATTGAAGAAGAACTAGAAACCCCTACCTCAACGATCAAGCAAGAAAGCAAGGCTCCAAGAAGAATCCTTCGCAAATCCAAAATCCAATCGGTTGAAAATGTTGAGCTTCGTGTATTCTTCACTTTTTAGTAAGGGATCTTGGCCAAATCTTTGAGAAATGGAAGGTATTTGGGTCAAAAATTTAGGTTTTTTTTGGACTTAGGATGAGGGGAAGGAAGATGGAAAAGGAAAGTGCAAGGAATGATCTAGAAAATCACTTTTTAAGTCGCTGAATTCGCGCAGTCTGCTCGAGCGCCACTTTCTATGCTCGAGCGTACTTGTTTCCAACACAGATACTAAAACTTCAAACGGGCATAACTCTCTCATCCGGACTCCATTTTAGGTCATTTTTATGTCCAAATCGAAGCCCCGAAAACGATCTTTCCAATGGTTCTAGCCTCACACCCAAATTCAAAGTGTGGAAAAAGAAAAGGGAAAAAGAGTGATTGCTGTTCGTAGGAAAATTATTCGAATCAAAGTTATTGGTCTAATTTTACTTTGCCATCATGTTATCACTTCAATCAATGCCCCAAAATAAAACAAAGAGGCTGCAAACACAATAATAAAAGGTCAAAAACAATCCCACTAGTTTTAAAAATTCAGATTCAACCAGGTGCTTGAGCGTTCAATCTTGCGCTCGAGCGAACACTCTTGCACTCGAGCAGAAATTCACAACTCCCAAAATTTTGGACGGACTGTGAAAGTACTAGGAGCCTCACAAGGCTGCTCGAGCATCAACTTTTACGCTCGAGCAGAGGGAAAATTTTGGACTTTCCCAAAAGCTCTCCAAATCTAACTCTAACCATCACCATTGCATTACTCGCACTATCTACCATAACTTCCCTCCTTCGCCGCCTCTCTTCTCCGTCTCTAGCAGTGACGCCACCACTTACACCCACCTCCTTCCATTACCTCTCTTTTGCCGATGATGAAATTAATGAACTCCGACAGGAACTATTGCATCGTCTCCTTCGTATCCTTCGAGATCTTCGCGATCTGAAAAAATCAATCTTATTCTTTCGCCGAAAGCTCAATGTTCGATCTCGAGTCAACGGAGGGGTTTTCGAAGTCAAAGGTGTTGCCGGCGTTGGAGAAGGTAATGACGACAGCTTCGGTGCCACACAAGTTGCAAATCCAACAAAGTCTGAGGGCAAAGACTTCTTATTTCTCATCCTTAGTTGTCAATGCTGACGACATAGCGTCGATTACCAGAGTACGAGATTCCTTTAGAGAAACGTTGGTGAAGTAAAAAAATTCACCAAATCTATGTAGTCGTCGTGGCATAGATCTTTTCACAGGTCGTCCCTGGTGAGTTGATGCCACAGAGGTCACAGCTCTCTTTCTTTCTCTCACCATTGCCGTTTCTCTCTCTTTTTCTCACTCCTTATCCAGTGACTTTTACTTTCTCTCTCTACTTTCTAAATGTTCACTACTTTTGATAAATGGGGGCTTTTTTTCTCTCTATCCAATTTGTATAGATAAAGATCAAATAAGTATTTTGATCTCATTGGAAAATGATCCGTAGCTCGAAAGTGTTGGGCTCGACTGGCTCGAAAGTACAACTTTTCTCTCTCTCTCTCTCTCTCTCTCTCTCTCTCTCCTCTATCTCTTTGTTTTTCTCTCCTCCTCTGTTCTACTATATTCTCCAAACAAAAAAGCACTCTCTGCACTCTCACATCCCCCTATCATCTCTCTCAACCCTCTCATCTTTGGTCGTAGAAGAAGGGATCAGTCTCACATCTCTCTACTCATCCCTCTCATTTGACAGATCTCTGCCATCACTTTCTGATCGCTCACTGATCACGGAAGGAGTACAAATGACGACGAAACAAGACGAACGACGATGGAGGACGAACGACGGCTGATGACGGAGAATGACGGATGAAAAGGAATATGAGGTAAACCTAAAATCACAAAGTTAGGGTTTACGTTTGGCTTCAATTTGTGTAGAAATTAGTCGATTAGGACTGTTTGGGCTTGGATTTCGGTTGCAATTTGTGTTAGGGTTTGGGTTTTGGCTTTAATTTGTGATGTGTTAGGGTTTGGGATTTGCCTTTAATCTGTTATCCTCTGTATACATCTGCTTGGTTGTGCCTTGAATTTGGTTTTCCTTGAAATACACATCTGTGTGGTAAAATACACATATGTTTGGTAAAATACACATCTGTGTGGTATATATCTGTTTGTTTTTGGCTTTAATTTGGTTTTGCATATGTTTTATGGTAAAATACATATGTGTTCATACATCTCTGTTTGATGGTTTAAAGTTTATACATCTTTGTTCATTAAAGCTTTAAATATGTAAAATGATAAACAATCAACTCTGTCTTCAAATGTGTAAATCTGAAAATCTGTGTTGAAATCTGTCTTCAAATTTGTAAATCTGTTATAATAACTTATAAATCTATGTTCAAATCTGTTATAAATCTATAAACCTGTTACAAAGCTGTTATATAAATCTGTAAATGTGTTGGAATATGTAAATCTGATTTCAAATCTGTGTTGGAAATTGGCTGTTGTTGGCTTCTTCATGGGACAACTGATGGCTTCTTCTTCTACTAATAATAGTAACATAAGATTAAAACCAAGATTATGTGAATGTGGGAGAATTGCAACAATGCATATTGTACGCACAAATGACAACGGAAACCAAGGATGTTTGTTCTTTGTTTGCTCATCGAAATATGTAAATATCAATTATAGAATTTGATGTTTTACCATGTAAAAAGTTATTTATGTGATTTGATTAACTAATTCTTGTACATTGTAGAGTCATAAGGAACACTGTAATTACTTCAAATTCACAGATGAGGATGATGAGGACAGTGGCTCCACAATTTGTTCGAATGTTGGACCTCACAAAGCTATAAGAATAGAAGAATTAAACGATATAAGGACAAGGCTTTGGGAGATGGACAATGAAATGCATGGGCATGGTACAAGGCTTCAAAGGATGTAGAAGAACTATAAAATTATGATTTATGTCATTGTTTTTTGTATCTTTTTGCACTTTATCATGTAAATCTCGGACTCTCTATCGTTCTGACGAATTTCATGAATGTAATCAAAAATTTCTTTTTTATTTTGTATGTTTTTTGTACTTAATGATGTAAATGACTGAGTTGTTAGATTTTGGGGAATTTCATGAATACCTGTCCCGTATGCTTTGTGTTGTGTATGTGGATGAGTTTGTATGTTTTGTGATATTCCAACTCCAACGAGGCATTTACCAACTTTGAAGAGAACAGTGATTGTGCTGGTGTAGACACCCCATTTTTGACCGACCTTAAGACTCAGACGTCACCGATTGAGCGGCTGGTGATGTTGCATATTGTGCTCGTTTTGAGGTTGCGGAGTCCCGGCTGCGAGCCTTGCTTCCGGACTTCCGGACTCTTTTGTGCTTTGCCTCGGTTTGCGAACCAGGCCCTGTTTTCTCTGTTTTCTCTTCCCGAAGGGAGGGAGAGGTCTCGTAGACCATCTCTCAGTGGCCGTAGACTACGTTTTGTGGTCGTAGGCCATTTTTCCCGTTTGGAGCCCAGTTTTCGGTTTTCGGAGCCGTCGGCCGTGTGCCTCGGTTCGGGACCGCTTAACCACCTCCGTTTGCTCCGATTTTTGGCACACACCTTATTTCCTCCCTTTTGAGGGACACTGTGGCCCGATAGACCACCTTCGTGGTCAAAACGCCACTTCCGAAATTTTCCCCCTTGTTTTGCTCCATTTGAATTGGTTTTTCCCTCTCTTTTTTTCCCCCCTCTTTTTTCCCCCCTTTTTTGTGGTTTTCAAAAATGAGTTCCTCTATATAATACACCCTTGAGCTCCATTTTTAAGGGTTAGACACTCTTGGCTTAGGCTCATAACCCTCCCCCTTCTCCATAACTCTCCATTTTCAAGCTCAAACATCCATTTTCTTGCACCATTTGCACTACAACCCCTAGCCTATCACCTCCATTACTCATTTCAGTACCTTGGAGGACATTTGAAGAGGTTGAAAGCTCAGATTTTCGGACTAAAAGCTGCTGGAAAGTTGTTCTTCAAGGGTGAGTCCCTATTTCCCTTAAACTTGCACTTTTTTGCATGATTGTTTAGCTTTACTTGCTTACAGTTTTGGGCTCCGACCCTAACTAAAAATAGTCATGTTTTGAGGTATTTTCATGTTTGATTAAGGGTCCTTCCCTGTTTAAGGGCTCTAGCTACCACTTGCTTCTTTACCCCTCTTGTATGCCTCTTTCTTGCATAGTATTTTAGGCCTATTTGTAAACTGTTTCGAGGCATGTTGTAAACTGTAAAGTGGCTTATTTTGAGCCCTTATTCAACTTTGTTTAAGGGCTCCTCACTGTTTGAGGCTTCCTTTTGTCACGTGCCTCTTTATCCCTTTTTTGGCCTTATTTTTGCATGTTTTGTTAGCCTCTTGTGCTTGTATTTTTGGGCTCTGGTCCGAACTGTAAATAGCCTTATTTTGACCCCTCTTCATGTTTGATCAAGGGTCTTTTGTTGTTTGAGGCTTCCTTTTTGCTCCTTGTGTTGAAGCTCTCTTTTATGCCTTATTTTGCATAGTATTTTAAGCTTTCTTGTGCACTGTTTTGGGCCTAACCATAAACTGTAAAGGAGCTTGTTTTGAGCCCCTATTCAACTTTGTTGAGGGCTCTTGGCCATTTAGGGCCAGCAGCAGCTACTTGCTTCATTATCTCTCTTTCGGGGCCATTTTTGCATGCTAGCTTAGTCCTATTTGTGTTCACTGCTTGGCCTTGCTTAAAACTGTGAATATGCTTGTTTTGGGGCTGTCTTGATTCTGTCTTCATACTTCATGTTCAAATAATGCATGCTTTGTATAGCTATAAGTCTTTCCATGTGCCTAGTTTCAGATTTCAGGGTTCATTCCATGCATCGGGTGCCATTTTTCCATGTTTCGGGATCATTTTGCATCACATTTCAGTGCTGAAACTTGCATGTTTGTATGCCATATTTCATACCTTACCATGCTTTGGTAGAGTGGCATTCATGCCTTAGGTTCGGTCCTCGATTTGCGTGCATGTGTGCACACATTTCGAGTGTCTCATTTTCATCTTATGGCCTCTTATGTGAGTGTGGCCGAGGTCCACTTGTGTTGGTGTAAGTCCATTATGCATTGTGTATGCCATTCCATTCTGTAGCATTGTGTATGCTAGGTTGTATGTTAGCGCATTGTGTATGCCATGT